>CM019070.1:100444985-100814662 GCA_009667805.1 Leptobrachium leishanense | reverse complement strand
CGAAAAGTTCCGAAAACCGAAAAATTGACGATATGCCGAAAGCCATGTACAATTCCGAAAAACGGAAATTTTCCGAAATAACGAAAAGTCGATACATAAACCTAGTGAAGTTACCCGAAAATACGAAAAATGGTCGAAATTCCGAAAAATACATGTACACGAAAACCGAATCGAACCGAACCGAATCGAAACAGAACGCAGTCGAAACGAGCCGAATCGAAAAGTTTGAAAAATCGAAAAATCGAATCGAATCGAATCGAAAAAAAAATCGGTGCACATCCCTAGCTTGCAGTGTATCTGGAGAAATGGGATCCCACACAACTACGATATATATATGTGCGTTACCAATTACTATTGGGACAGGAGTGTGGTAGTTGGGGGATCAGTGGGATGGAATACTGGGGTTTCCTGGGACACAAACCACAAAGCGCCCTAGACAAGAAAGATAAAAATGGTAAATCACTTCTTACTCGCATGACACTAAAAATGGCCCCAAACACATGCCCCAAACAAGATTTGCAGAAGTCAGATGATGACGAGGTATTTAAGCCTAGAATAGGGGCAACAGCACTGAAACGAAAATCCTGGACCCAGGGATGAAGGGACCTACATTCTGGGTATGTGGTAAAAAGGGGGGTCAGAGAATACTCGGAGCCTCGGAAAATTCCGCCTGCGAGACATGTACCTTGCCCCAGACTGGGTCCCTCCACATCAACAGTCCAACCCCCTTAAACACCATATAATCTCTTCCAATGGTATAGTAGCCATTGCTAATCCCACGTTCGAGGATACTGTGGCCATTGAAACAGGATACTCAGATATGAATGTTTGGTTAGAATGGATGAAATATAGCGCTCAGTCCCACAACAGAACCAATTGCTATGTGTGTGGTAGTGCTAGGCCTCATCTAGGTACGGTACCTTTTAATATCCCCGAGGATATCGAGGAATGTTTTCTCAGTTTGCTTACCAACAACACTCTAAATCACGATGCTTGTAAAGAATGGAAGTCCAAATACCCCCTCCAGACACAAAACCCCAGACTCTCAAAGAGTATCACTATCTACCCCGGGAACTACACCTGTTACTCCTCTTGGGGGACCGGTGGCCGGGTGGTTGTGAACTTCACAGAAGGTTATTGTGCGCAGTACAGCGCTGTGGAGAAGGAGAAAGTGCAAAACCAGGTGATATCCCTGGGAGATGCCTATTGGATCTGTGGTGACCTGCGAGTCCGCTCCAGCTTGGTAGGTGCATGGGACGGTGAGTGTGCTCTGGCTAAAGCCATCATGCCCCTCCACATCCTGCCCTTTGATGATGATCTGCCAATAGCCCACACCCCCGGACTCACTAGACAAAGGAGACAGGCAAAACCCGTACCTGGCAGTTTCGACCCACACGTCTACATCAATGTCATAGGAGACCCAAGGGGGTGCCTAATGAGTTCAAAGATAGAGACCAGGTAACGGCGGTATTCAAATCTTTAAACCCCATGATAACCATCAATAAAAATGTTGATTGGATTAACTACATCTATTACAATCAGCAGAGGTTTGTAAACTATACCCGAGATGCCCTCCAGGGTTTGGCCGACCAGCTAGGCCCGGCCTCTGCAATGACCTTCCAGAACCGCATGGCCCTCAACATGCTACTGGCAGAGAGGGGTGGGGTCTGTAAGATGCTGAAAGGTACAGGTGGCTCCTGTTGCACCTTTATCCACACAGGCCCTACTAGTAAGGTCACTAAAGCCATTAAACAATTGAAAGACCTGTCTGAGGAACTGAAGAAGAACTCTGGTATTACTGATCCATGGGATCAGTATTTTAGTTGGATGAGTGGCTGGCAGAAGCTCCTCACACAAATAGGGATAGTTATCCTGGTAGTGATGGTTCTGTTGGCGGTGATTGGATGTTGTGTTTTACCCTGCATTAAAAAAGTTGTAGAAAGAACTGTGAAGTCCACTACCCCTGTTATGCTTAGTCTCTTATGTGGGGAAACTGGGGAGGATATTGGGAACTCTTATGCTAATCTACAGGTTTGTGACCAATTGAAAGACGAGTTGTAGGCCCGAATCTTGACCCACCAGTCTCGACCAAGCCCAAGTCCGAATTACAAAGGGGTTTAGCGTCAATATGAGCTATTCGTCTCCAACTTCGGTGAAGAAAGGAGATGGCTGGCGAGACTTTAGGGGAACGGATAAAGGCGCAGCTCGTCTCCAAGGGGACACTTGAGAAATGTGCATTTTTAGGGGGGACTGTTATGGACAAGAATATGTATCTGCTTTAATAATATTCAAAGGCTTAGAAAAATGCTCATTTAAGTAGTTAATATGTCTTTAAGAGCTGAATTAATAAAACTGTCTTTTCAGAGAGAATCAAAATGTATCTTGCGTAACTCCGCTGTTTCAACAGAATAGCTAACCGCAAGTCATGAGGATCCCTATTTCGGTACCAGGAACATCCTGTATCCTGGAACACTCTGAAACAGGACTTCACCCATACACCCACGATGGTGTAAAACGACTGACGTTTGTCAATGATGCAAAATAAATTGACATTTGGAAATAGCTGATATTTGACTTTTGTTTCTATGATCTAATCCATAATGAGTTTGCAATATTACTGCTGATGTTAAATAAAATATTAGTTAACGCCCCTGCTTCCACACCAACTGGCATAAAAGCATGTATCTTTCAATAAAGAAAAGAGAAGACACCAGGCCTTGTCCTTGGAAGGCTACATAGACACCTATCCAGCGAGTCTGTGCGTTTTCTTTCAGTGCGCACTTGATCGAATTGACTTCTCCAAAATATTTGGCAGCAGCAGGCATACGAACAAGAGACTGTTTAAGTCTAACCATAACAGTGCCTATACCCTGTGGTATCTTTATCTATGTAATTTTGGTTACATTATCTACGTTTGAGTGTTAGGTTGACTCCCTTTCAGTTTTCAGAATAAAGAATTTTGAATCTCAGTAATAAATTTTCTGGTTATGAACAAGAAGTCTCCATAATTTTATCCGGTAACAGCATTACACACATGACACACAGAACGTGGAACATCAGGGGGTCATTACATGATGAATGCCTGTAGCTATTGTACTCACAATATGCTGTCAGGTTGTTAGATCAAGTAAATTGTCCGTTTGCTCATTCTCTGTCAGGATCTACAGGGTTACATATACAGTTGCAAGAAAAAGTATGTGAACCCTTTGGGATTACGTGGAGTTTTGCATGAATTGGTCATAAAATGTGCTCTGATCTTCATCTAAGTCACAACAATTTGAAAAACACAGTCTGCTTATAATAATACAACACAAACATATGTTTTCATGTGTTTATTGAACATAACATGTAAACATTCACAGTGCAGGATGGAAAAAGTATGTGAACCCCTAGCCTAATGACTTCTCCAAGAGCTAATTGGAGCCAGGAGTGAGCCAACCTTGAGTCCAATCAGTGTGATATTATTGGATGTGTTGCTGAAAGCTGTCCTGCCCTTTAAAAACACACACCAGTTTTGGGTTTACTGGTCTCAAGTAGCACTGCCTAATGTGAACCATGCCTCGCAGAAAAGAGCTCTCAGAAGACCTACGATCAAGAATTGTTGACTTGCATGAAGATGGAAAGGGTTTCAAAAGTATCTCCAAAAGCCTTGATGTTCATGTGTCCACGGTAAGACAGACTGTCTACAAATGGAGAAAGTTCAGCACTGTTGCTACTCTCCCTAGGCGTGGTCGTCCTGTAAAGATGACTGCAAGAGCACAGCGCAGAATGCTTAATGAGGTAAAGAAGAATCCCAGAGTGTCGGCTAAAGACTTACAGAATTCTCTGGCACATGCTAACATTTTTGTTGACACATCTACAATAAGGAAAACATTAAACAAGAATGGAGTACATGGGAGGACACCACGGAGGAAGCCATTGCTGTCCAAAAAGAATATTGCAGCACGTTTGAAGTTTGCAAAAGAGCACCTGGATGTTCCACAGCACTACTGGAAAAATATTCTGTGGACAGATGAAACCAAAATTGAGTTGTTTGGAAAAACACACAACACTATGTGTGGAGAAAAAAAAACACAGCACACCAACATCAAAATCTTATCACCACTGTAAAACATGGCAGAGGGAGCATCATGGTTTGGGGCTGCTTTGCTGCCTCAGGGCCTAGACGGATTGTTGTCATTGATGGAAAAATTTATTCCAGAGTTTACCAAGACATTTTGCAGGAAAACGTAAGACCATCTGTCCGCCAGCTGAAGCTCCGCAGAGGATGGGTGATGCAACAGGATAATGACCCAAAGCATACAAGTAATTCAACAAAAGAATGGCTTCAATAAAACAAAATACAACTTCTGGAGAGGCCCAGTCAGAGTCCTGACCTCAACCCGATTGAAATGCTGTGGCATGACCTTAAGAGAGCGATTCACACCAGCCATCCCAAGAATAGGGATGAGCTGTTCGGTTCGAAGGTTCGGAGTTCCCATCGAACATCGGCTGTTCGACAGTTCGCAAACTTCAAACTTTTTGGGACGTTCGCCAAAAGTTCGAAAAAAAATAAATAAATTTGAAAAAAGTATAAAAAAAGTGCTTAAAAAATACTAGAAAATCTAGAAATAAAGAGACTCTTTACTGCAGAATATTATAAGCAACGGTATATTAGATATTGAATTAAAACGGGAATATTTTTAACATTGAAGCAAGATAAAACATTCTTGTTACTAAAACATGAGGCAGACATGGCCCTCTAATCAGGCACTGTAGAGGGCAGCCTGCCAGTGCCTCCCAAGGATCCCCTTGAGGAGCATGCGGCCGCCGGATGACAGAGCTGCGACTGTGCGGGCTAGCTGCCCGGGTGCATGTGGCAGAAACAGGCAGTGCAGGGAGGGAGCCACTGCACCTGCGGCCACGGCAGACCCCCCCCCACAACCAGGATACAGGGAGCCCCCTTGACCACCTGGCTAAGGTAAGGCAACACATTTTTAAAAAAAAAAAAATCCGAGGACATTTTTAAATGTCCCCGAGAAGATAAAATAAAACTTTTTTTTTTCTTTCTCTACCTGGCTGAATGTATTTAATTTTATATATTAGATACATTCAGCCAGGTAGAGGGGTGTGGCATGTGAGCTGCGCGGGGTCTCAGGCAGTGGTTTGTTTTTTTGTGTGTATATTTTTAGAAAATTTATAGGGAAAGGTAAGGGCAGGTATGATATATATATATATATATAGATAAGATATATATCTATATTCTTATAAATATATATATCCAGACTTGTATTACACACACATTTTGGCAACTAATTCCCCCCCCCCATTTGGCTCATCCCTCCAGAAGAAATGTTGAACCCGATAGAACAGAGAATTATATATATATTCTCTGCTCTTTCGGGTTCAACATTTCTTCTGGAGGGATCAGCCAAATGGGGGGGGGGGCACATTTAGTTGAGATTGTCCACATGCCACCCCCATGTGTGTATGTGTATATATGGTGGTCACCTCAGCCGGGTTGGCCCCCCCTTATCAAAATTTTTGAACAAAACTCATGCAGTTGGTTAGAGCTTTGTTAGATCAGGTTAGATCAATAGTTGTTTGCGTTAGATCACACATAGAAGAAGAGATATTAACAATTAACACTAACCTGTCATCAGCCCCCCCTTATCAAAAAACGAACCAAACACTTAGCAATTTTGGAAGCGTTACGTTAGATCAGGTAAGATCAAGTGGTTTTAACATTAGATCACCCATAATTACTGAGTTATTAAGTAATTAATAAAGACGGGCTAGCCCCCCTTCATTGAATTTTCTGGTCAGAAACCATTCAGGCTTAACCCCTTAAGGACCCCTGACGTACCCTGTAGGTCCTGTCCACAGGTCTCCCTTAGACCCGCGGACGTACAGGGTACGTCAGTGGCGCCTAATCCCCCTCCCGCCCGATACTCACCTCCCTCGCCGGATCCCACGGCGATCTGGCAGGGAGGAAGCCTGCCCATGTGATTTACATGGGCAGGCGAGGCTGATGACGTCGCCACGCTGCTTGGTGACGTCATCAGCAGGCGTCCCCATGGATTTCAATGGAGGGGAGGGGGGGCTCCTTCGGAGCCCTCTATCTCCCCAACCATTGAAGCTAGGGAGATGCCGTTTGCACCACTGGAGAGGGGAGAGCCTCCCCTTTCCAGCGGTGTACGGCATTAACCATTTCGCCGCCGGATCACGTTGCGGCGCCAATTGGCGCCAAAACGCGATTCAAACCTGGAGGGGGGCTGACATCTTGGATGTCAGCCAAGCCTCCAGGTCCCCCCACCCACTGACAACCTCACCATATGTGTGAGGATGTCAGTGGGCCAGTTAACCCTTTAGCTGCCATGTAGAGATAAGGGGATCCTACGGATCCCTTTATCTCCCGATCCATGGCAGCTAGATGGTCATATTTGCCATCATTTGAAAGGCCTGATTATGGCCTTTCAAATGATACCAAACATGACCAGGTTTGGTTTAAAAAAAAAAAAAAAAAATTAAATAATAAAAAAAAAAATCTAAAAATAATTAGCACAAAATGGTCAGAATGAGCGCAGCGCACATAGGTGAACTGTCTCAGCAGTAAAGGGTTTAAAAAGCAAACGCATGTAAAAATTGGGTATTTCTAGTCTCGGGACAAAATTTTGAACCTATTTAGCCAGGGTCGTTTTGGGTGGTTGTAGATTTTGGGGATTAAATTACAAAAAAGTGTGTTTTTACCATTTTTTTCCTCATATTTCATATTTTTTTTATAGTAAATTATTCGATATGATGGAAATAATGGTATTTCTAGAAAGTCCATTTAATGGCGGGAAAAAGGGTGTATAATATGTGTGGGTTGAATAAACGAGTAAGAGGAAAATTTGACCTAAACACTAACAGCGCAGAAACGTAAAAACAGCAGCGGTCACTAAAAGACGGATTTGTGTAAAACCGCCTGGTCACTAAGGGGTTAAAGATATTTGTTAGATCAGGTAAGATCAAGTGGTCTTAACGTTAGATCACACATAAATACAAAGATATTGAACATAAAATACAGAGATTTTGTGTATTACATAAGGGGGTTAGTGCCCCACCCCCCCACCCCCTACATTAACTTTTCTGGAAAAAGAAACACTCAGGCTTATAGATCTGTTAGATCCAGTTTGATCAAGTGGATCACACATAATTACAAAGATTTCATATCAAACATGGATATTAGGTTTTACATAAGGGTGGCTACCCCCCTCTGTCTGACCTCAGTCAAAGGTTAAAAATTCAGGTTTGTATCTATGTAGTAAGTTTTTGTTTATGGCTTAACCCTTTTGCTGCTGAGCCATTTCACCTCTGTGTGCTGAGCTAATTTTTACCCGTTTCGCTCATCATGTTTAAACGAGATTTGAAGTCACGTTTTATTATACAACCCAGACAAATTATATATCGTTCTTTCCGGCAGACTCGGCAGATTCATAATATATCATTATTATATGGTATGTATACGTCATGTCCTGCCTGAATATTATAACACAAATTCAATGAAATTTGAATTTTCAATCATCTATAGTGTGTAAAGTGTTCCTTTTTTTCACATTTTATCATCCGAGACTTTGCGGTTTTTAATTCTAAGGGGTAGGCCTGTTAAATTTTTTTACCTGATCTAACAAATATCTATAAGCCTGAATGGTTTCTGACCAGAAAATGTAATGTTGGGGGGCGGGTGCAGGAGGGTTACTCCCCTTATGTAATACACACAATCTCTGTATTTTGTTAAATATCTTTCTATATATGTGTGATCTAATGTTAAAACCACTTGATCTTACCTGATCTCAGGGGCGTCGTAACGTGGGGGTGGGGGTGCGGCCCGCACCAGGTGACACCCGCCCTTAGGGTGACACTGTCACCCTAAGGGCGGATGTCTCACCATGCGCCACGTGTTCGCTCCCTGCGGGTGTCCGAAGCTATGCAGCTTCGGCGCTCGTCTGGGGGAAACACGTCACCAGCCGAGTTCTCGGTCACGTGGCTCCCCCAGGCGAGCGCGCTGGACGCTCAGTGGGAGCAGAACACGTGGCGTAGGAGGTGAGCTGGGACATTATCCATGAGCTGGGGGCATTATCCATGAGCTGGGGCATATCCATGAGCTGGGGCAGTATATCCATGAGCTGGGGGCAGTATCCATGAGCTGGGGCAGTATATCCATGAGCTGGGGCATATCCATGAGCTGGGGCATTATCCATGAGCTGGGGCAGTATTCATGTGCTGGGGCAATATCCATGTGCTGGGGCATATCCATGAGCTGGGGCATTATCCATGAGCTGGGGACCATATCCATGAGCTGGGGACAATATCCATGTGCTGGGGCATTATCCATGAGCTGGGGCATTATCCATGTGCTGGGGCATTATCCATGAGCTGGGGCATTATCCATGTGCTGGGGCAATATCCATGTGCTGGGGCATTATCCATGAGCTGTGGGGCAGTATCCATGAGTTGGGGCAGTATATCCATGAGCTGGGGCAGTATATCCATGAGCTGGGGCATTATCCATGAGCTGGGGCAGTATCCATGTGCTGGGGCCATATCCATGTGTTGGGGCATATCCATGAGCTGGGGCATATCCATGAGCTGGGGCATATCCATGAGCTGGGGACAATATCCATGTGCTGGGGCATTATCCATGAGCTGGGGCATTATCCATGAGCTGGGGCATTATCCTTGTGCTGGGGCAATATCCATGTGCTGGGGCATTATCCATGAGCTGGGGCATTATCCATGAGCTGGGGCATATCCATGAGCTGGGGGCCTGATCCATGAGCTGGGGTCATGATCCATGGGCTGGGGCATGATCCATGAGCTGGGGCATATCCAAGAGCTGGGGCAAGATCAATGAGAGGAGCTGGGGCAAAATCCAGGAGAGGAGCTGGGGCATTATCCATGAGAGCAGCTGGGGCAGTATATCCATGAGAGGAGCTGGGGCAAAATCCATGAGAGGAGCTGGGGCAGTATATCCATGAGAGGAACTGGGGCAATATTCATGAGAGGAGCTGGGGCATATCGATGAGAGGAGCTGGGGCAAAATCCATGAGAGGAGCTGGGGCAATATCCATGAGAGCTGTTGGGGCATATCCATGAGAGCTGCTGGGGCATATCCATGAGAGCTGCTGGGGCATATCCATGAGCTGGGGCAATATACATGAGAGCTGCTGGGGCATATCCATGAGCTGGGGGCAATATCCATGAGAGCTGCTGGGGCATATCCAGGAGAGCTGCTGGGGCATATCCATGAGAGCTCCTGGGGCATATCCATGAGAGCTGGGGCAATATCCATGTGTGAGCTGGTCTGGGGGCAATATATCCATGTGTGAGCTGGTCTGGGGGCAATATATCCATGTGTGTGAGCTGGTCTGGGGGCAATATATCCATATGTGAGCTGAGGCGCAATATATCCATATGTGAGCTGGGGCAATATATATCCATGGGTGAGCTGCTGGGGGCAATATATAATTGTGAACTGGGGCAATATATCCATATGTGAGCTGGGGGCAGTATATATCCATGGGTGAGCTGCTGGGAGCAATATATCCAGAGCTGCTGGGGGCAATATATCCAGAGCTGTTGGGGGCAATATATATCCATGTGTGCTTTCACTGCCTTCGAACAGGCACCGTACTTGCTGGCAGTTGGCAAAAATTTGTGTGAGCATATGAGAGAGCTCCACAGCAATAAACCTCACAGTAATGTGCACTGTGTGTATGAGCATTCAGTGTTATATGGGAGTACTGATTTAGGAGTAAGAGTAGTTAAAAAAAATCTGTAAAACTCGGAGGGGATGACACCATAAATTACCGCACCGGGTGACACCAACCCTGGTGACGCCACTGCCTGATCTAACAAATATCTATAAGCCATTATAAGCGAGGTGGAGCGGAGTGAAGTCAAGCCTGCAAAATGTTTGCTTCTCTTCGCTTCGCTACACTGTGCGTCGCTACACACTGAGTGTGTCTCAGCCTTTAATCCCGCATCGCTAGCTTACCAAATCAGTTTGTATACTTGTTACTGACCCTGCTTGTTCTGAGAACCCGATCTGTTGCCGACTTTGCCTGCCATTTGACTATTCTCTCTGTGTATTCCCTGCCTGTTCTATTTGCTTCCTGTTGCTACGGTGTGTGCCGATTCTCACCATATACAGTAGCGCAGTACAAGTGCCTAAACATTGTTGACCTGGTTTTGTTATAGCTGCTGATGTAACTGAATAGGTCGGGGATCTCTTCTACATTACCAAAACCTCCACCACTGCACTCTTCCACAATACCTCAGAGGGGTTACGGTGTGAAGGCACTTGCTGCCACCAAAGGCAAAATATTTGGGAGCACTGACGCCTATACCAGATTCATATCATTTTAATATTGGACCGCAGGGTCCAACCCTGCACTCTTCCACAATACCACAGAGAGGTTACTTACGGTGTGAAGGCACTTGCTGCCACCAAAGGCACAATATTTGGGTGCACTGCCACTAACTAGGGATGAGCCGAACACCCCCGTGTTCGGTTCGCATTCGAACTCGAACAATTTCAAAAGTTCGAGTAGAACGCGAACACGAACCGAACTCAATGCAAGTCAAATAGACTCAAAAGTTCGATTTTTAGAGTGCCCTGCAAGAGGGCATATATGCAACATATTTTGCCATAAAAGGTGTATGGGGTTCCGGGTAGTGCCCTGGGGACAGGAAACAAAGAATTTTTTTTAAAAAACAAACATTTTTAAAGGAACAGTGAGTTTTCCATGAAATAGGGTTAAAAATAACAACGAAAAATTCCTTCAAATATCGTGCCTAGGAGGTCCCCATAACCTGCCCGTGAAGTTGTGGATTTGTAGGATGTATAGAAACATTTAAAAAAAAAAAAATGACGTTTAAATGACGGTAAACGGTTTCCTTTAACCTATTCATAAACAACTGCTTGGGGCGGCAGTCTGTATTAAAAAGGAGACATTTAGGACACGCAGAACATGTTTAGTGATTGTTTGGCTTAATTATGGTGAAATTTATGCAGGCTTTGGATGAAAGTAACAATAGGTGCTTTAAAATTGGGCCTTTAGTGTCGACAACTGTACCGTCACACCGTAACCCCTCTCTGGTATTGTGGAAGAGTGCAGGGTTGGACCCTGCGGTCCAAAAAATTAAAATGATATGAATCTGGTAATATAAGGCGTCAGTGTTAGTGGCAGCAAATTTATAATCTGGTAATATAGGCGTCAGTGGCAGTTGCAGCCAAATATGTGCCTTTGGTGGCAGCAAGTGCCTTCACACCTTACCGTACCCTTTTGTGGTATTGTGGAAGAGTGCAGTGATGGAGGTTTGTGAATGCAGAAGAGATCCCCGATCTATTCCATTACATCAGCATCAGGGGATTGATAGCTGCTGATCCAGGACTGATTCATTTTTATAAATGTCAGCCGGTCTACAGAGTCGGTGGACAGACACACTATTTTGTCTGTGACAAAACCTCCAGCGGCACTGAACGTCCTTTCAGAAAGCACGCTGGATGAAGGGCAACCTAAAAGCTGCATAGCATATTGGCTAAGTTCTGGCCAGTGATCCAATCTCAACACCCAGTAAGCCAGTGGATCATCTGCTGTAAAGGTATCCAGGTCTGCCCTTGCCCCTAGGTAGTCCTGCACCATATGGTGAAGACGCTGGCAATGGGTGCCTACATTTGACGTCCCTGGGTGTCGTGGACTAAAATTTTTTAAAAAGGCATCAGTCAAGCGGCCCCGGCCTTCACCGCTCTTCCTCTGATCATCCGCAGCCTCAGAAGCACCTGTGTCATCACTTGGTAACCTACCAATGCCTGGAAAGGTGTTACACAAGTTTTGCTTTAGAGTGTACTCAAGCTGTTTCATCCTGTGCTCCCTCTGTGCGGGCAGGATGAGCTCTGCAACTTTACCCTTGTATCGTATATATCAGGAAGGCTTGCCAACCAGTAATGATCCCTCTCCTTGATAGCACAAATCCTGGGGTCCTTTACCAGGCTTTGCAGATTAAGGGAGCCCATGCAGCGTAGGTTGGAGGTGGCATTAGCTTCCGAGTCTTCCAGGTCAATGATAATGACCCCATTGTGCACTTCCTCCTCCAGTCACATACTAGTCCTTGGTTTCTGGGCACACAAACCCTCCTTGAGGAATCCCCACCTTCAATGACCCTACTTAAATATTCCTCCTCCTCCTCCTCCTGTCTGATCTGAGGAGGACCCGCTTGAATTCTGTCTGCAGAAAGACTGGGCCTTGAAAGTTTGGGAAGGCCTCCTCTTCCTCCCGCTGCTCTGCCTCTAGAGCCACATCTATAATTCCCGCAGAGTGTGCTCCAGCAGGAACACTAAAGGAATTGTGTCACTGATGCATGCACTGTCCTGCTCACCACCCTTGTTTCCTCCTCAAATGGTGACAGTACAGTGCATGCATCCTTGATCATCAGCCACTGCGGAGGGGAAAGAAAACCAAGTTGACCTGAACCTGTCTTGTGCCATACTCACACAGGTACTCGTTGATGGTCCTCTGCTGCTTGTGCAGACGCTGCAGCATTGCTAATGTCGAGTTCCACCAGGTGGGCATGTCACAGATCAGACGGTTTGTGGGAAGGTGGAATTCTCTTTGAATTTCTGCCAGGCGAACGCTTGCTGGGAATGACCGTCTGAAGTGGCTGCAGATTTTTTCTGGCTGGCTGAGAAGCTCTGCCAGCCCTGGGTACCTGGTTAGGAAAACGCTGTACCACCAGATTTAGGACGTGTGCTAGGCGTGGTACATGCGTCAACTTACCCTGGCGTAGGGCGGAGAGAAGGTTGCTGCCATTATCACAGACGACCATTCCCAGCTGAAGCTGGTGGGGTATTAACCATCTCTGCACCTGCCCCTGCAGAGCTGACAGAATTTCTGGCCCGGTGTGGCTCCTGTCCCCTAAACAAACCAGCTCAAGCACAGTATGGCATCTTTTTGCTTGAGCCATTGCGTAGCCCCTGTCACGCGTTGGTTTAACTGCCACTTCGCCAGAGACAGAGAAGGAGGAGGAAGAGGGAGAGGTGGTGGTGGAACAGACAGACCTCATACAAGCAGCTTTCTGGAGCCTTGGTGGATGAACAAGCTCCAGCACAGAGCCCCGTCTTGGATCCCTCCCAGCTGCAATCAGAGTTACCCAGTGTGCCGTGAAGGAAATGTAATGGCCCTGTCCATGCTTGCTGGACCACGTGTCTAAAGTCACTTGCACCTTGCTGCTGACTGCCTTTCCCAATTACTCCATAACATTCTCTTCCACGTGCTGGTATAGTGCTGGAATGGCCTTCCATGAAAAGTAATGGCGTTTTGGAACCTGCCACTGGTGTACAGCACATTCAGAAAATTCACGGAAGGAAGTAGAGTCTACCAGCCGGAAAGGCAGCAGCGAGTAATTTTGCTAAGCTGGCATTTAGACGCTGTGCTTGGGGATGGTTGGGACTATATATTTTCTTACGCTGCAGCAGCTGGGGCAATGTAATCTGACTGCGTAAATCTTCAGCTGATGGGATGCTGTCACATTGTGAGGAAGGACCTGGTACATCCATTACTGTAGCATCATCCCTGTCAGTGGAGGTTGGAGTCAATGACATGGCAGGACATACATTGGGGGTAGAGACAGGTGAGGAGGACCTACGCAAAGTTTTGTGCCAACAGGATGTATGGCAGGTGGTCATATGTCGCCTCAAGCACGTGGCACCCAAGCATCCGGTGTCTTTCCCACGCTTGAGCCTCATCTGACATAGATTACAAATAGCAACCGTGCGGTCTGCTGCACATTTCTTAAAGAACTCCCAGACAGCAGAGTTCCTGGATGTGTGCTTTGAGTCAACAGCGCTCTGCACCTGAGCAGCTCTGACATCTGATGCCTTGGACTGGCTACGGTTGGTCATAGAGGACGTTGTGCCTCGTGTTTGTTGTGCCGCCTCCTCCTCACTTGACTCCTCTGTTCGATCAGGCACCCAGGTGGAGTCAGTGACCTCATCATCATTGTCATCACCCCCTATCTCCTCGTCACTGGAGCCAACTTGGCAGTATGCTGCAGCTGCCGGGGCAACATGAGTGCCAGTTATTTGTGTGTCACTGGCACCCCCTTCCTCTAGGTTGATTATACTCCCTTCCTCAACCTCAGAGATTGAATCAGAGCACTGTACTTGCTGCGCATCATCAAGCAGCATGTCACTGTCATTGTAGTCAAACAATTCATTTGACTCCTCCGTGTGTGATAGCGAGGCTACGGCAGGAGTAGCTGTGGACATGGAGGCTGCATTAGATGCTTTGGCAGCTGAGGTGGACTGTAAACCACTGCAAGCCTGGCTGGCAGAGGACTCAGAGGATGAGGATGGCCTGGTTAGCCAATCCTGCAAATCCTCTGTATGTTGCTGCTGCTTAAGATGGCCAGCACCAGTTAGAAATGACAAGCGTGCCCCGGCAGTGGATGCACCACGTCCACGACGACCAGAGGCACAGTCTCCAAGACACAGAGGCTGCTTGCCCTCTTATCTGTGTCTGGGAGCGTCTGCCTGTCCTTTTTGGTCTTTCTGACATGGTGAGTGATATATAGATTAACGATATATAGAACTCTGATTCAACTCTGTTATAAAAATTGGTGATATGGTGCAGAACTCTGATTCAACTCTGGTATAAAGATTAAAGATTTCCAGAACTCTGGTATAACTCAGTGAGACACCCTGATAGCTGGCAGCCAGTGACAAGACACAGATTACAATTCACAGAAACCTCCTATAAATCAGTGAGACCCCCTGATGGGTGGCAGTGACAAGACACAAATTACAATTCCCAGAAACCACCTACAAGTCAGTGAGACCCCTGATAGGACCCCCTGATAGCTGTCAACAGTGACAAGACACAGATTACAATTCGCAGAAATCTGCTAGAGGTATGTGGGACCCCCTGATAGCTGGCAGTGAAAAGATAGAGATTACAATTCCCAGAAACCTCCTATAAATCAGTGAGACCCCCTGATGGGTGGCATTGAGAACACACAGATTTGAACAATTCCCAGATATTTTGTAGAAATGAAACCCCCACAATTGCTGGTGGTAGTGAGAACATACAGATTACCACAATTCCCAGATATTTTGTAGAAATGACTGACCCCCAAAATTGCTGGTGGCAGTGAGAACACAAAGATTAGAACAATTCCCAGATATTTTGTAGAAATAAGACCCCCACAATAGTTGCTGGCAGTGAGAACACAAAGATTACAACAATTCCCAGATATTTTTGTATAAATGACTGACCTCCAAAATAGTTGGTGGCAGTGAGACCACAAAGATTAGAACAATTCCCAGATATTTTGTATAAATGACTGACCCCCAAAATTGCTGGTGGCAGTTTTCATTCTTAACCCTTATTTCATGGAAAACTCACTGTCCCTTTAAAAACGTTTTTTTTAAAACTTTTTGTCCTGGTTTCCTGTCCCCCAGGGCACTACCCGGACCTCCATACACATTTTATGGCAAATATCTTGCATATATGCAGGGCCGGATTTCCCATTAGGCACTGCAGGCACGTGCCTACAGGCGCCCTTCCTAGAGGGGCGCCTGCTGTCTGAGTGTCTTTTGTTTTTTATCCCGTTTTTTTTCCCACCTTTTTTCTTCTTTAAATGTCCCGCGACGTAACCGGCAGCTGTGCAGGGGGAGGGTGGAGATACTGTGATATATATTCCACAGCACAGTCCACATCATATGCCTCCCACATGCTTAATTGGAGGAACGGCACGCTGCATAAATAGGCGCCGCCCCCTCCAGCCTCGACCTGCATGAAAGAGCTTGAAAAATGCTGCAAGTAGCAGCGTCCCACCTCTGACTCCTCAACATAGGAGCCGCGTTCAATACCTCAGCCGCTGCAAGTGCTAAGTTAGCAACTTGCCATTGAACGCCGTTCAACCGCTCAGCGCTCAGCAGTGCTAACCTAGCACTTGCAGCGACCCGAGGAGATGCTGCGTGTAGCTGAGTGTGACGTTTTGAAGATGGCGGCCGCCATGAAGCAAGTAACAATGCCGTACAGCAAGATGGCCGCCGCCTCGAAGCAAGTAATAATTCCGTACAGCAATGTTAATTTTGAGGTTTTTGTTCACCAAAGCACAAAATATTTATTTATTATTTCCCCCTGCACAGACATATATTACAGTTCAATTTATATATTGTTTCAGAAGTAAACATAACGTTTATTCATCATTAAAAAGTATCATTTGTGGAGTGTGCATACAAAACGGAATTGTGCTGACTGCTTTTATTTATCATATTTTGTCCGAGTGATCCGAAAAACAATCTGAATTTTTCATTAAGAAATCGTCGGCCATTTTGGATTCAAAATTCGCATCCAAAGGGTTCAACGACACTGCTGCAGCAAACTGAATTGCTGCACTGCAGCAATTCAGCAGCTGCTGAGGTATTGAACGGGCCTCAGGTGACAGCTCAGCTGGCCAGCCAGGAAGTGCAAAGTGAGAGGAGCTGCGGGAGCCAGACTGACCACGCGCTGCCAGTTGAAGGGAGAGGCTGGGCCTGCAGCAGGTCAGGAAACATGAGGAGCCCTGGGGCCCCAGATAGGCAATGCAGCTACAGCCACTCACATAGTGTGTATGGAGGAGGAGACTTCCACCAAATTGCCAGAGGGGGACACTGCAGTATGAGCTCAGGAGAGATGCTGCCTGGAATGGATTAAAGACACCTTGGGATTTCAAGTGGTGAGTGGCAAACATTCCACACACACTGCCCCTCACACACACTTGTCACACACTGCCCATCACACACATTCCACTGCCCAGCCATCACACACACTTGTCACACAATTCCCATCACACATTCCACACACACTGCCCATCACACACACATTCCACACACACATTCCACACACACTGCCATCACACACACATTCCACACACACATTCCACACACACTGCCCAGCCATCACACACACATTCCACACACACTGCCCAGCCATCACACACACACATTCCACACACACTGCCCAGCCATCACACACACACATTCCACACACACTGCCCAGCCATCACACACACACATTCCACACACACTGCCCATCACACACACATTCCATACACACTGCCCATCACCCACACTTGTCACACACTGCCCACCACACACACATTCCACACACTTGTCACACACTGCCCATCACACATTCCACACACACTGCCCATCACACATTCCACACACACTGCCCATCACACATTCCACACATACTGTCAGGGTGCATAGAGTCCCTTTAACCCCTTCCTGCCGCAGGACATTCTGTGTCATCCTGGCTGCGTGAGGGCTGTGAGGACGCAGGGCGTACATGTACGCCCCGCTCTCTTCAATGGGGCTGACTCGCAGCCTGCGCCCACTGACCTGCAGCGCGCATCATTGGCTGCACTGGGGCGGCCTGAACTCAAGCCGTCCCCGTGCAGCCAATGACGTGCAGGGCGGGCACAAATCAGTGCCGCGCAATGGCACCTGTCGGCGAGGCGTACCTGTACACCTCGCCGGCGAAAGCCACCCCTTAGGTGTGCCACATGCACGTCCCTAAGGAGTTAAGCTTTTTTTAATAAATGCTTAAATGTGGATGTCAGTGTGGTGCAGACAAACCAGTAAATCCCAGACTCCTATTGTGTCTTCTGTGTGTATTATGTGTAACGCAGACATATCTGTAAATCCCAGGCTCCCTGTATTGTGTCCTCTAGGTGTTATTCAAAGAGCACGGAAATTTAATTCGGTGCAATTTGGCGAGTTCCATTTGCTGACCCTGCAGTGAATTCAGCATTCACTGCAGGTTCGTTTTATTTTTAAGCAAAAATAATGCATGAAAATAATACAGAAGGTCCTATGAATAACAATAAAAAGGTCTGTTACAGAATAAATAAAAAAACGCATTAAAAAAAAATCGGAATCAAGAATTTCTCTTAAATATTAAATAAAGCTTATTAGAACATTTATTTTTAAAATCGTGTGAAGTAATAAATTATTTAACACCAGTAATGTACATGTGGGTGTTGCTTGTATATGGATGTGGCTTTTGCATGTTAAAGGCATAAGAGAGCCCAACTCTCTCTTACTGCCCGGGGGCTCCATCAATTGTCAGTCGGTCCCTGGCGGAGGGTCATCATTGGAGGAGCGGAGCCAGCCTGCCACCTGCGTCACTGGACGGACCGGGAACGATTCAGCAGCCTGCCTGTGCCGAGGCCCGATCTCTCCCGCCCTGCCCGACACATCATTTGGAGACGGATTCACTGATCTACGGTTGATGGGGAGTGACTCTACTCCTGTCTAAGTCTACTACATTGTGTTGCAGGAGGGTCCCTGCAGGAATCAACATGGATCATGACAGGCTGTCAGCAATCACACTACTGTCACTACCTGGCTGTCTGACAGTGGTCACATTCAAGCAGCCTCTGCTCGCTGACTGCAGTCAAGACTTGTTAGTCTCAGGCTCCCAGTGACACGGGTGTGAATGATTGCTGTCAATAATCACACTCCTATCACTGGCTGTCTGACAGAGGTCACATAACTCTGTTCAGGTGAGGCAGCCGCTGACAGCAATCACACCCTTGTCACTCTCAGGCAGCTAGTGACAGGAGTGTGATTGTTCTCACTCGCTGCCTGAGAGTGACAAGGATGTGACCCCTTTCAGGCAGCCGCTCACAGGAAGTAAAGCAGGGGGGTCACTGAGCCGCAGAACGGTATTTGTCTGTGGCCTGTTAAGTGCCGGGCCGCGGCGTGATGCGGAGCGGCTGTAACTACAGATGAAGCTTTGCCTGCCGGCCCACTTCCTGCAGCCGGCGAGCGAACGAAGCTTCATCTGTAGTTGCAGCCGCATTGCTCGCTTTAACTCCTGAGCTCCGCCTCCTGTCATCAGTCCTACAATGCTTCTGATACCTAATTTATTTGATTTAAAATTTGTAATATTTATTTCTGTTCTAAATAAAAATATTTTTGCCAAGAAAAAAGTATCTTTTTTTATGGGGGGTGGGGCGCTTCAGATTTCTCTGCCTACAAGCTCCTGAGAGGTAAATCCGGCCCTGCATATATGCCCTCTTGGATTGCACTCTAAAATTCGACTGTTCGAGTCCCATTGACTTGCATTGAGTACGAACGCGAACTTTTGAAATTGTTCGAATGCGAACCGAACACGGTGGTGTTTGTCTCATCACTACCCAAGAATATTGCTACACTGAAACAGTTTTGTGAAGAGGAGTGGTCCAAAATTACTCCAGATCGTTGTGCAGGTCTGATCTGCAACTACAGGAGACGTTTGGTTGAGGTTATTGCTGCCAAAGGAGGTTCAACCAGTTATTAAGTCCAAAGGTTCACATACTATCCACCCTGCACTTTGAATGTTTACATGTTCTGTTCAATAAAAACATGAAAACATATAATGTTTGTGTTGTTTCATTTTAGGCTAGGGTCAAACGAAAGCATTTTTACACGCGAACGTAAAAAAGTGCGTCCGAACGGATTGATGTATTTTTTCACGGAATATGCGAAAACGGTCATATGATGCGAATGTTCGTGCGTGATGTTTTACAAATCCAAACCAGGAAACTTTTTGCGTCTGGACGTTATGTTGGCCGGACATGAGCAGGGTCTGACGTCTCCAAATCACACACACACACCGCTAGCGGGCGCAGCGCACTCTGTACGTCCGTACTAGAGGTTCTGCGTTCTCAAAAAAATGCGTTAATTTTCCACTTGCGTTGCGCGGGCGGACTTTCGTGCGACCGTACTTCGTATATTGGCCGTCATTGCACGTCATTTGCTGCTAGTGCGGCCGTGATTAAGTGCGCCAGAACGCACGTTAAAAATGCGCTGGCCTGACCCCAGCCTTAAGCAGACTGTGTTTTTCAAATTGTTGTTACTTAGACTAAGATCAGAGCACATTTTATGACCAATTCATGCAAAACTCCACGTAATCCCAAAGGGTTCACATACTTTTTCTTGCCACTGTAATGATGATATTTGCCTATTTTTTCTGTTTTTGTTTACAGATATGTCCATTTATATTTAATACAATTAATCTTGCTTACCCTCATAGTAACTAGACAGTTTTACAATAGTCTGAAGTGCCCACTGCTGTTATGTTTCTGTGCTGTTTGTGTTTAGGTTTAAATTTTTCTCTTAAGGGTAAACACAATGTAGGACTACTGTGGCGCTAAGAGAAGGATAGGGTATATGTATACAAAAGGGAGCTGCTAGAATCCTATAAAGTTAGTCTGTCCAACTAACAAGCAAAGATAAATATACAAACACAAAAATAAGGACAGCGCTCCCACGAAACGTTATATCTTTTCAACCAAAAAGAGATTGCGACAAAAAAACTTTCTGCTTTTTAACTGCACAGTCTATTATTTACTACAAAAGTCTTATTAAAAAGGAAAAAAAAAAATACCTCAAAGGAAAAGTCACCAGTAGAGAAGAAATCTTCACACGAATATATAAATGGGACAACTCCCTCGAACTTTTTCAGTTTCTAGGATCGTCTTTTCATCCAATAAAGGGCTCCAAACATTCAATTCGCCCTCCTGGTATGTATCCACAGTGGAAAGGAGCCTCAGCACAAGATCCACACCTCCTCCAGAGATCCACAGGGAACACTGATGAATCCCTGGGTGGGGTTAACCGTTGCGTTGCTGCAGGGATCTCTTCAGAAAATTCCTCAGAGAAAACAAAAGAACAATAGTGCAGCCAGTTTTTACAGGGACAGAGTATAAAACCTTTATATGGTAATAAACTTACCCTGTTCAGAGCCTAGCCTGGCTCGGGGAAAACTGGCATAGGGTTGTAAGAAGTGGCACAGCCCTTAAAAAGCCATCTCAGTTTAGAGTCATCAATGTAGTCAGCAAGTGAAAATAATAAAACATTTATTCCAATAATATGAAATATCAGTGATAAAAAGGACAGGAACCAGACGCGTTTCGCGCTTTACAGCGCTTCTTCAGTGGTAAAACAGACAAACAAGGGTACATTTCAAAAAAGGGGTTCATTATATACTCAAAGACATTTAGTAAATGAGCCAGCAGCCCAAGTAACCCGCCCACTTCCAAATTGGAATACATACAATTAAACATATAAATGTGTTGATAAAAGTCAATAAACAAAGTACATATGCAAATCCAAAGCTTCTCCCTATAACTTAACATTATCTGAACATAAAATTTTAAAAAATAGTGGATATAGCTAATCCCTTTTATCGTTGGTCATCCGGTGTATTTAAACAGATCTTTATTGAATGAGCTGGCAACCTAAAAGGCCCGCCCTCTTCAAGTTTAAAATACACAAAACTGGCAGTGTTACCCTCTTAAGATCCTACCGCCATAAAGGCAAAGAAAATCCAAAAAAATAATAAAATCAGTCCTATAAACGAAAAAAGTGCATCAAAATGATGAAAATGTGAGGAGAAAAAAAAAGTGAAATTACAAAACAAAATAAATAAATACAAAATAAAAAATGCAAAACAGAAACAAATGTGCCTGCAAGAATGATTACTAATATAGAAAATCCTGAGGCAATAATGAAAGCTAAAACCAATGGGCAATAGAGAGCCCTAAAAAGAAAAGGAAAAAAAAGTTTAAAATAAATTAAAAAATACAAAATAAAAAAGGCAAAACAGAAAAAAATGTGTCTGCAAAAATGATCACTAATATAGGAAATCTTGAGGCAATAATGAAGGCTAAAACCAATGGGCAATAGAGAGCCCTAAAAAGAAAAAAAAAAAAGTTTTTGAAATAAAATAAAAAATACAAAATAAAAAATGTAAAAAAGTATCTAAAAAAAAATTGGTCTGCAAAAATGATTACTAATATAGGAAATCCTGAGGCAATAAAGAAAGCTAAAACCAATGGGCAATAGAGAGCCCTAAAAAAAGAGATGGGTAAATTATAAAAGTATAGGTGAAGGTAAGTTATAAAAAATGGCAAAGTTCAAAATCAGAGTTGAGACCCCTGGGAATCAGGGAATCGAACCTATAGATGAGTTTCATCTCTTCTGGGCCGATTTTGCCTATGAAGTCTTCTCCCCGCCAGTCCTTTTGAACTTTTTTAAGAGCAAAAAAAGTGAGACCTGTAGGGTCTTTATTATGTTTCATTAAAAAATGTGCCGATACAGAGTGTTTTTCGTATCCTTTCTGAATATTGTGCACATGTTCCATGATCCGCACATACAGCTGGCGTGTGGTTCTGCCAACGTATAATAGATGACAGGGGCAAATAAGTCCATAAATAACATCCTTGGACCGGCAATCAATAACTTGTTGGATTTTGAAACTCTCTTTGAATTCAAACGTACTAAAATATTGCTTTTTCAGGTGCAAGTTTCTACAAGCAAGGCAGTAACCACATCTATGAAACCCTACTTTAAGATTGAAAGGATTCTGCAGATTCTTCGTTTTTATATTGTGAACAATTTTTTGTTTAATATTCGAGGCCCCTCAATTAATGATTTGTGGCCGATCGGGCATAAAATCATCCAATGCCGGATCTTCCAATAAAATGTGCCAGTGTTTGCGGATACTTTTATTAATATTCGTGGATTGACTGTTAAAATTATATAAGGGGACCTTAGATTGAAAATCATCGTTCTTAACTTTATATTGAATAAATTCGTTTCTATCTTTCTCTCGAGTCTGTATAACAAGATCATCCAGAATGGCCCCATCAAAACCTTTTTCAATAAAACTCTGTTTCAAAGTTTGAGATTGAATGTCATACTGGGTAACATCGGTGCAATTCCTACGAATTCTTACAAGTTGACTGTTAGGAACACTTTTTAGCCACGGCTTAGCGTGGCAACTCGAAAAACTGATAAAATTGTTGACATCCACCGATTTAAAATATGTTTTATTTTTAACACAATTTTCATCAATAAAAATGGTTAAGTCTAAAAAATTTATTTCACTTTTATGGGAGTGGGTCTCTAAAACAATACCACTGTTATTTGTATTCAGACCATCAATAAAGTTCTTCAATACATCATCCCCTCCTTTCCAAATAAAAAATAGATCATCAATATATCTACGGTAGAGGACCAGGTGTTGCGCCCAACATGGCATCCAACTGAGTTCCCAGAAAGCCATGAAAAGATTTGCATAACTAGGCGCAAACCTGGTCCCCATCGCCATACCTTTCCGTTGAAGATAAAACTGATCGTTAAAAGCAAAAAAATTATTATTGAGAATGAACTCTATACCTAGTAAGATAAATCTAATTTGCGGTTCTTCGAACTCGGAATTTTGTTCTAAATAAAAACGGACTGCTTCAATACCCTGATCATGAGGGATAATACTATATAATGAACGAACGTCACAGGTGACTAAGATATACTATGGATCCCATGCTATTGTCTCTAAAATTTGTAATAGATGAATGGTATCCTTAAGATACGAAGGGATCTTTTTGACTAAAGGCTGTAGAAGGATGTCGATATATTGCGACAATCTACTGGTAAGTGAATGTACACCAGATCTAATGGGTCTTCCAGGGGGATTTATTAGATCTTTATGTATCTTTGGAAGTAAATACAGAATAGGAATTCTAGGAAAGGGAATATTCAAATACAGGTACTCTTTTTCTGTTAGGATGCCACTGTCTTTCCCTTCCTTTAAGAGGTTAGTCAATTCAATCTTGGTTTTTTCCATAGGATTGTATGACAAAAGAGAGTAAGTATCGCGATCGTCTAATTGCCGCATCGCTTCATTGTTATATTTCTCCATACTTAAAAGAACTATCCCTCCACCCTTATCAGCTGGTTTAATTATAAGGGAAGGGTCATTATTCAATTTATCAAGGGCATCTCTTTCTTTTCTTGTAAGGTTGAAAGAAATTTTCTCTTTACTAATTTTGTCAATATCTTTCAGTACAAGGCGTTCAAAAATCTTCATTTCGTCAGATATTAGATGTTTAGGGAAAAAATTAGAGGTTTCTTTTAAATCTGTGTGAACATATCGTGGAATATTGAGAGAATTTTCAACAGGATTTTTAGCAAAAAATTTTTCAAACATAATTTACGTTGAAATTTCTTTAGGTCGATATACATATTGAATTTATCTACCTTAACACTGGGGGCAAATTTCAAGCCTTTATTCAGAACCTTTTATTCTGAATTGGGGAGAACATGTTCACTCAAATTGAAAATACAATTTTTTTCAGGGTTACCAGGAGTTGAGGATGGATTAACTATTTTGTCTTTTTTCTCACCCCTGAGATTAATCGAGCTGTATGTGCGGATCATGGAACATGTGCGCAATATTCAGAAAGGATACGAAAACCACTCTGTATCGGCACATTTTTTAATGAAACATAATAAAGACCCTACAGGTCTCACTTTTTTTGCTCTTAAAAAAGTTCAAAAGGATTGGCGGGGAGAAGACTTCATAGGCAAAATCGGCCCAGAAGAGATGAAACTCATCTATAGGTTCGATTCCCTGATTCCCAGGGGTCTCAACTCTGATTTTGAACTTTGCCATTTTTACCTTCACCTATACTTTTATAATTTACCCATCTCTTTTTTTAGGGCTCTCTATTGCCCATTGGTTTTAGCTTTCTTTATTGCCTCAGGATTTCCTATATTAGTAATCATTTTTGCAGACACATTTTTTTTTATTTTTTTATATTTTTTTACATTTTTTATTTTATTTTAAACTTTTTTTTCCTTTTCTTTTTAGGGCTCTCTATTGCCCATTGGTTTTAGCTTTCATTATTGCCTCAGGATTTCCTATATTAGTAATCATTCTTGCAGGCACATTTGTTTGTTTTGCATTTTTTATTTTGTATGTTTTACTTTATTTTGTAATTTCCCTTTTTTTTTTTTTCTCCTCACATTTTCATAATTTTGATGCACTTTTTTCGTTTATAGGACTGATTTTATTATTTTTTTGGATTTTCTTTGCCTTTATGGTGGTAGGATCTTAAGAGGTGATCGAAGAGCAGCGATCTATATATGTAGTGTGTTAATTTTATATATTAACACTGCCAGTTTTGTGTATTTTAAACTTGAAGAGGGCGGGCCTTTTAGGTTGCCAGCTCATTCAATAAAGATCTGTTTAAATACACCGGATGACCAACGATAAAATGGATTAGCTATATCCACTATTTTTTAAAATTTTATGTTCAGATGATGTTAAGTTCTAGGGAGAAGCTTTGGATTTGCATATGTACTTTGTTTATTGACTTTTATCAACACATTTATATGTTTAATTGTATGTATTCCAATTTGGAAGTGGGCGGGTTACTTGGGCTGCTGGCTCATTTACTAAATGTCTTTGAGTATATAATGAATACCTTTCATACCGCTGTACATTTCTTACCGCTGTCGCCACAAAACAACTCATACACGCCCTGGTAATCTCCCGACTCGACTATCTCTTATCTGGCCTCCCTCTGTCCCACCTCTCCCCCCTACAATCCATCCTGAACGCCTCCGCCAGGCTAATTCACCTCACCCGCCGCTCTGTCTCTGCCGATTCCCTCTGCAAGTCCCTTCACTGGCTCCCCATCCACTGCAGAATTAAGTTCAAAATCCTTATCCTTACCTACAAAACCCTCACTAACTCAGCTCCCCACTACCTGTCCTCACTAATCACCAAATACACCCCAGCCCGCTCCCTAAGGTCAAACAGTGACCTGCGCCTAGCTTCTCCCCGCATCACCTCTTCCCATGATAGACTGCAGGATTTCTCATGCGCAGCCCCCACTCTCTGGAACGCTCTCCCTCGTACTGTCAGACTTTCCCCTAACTTCTCTTCCTTCAAACGCTCCCTTAAAACATTCCTATTTAGGGAAGCCTACCACCCAACTCACTGACGCAACAATCAATCACTCTCACCTTACAGTCCTCTCCTCCTGTTTCCAACCCCAACCCTCCCAGATTGTGAGTTCCTATGGGAATAGGGCCCTCATCTCCTCCTGTACTGTTTGTCAAATGTTGTTCAATATATTGTAACCCTGTCTATACTGTGCTTATTGTACAGCGCTGCGGAATATGCTGGCGCTTTATAAATAAAGAATAATAATAATAATGAACCCCTTTTTTGAAATGTACCCTTGTTTGTCTGTTTTACCACTGAAGAAGCGCTGTAAAGCGAGAAACGCGTCTGGTTCCTGTCCTTTTTATCATTGATATTTCATATTATTGGAATAAATGTTTTATTATTTTCACTTGCTGACTACATTGATGACTCTAAACAGAGATGGCTTTTTAAGGGCTGTGCCACTTCTTACAACCCTATGCGAGTTTTCCCCGAGCCAGGCTAGGCTCTGAACAGGGTAAGTTTATTACCATATAAAGGTTTTATACTCTGTCCCTGTAAAAACTGGCTGCACTATTGTTCTTTTGTTTTCTCTGAGGAATTTTCTGAAGAGATCCCTGCAGCAACGCAACGGTTAACCCCACCCAGGGATTCATCAGTGTTCCCTGTGGATCTCTGGAGGAGGTGTGAATCTTGTGCTGAGGCTCCTTTCCACTGTGGATACATACCAGGAGGGCGAATTGAATGTTTGGAGCCCTTTATTGGATGAAAAGACGATCCTAGAAACTGAAAAAGTTCGAGGGAGTTGTCCCATTTATATATTCGTGTGAAGATTTCTTCTCTTTTCCTTTGAGGTATTTTTTCTTTTTTTTTTTCTTTTTAACCCTTTTCGCTGCTGAGCCTTTTCCCACCTCTGTGCTGAGCTCATTTTCACCGGTTTCGCTCATCATGTTTAACCGCGTTTTGAAGCCTTATTTTAATATATGACCCAGACATATTATATATCGTTCTTTCCGGCAGACTGTGCAGATTCATAATATGTCATTATTATATGTATACGTTATGTCATGTCTGTATATTATAACAAAAAATGCAATAAAATTTGAACTTTCAATAATTTACAATGTGTAGTGTTTTTTTTCACATTTTAAAATGCGATCGTTTGCGGTTATATTTTCTATGGGGTGCGCTTGTTAAAAAAATTAGAAATGAGGAATCGTTACTTTTTTTGGGGAAAATTATGTGTTTTTTAGCAAACGCCCCCCATAGAAAAAATCGTTAGTGCAGCATCATTGTTCACATTATAACTGAAATGGGAACAATATTGTTGAACTAATAAATCTAAAAAATAAAACAAAAAACATTTTTTTTTTTTTTTTTACATTTTACATGGTCATGTTTGGTATCATTGGAAAGGCCACGCTCTGGCCGTTCCAATGATAGCAAACATTAACCCCTAGCTATCACGGATCGGGAGATAGGGGGTTCC
This sequence comes from Leptobrachium leishanense, assembly GCA_009667805.1. NCBI lineage: Eukaryota > Metazoa > Chordata > Amphibia > Anura > Megophryidae > Leptobrachium > Leptobrachium leishanense. Next base: position 100,787,377 of record CM019070.1, on the reverse strand, counting down.
AATGAACCCCCTATCTCCACTATAGGTGGCAGCAAGGGGTTAATTTCAAAACTGGCGCCATCGCGTTCTGCGCGATGACGACAGTCATTAGGGGAATATCCCGGAAGCTTGGCCGACATCCAAGATGTCAGCCAGCTCCGGGAGGGGACTGCGATACGGCGCATGTTGGCGCCATATCGCGATCCAGCCCCCTAGGGGTTAGACAGCCGCCGCTTGGAAGGGCAGGCTGTGCCCTTCCAGGCGGTGCCTGTCTTTAATCGCTGGCCCGCGGGGAAGGGGAGGGGGAGAGGTCCGAAGGACCTCCCCCCCTCCCCTTCAGGCACCTTCCCTGCAATGGCAGGGGGTGCCTGAAATAGACGTCATCACGCATGCGCGATGACGCCTATCGTGCCCGCCGGGATCCCGGAGGCTGGGCTGACATCGATGATGCCAGCCCGCACCGGGGGGCCGAGCGATCAGCCGGAATACCGGCTGATCGCGGCTGCAAAGGGAGGACGCGCTCAGCGCATCCTCCGCAGCGAAGTACCAATGCGGTTGGATGCGCTCAGCGCGTCCACCGCATTGAAGTGGTTAATAAGACTTTTGTAGTAAATAATAGACTATGCAGTTAAAAAGCAGAAAGATTTTTTGTCGCAATCTCTTTTTGGTTGAAAAGATATAACTTTTCGTGGGAGCGCTGTCCTTATTTTTGTGCTTGTAAATTTTTCTCTTACGTGTTTATGCAACCCACATATATTATATAACGTTTTTCTCAACATTAAATGGACTTTCTAAAGTTACCGGGCCATATTACATACTTGGTGCTAACTTAACCAGAGCTGTTGTAAACTTCCCAGAGCCATTATAGGGCCCTATTACATTCTCTGCGTAATTGCGCTCGCGCAGCGCAATTTTTTTGCGCACGAAAAAAACTTTATCGCGCGAAAATTAACGTGGTATTACGATTAAGCTGCAACTGCCTATTAATCACATATCCATGAGTGCACATATCTTTAAATCACAATACCGAGCTGCTTTAATTAAATGCAATATTGTGTAGATCAATGGGGGCACACATGGACACAGTATCGCTGCAAGTAAGCATTAGCATTGTTGGTGATATCATAGATTTACGGAGGGGGGGATGCATTTAGCATTACACACATGTAGCTTGCATCCACTTGATAACTATGATTAGCTAAGCAGGTGATGGTACAAGAGCTTTCAGACATTATTATTATTATCCTTTATTTATAAAGCGCCAGCATATTCTGTAGCGCTGTACAATGGGGAAGCACAAATATGAGACATACAGCAGAGTGGAGAATCGTGTTGTCTGTGTTGGTCAGTGTATGCTAGAAAATAAAATGGTGCTAAAAAGTGTGCTCTTAAAGGGATACTCTAGGCAACATGACCACCTAAGCTTTATTAGGTGGTCATGATGCCCTGAGTATGCCCTTACCTTTCCCCCCTCCCTCCGCTCAGCCGATCGGCTGAACCAGCTGAAAACAGCTGAGAGACGCGGAGAACTTTACTCCGCCCTCCCAGCTGTCAGTCAGCAGAGCGGGATTCATATTTGCCGACTATTGCCGAGTAGAAGTCATCGCGCTGTCTCCTACTCGCCGCAGTAGCTGGCAGCAGGGAGCCGCCAGCATAGTCTGCAGCTGGGATTAGTGTTGCGCGCATCCTCTGCGCGTAAACACTAATCCAATTAGAAGAGGAAGCCTGCGGATTGGCTGGTTTACGTGAGAGGCGCGCATGCGCGCTTTTCACGTGAACCATTAGCCAAGTTACAGAGTAGAAGGACGGGAGCGGAAGAGGAGGGAGGTGAGTATATAAAAAAAAAAACGCCGTTGGAAAGAAGTGGTTTTTAGGGTAAGTATTACATTTAAAAAAAAAAATATATATATATATATATACACAATAACTAGGTAGGGAATAGGTATATTTTAATGTAAGAAAAAAGGGGGGGATTTTTAGCCTAGAGTGTTCCTTTAAAAACCTACACGGCAGGAGGGGGTGGAGGAGGAGGAGGAGGAGGAGCAGGAAGAGGGTGAGAGGCAGAGGTGAAGAGTTGGAGACCAAGTAAAAAGGAGGGAACATTGAAACATGGAATCAGCCAGAAATTAATACATTTAGAAATAAAATACAGTTGGAAGAATGGCGTTCTTTGGAGGGTAGCGTTGGACGGCATTCTGAATTCCTGCTACCTTATGCTCGTTCCGGGATGTTGGTCAGTGTATGCTTATGCTGGTTCCGGGGTGCAGAGTGGGGAATCTTGTTGTCTGTGTTGGTCACTGTATGCTTATGCTGGTTCCGGGGTGTTGGTCAGTGTATGCATATGCTGGTTCCGGGGTGCAGAGTGGAGAATCTTGTTGTCTGTGTTGTATGCTATAAAATGAGATTTAATTTTCTAGGTGTGCCACGGTCTATTTCTAAATGATTTTTATTGTGCACGATGGGTAAGGTTGCCAGCTCAGGCATGTATTCCTGGACACATGTAATTTATTCATGCTGATGGGCAGTGCAACAACAATACCACGCCGCAGCATGTACAATTCATATGCTGTAGGTAGGAAATCCAAAAGGAATCCCAGGTGATCAGCCTTGATTTCCTACCTGCAGTATATGAATTTTCCATGTTGCAGTCTGGCACGTTTCCAGGCATTCACCCTGTGAATGAAATCGTTCTATGTGTTATGGAAAACATGTGCGATCTGGCAACTCTAAGGCTAGGGTCAAACGAATGCATTATTCGCAGCGACCGTCAAAAAGTGCATCCGAGCGCATAGACGGATTTTTCATGGAATGAGCGAAAACGGTCATACGATGCGCATTTTCGTGTGTGATTTTTACGGATCGTCAATAAAACACTTTTTGCGTCTGGACGTTATGTAGGCTGGACATTAGCAGCGTCTGACATCTCCTAATCACGCACTCTGTACGTCAGTACTAGCAGTTCTGCTTTCTCGAAAAAATGCGTTCATTTTCCACTTGCGTTGCGCGGCCGGACTTTCGTGCGGCCGTACTTCGTATATTGGCCGTCATTGCCCGTCATTTGCTGCTACTGCGGCCGTGATTAAGTGCGCCTAAACTCACGTTAAAAATGCGTTAGTCTGACCCCAGCCTAAAGTGTGCCATGAAGTACAGTTCCACAAAGTGTAGCACATGTCAGATCTGCCCTGAAACATGTATGATCCAGGTTGGATCCTGAAGGATAGATGACAATGTCTTGTGTGCTTCCATTCCAGCAGCGTATGTTGCAGGGTGTCATTTTGCATTCACTGCCTTTGTGAATTGACTGTGTGCATGCACACACGCCGTATCTGCACACACGCCATATCTGCACACACAGATTCATTACTAGTCAAGTAATCTGTTGCCCACATGTGCCATTGAATGGAGACGCCTTAGTAGGGGGAAGATTTGAAATATTTTATATATATATATATATATATATATATATATATATATATATATATATATAAAATTAATTAATTAAACCCTGGTATCTCTGCAGCCCTCGCAGCTATGAGGACATATGAGGTATGAGTGGAATGTCACTAGCAGATATGAAGTAAATCCCACTGCCACTAGCAAAGGCATGCAGGTCGATTGAAAGAATGGTGACACTGATGTGAATGACTGGAGAAGGGAGGATTCTGGGTGGTAATAGGCAAACCAGAGAAATTCTCCCATTCCTCTCTCCAAATCGACTATTTGGGCTAGATTGTACTCTTCTCCTGCAATTTTTACAGATTGTCACCTTTCTCTGAATGAGCCAGGTGATGTTCTTTTTCAGCTTACCTGCAAAGTACTGCCGGATGATGCGCTGTCTGACCTCAGTACTCACATCCTCTGCAGCAGCTGGGGCCTGTATTGGGACGACATCAGGATCCACAGCAGGCTCCAGATCCTCATCTATGGCGGTGCCATCCTCAATCGCCATATTATGCAGCATATAGCATGCCAGGACTAATAAGGCCACTTTGGGGGACTGGTACTGCAAGGCCCCATCAGATCTGTCAATACACCTGAAGCACGTTTTCAGCAGTCCAAAGGGCCTCTCAATGGCGCTGCGGGATCTCTGGTGCGCTGAGTTGTAGGCCTCCTGCTCTGGCGTTTGCTGTTTCCTAACGGGGGTCATTAACCATGGCCTGAGCAGGGATTCCAGCATCACCTAATACATGACACATGACACACAGTGATATTCTGTTAGATGAGGCAATATATTAAGGGACATAAATAGTTTATGCAGCACATATGTGCACTCACCAAGAAGCCAGCCTTCAGGGAACAGTCTGTCCTGGAAGCCCTGTGCCACCGAGGAGTTCTGCAGAATGTAGGAGTCATGGGTACTTCTAGGGAAGGAGGCATATATGTGCATAATGCACATGTTTGCATCACACACCATTTGCACATTGATTGAATGGAAATGTTTTCTATTGATATAAACTGCAGGTTCCACCCAAGGTGCACTGATCACTACGTGGGTGCAATCAACAGCCCCTAGGACATTGGGGAAGCCTCCAAGTGCAAAAAAGCCCTGTTTGACCCTTTGGAATCCCTCATGGGTGATAGGGAACCCTATATAGTGGTGCCAGTTGTGCTTTATTGCTAGGAGGAAGCGATGGAGCACAATGGAGAAGGTGCTCTGGCTGACACCGCCTAATTCAGCTAGAGGCTGCTGGAAGGTGCCAGTGGCAAGGAACCTCAGGCAACACAGCAACTTCGCCATCCCTGTGACAGATATCTGTGTCCCTGACTTGGACTCCAGATGGGATCGCAGCTGTAGGTAGAGTCTGTTTATCTATGCCTGGGTCAGCCGGTAGCGGAGACGACACTCAGCATCAGTCAAATGCTCCAATGTCAATCGTGTCCTTTGGACACGAGGTGCCCGTTGAACAGCACGCTCCCTCTCCAACCCCTGCTGCCATTGGAGACAAGCTCTTTCTCTGTGACACAAAATTAGCATATGTGCTGCAGCAATTATACAAGCACACACAACTTCATCCATTGTATTGGTTTGGTATAAGTTGAATGGGCCACTGTGCTTTGGTGCATTCCTTTTTATGGTGAGGGAAAGGGGGGTTTGTGAGGGTCCTGAGGACGAGCAACAGCACTAGTGGCCTGCTCTACAGTGGGTGCCCGCTCAGGTCTCACAAGGTTTTATCTTGCTTGTGCCATTACAGGGATGAATGCTCCATATGCAAATCAGCCTGCTCTCACCCAATAAGGGTGGCCAGTACTGATTGCCAAGGATGTCATCCCTGCACAAGAGGTGCAGCAACCTCCGATGATCATTTCAGCCTTGTTAGGCCTCGTCAGGAGGGTATAGCTGACAACCCTCTAGGCACATAAAGCAAGGCGTCCACGTCTGGAAAACCCTGGATGAGAGCAGGCTGATTTGCATGTGGAACATTCATCCCTGTAATGCACAAGCAAGCTAAAACCTTGTGAGAGTGGGGGTTGTCTGTGGAGGCGCTAATTAATATAGAATTTGGGGTTGCAGCCTACAAGGTGTTACACATAATCTCAACAAAATGTGCAAATACGATAAAGGAAACAAACAGTCCTAGTGGCGCAGTGGTAAATCTGTAAATCACATGTACCCTGGCCTAAATGGCCCTTCAGGTACTCGTATGGGAGCCTAAAATCTAAAATATCTATATATGCCGCAGGTCCCGAGAGACGTGCAAAAAAGGCAATAAAAGTGCAAATAGCAATCAAATGTGCAAAATCACAATCCGTAGTTCAGTCGGTAGCAGCAAAACCTTAAAACATGCAAAAAGATGGTGTATAGTAATAAAGTGCATGTGCTTATAAAATCCACTTATCAGTAAAGTGCATACACAGAATGTGCACTGGAACACAAGGTGCTAATAGTTCTCTGACAGGCTAAAAAATGGATGAGTCCTAGACCATAGTAAAGTGCACGTGCAAATGTGCAAAGTATGAATAAAACCAAGTTCTGTGGTCACGAGTCGTTGCATAGCATATGAGCCATGTTGTAGAGATGAAGGACCCACTTTCACAGCTCTTCTCCTCAGTGGATAATTTATAAAAGGGAAAAAAGGGAAAAGAAAAAACAATAGTGCAGACTGTTTCGTATATTTCAGGTGAGTATATAAAAGAATCTCACTCACAAATTACAGAGCCTAGTGAATCCTGGCTCTGGGTTGGAACACCTCACACCAGATATAGGGTGGCGTATCCCTTCTTTGTCTTCCAGTTGGCCTCAAATAAGATACAAGCAGAGAGACAGCGCTCCCATAGAGTAACACAGTAAATAAAAATGGCAGTCAGAAATGGCTTTTCAGTCTAACTCACCAATGGTGGAGCCTCGGTTGTCTCAGGCTCAGCTTACTAGGCTCTGTAATTTGTGAGTGAGATTCTTTTATATACTCAACTGAAATATACGAAAAAGTCTGCACTATTGTTTTTTCTTTTCCCTTTTTTCCCTTTTACAAATTATCCACTGAGGAGAAGAGCTGTGAAAGTGGGTCCTTCATCTCTACAACATGGCTCATATGCTATGCAACGACTCGTGACCTAAGAACTTGGTTTTATTCATACATTGCACATGCACTTTACTATGGTCTAGGACTCATCCATTTTTTAGCCTGTCAGAGAACTATTAGCACCTTGTGTTCCAGTGCACATTCTGTGTATGCACTTTACTGATAAGTGGATTTTATAAGCACATGCACTTTATTACTATACACCATCTTTTTGCATGTTTTAAGGTTTTGCTGCTACCGACTGAACTACGGATTGTGATTTTGCACATTTGATTGCTATTTGCACTTTTATTGCCTTTTTTGCACGTCTCTCGGGACCTGATGGTTCTTTGTGGCATATATAGATATTTTAGATTTTAGGCTCCCATACGAGTACCTGAAGGGCCATTTAGGCCATTGTATTTGTGATTTACAGATTTACCACTGCGCCACTAGGACTGTTTCTGTTTCTAAAACCTTGTGAGACCTGAGCGGGCACCCACCGTAGAGCAGGCCACTAGTGCTGTTGCTCGTCCTCAGGACCCTCACAAACCCCCCTTTCCCTCACCATTCCTTTTAATGGGCTTGGATATTTGAGGTCAGCCAGGTTGTTCAGATTTGCCATTAGCACCAGCTTTTTGCAGTTGCTAAAATTCTGCGTGCAAAGGCTATGCTGTAATTACCGCAAATAGATTGTAATACCATCCGCGTACCAGCGCACATTCGCATTTGCGCTCACAATGTTAAGTATAGGACTCACGCAGTACAGTAAGCTTGCGCAGGTTCACCCACGGTAGATGATTGCGTGCCGTTGTTGCGCTATGTAATATGGGATTCGGCGCAAATGGTTTTACCCTTCACGTTAATGTTTTTTTGCGCTGGGGTTTGCGCGAGGATTGTAATTTAGCCCAGTGATGGGTATAAAGGATTTACTTAAAAATAAAAAGGATAAACAGAAATATAAAACATTACAACATTATTAAACTAATCCCTGGACACTGCAATAACACAAAAACTCAGCATAGGTAAAGTGATGTACATAGAGATCAACAAGAGCAACAATCATTTAACAAAATCCAGAGATGCTTAGTACATGGCAAGCCATGTGCGTTCAGGTCCAAAACAAATCACAAAAGGGCTGATCTCTTCCTGGAACTCCTGGTTGAATCAAAACATGGTTGGACTAGAGTCTTGTCTCCCCCTACCAGAGTGGCATCCATCCCACCAACAATGTATTTACCTTTACCCCAGTGGGAGTCACCATATGAGGTAACCACTTTAAAGTAGGCTGGCTTAATGATGTCAGCTAGACAAACAGAGCAACACTGCCCCTAGTGTTCCCTCTTTGGTATAACACTCAATATAATTAAATATGATGATTGACACAATTTATCCACAATCACCACAATAATTCATCCACAATCACTACAGGGGTATATGTTGAAATTTCGCACACATGTCCCTTGGATGGTACATCCATTAGATGGTACAACACAATATGAATGCCGCAGCTGGACACTTGCCACAGATCTGATGTCTCTCGTATGTGGCATGATAATTGTATGGCTAAGGTGGAAAGGGGATGACTCTGGACGCCCATTGTAGCCAGACGGGGGATGCTGCGTGGTGCACCGATTGCCTTGCCATTTGTAAACTGGAGTGTGGTAATCCTGGTTCCTAGTGGGAATTGATACCAGGTAGGGCTGTGACTTATAGATGAAACCCTCATTAAGACCCTTACGGTTCAGAGTCTTAAGTTTAAAAATCCAAAATGTTTTGCATTGTTGGAGGCTCTTATTGAGGTCACCTCCTCTGTCCTCCAGGGTCACCTTCTCTAATCCCATGCATTTTAAGCTTATCCCCTTTTGAAAACTTTTTTACCAGCAAACAATCTATTGAGTAACTGAACATCATTGGAGATATAGCTTCAAAACAACTTGAGGGGCAAGGTTGCTGACCCCGAACATAAGCAACTCAGCTATATGAATATTTTTTCCTAAAAGTGGTACCAAGAATTAAGAGATCATAATTTCTTCCAACTTTCCTTTTAGTAGTGATATCTGAAACAACATAATTTCATATAAAACATACAAGAATTCAAAATATTTACAATATTTCTTACCTGTCCTTAAAAAATCGCCTAAATCCAAAGGCCACCAACTTCAATATGGCTTCAAGCACAAAAACTGTAGTAAACATATAGTTACAGTATTTCAAGGCCACTTCAAGAGACTGCAAAAATTAGAAAAAAAGGATTTAACAAATAAACAAGAATGTATTGAATACATGTTATCTGGTACATTGCTTGGAAAGTGTTGTGGTGTAGTCTGACATTAGGGGACGTTACTGTGCATTCCTGTGCATGATCAAAAAATTTGGTTTGTAATTTTTGGTTTGTCTGAAAATTACAATTCCCCCTAGTATTGTTGTTTGAGTGTTGATTCAGATCATCTGAAATTTGGGCAAATTATTTTGGGTCATCAAAATGTATTATTTGTTGGTAACTGAGCCTGTTAGCATGCCCTCAGGCTTGTTACTGCAAACCCAATTGATTCATTTATTAAAGTCTCACCATTGGCAGTGGGCTCTCTCAAATGTCATGGTCCATTAACTTTGGGGGATGCCAGTTCCCCCTATATCGCTCAACCTCTGCCCATTATTTGACTGGTTAAAACTGGTCAAAGTGCTGTGGAATTCTGGACACCGGTATTAAAAAAAGATATTATAGCTCTAGAAAAAGTGCAGAGGCAGGCAACTGAATTAATAAGGGGAATAGAAGATTTAAGTTATGAAGAAAGGCTGAGAAGCTTAAACCTGTTTAGTTTAGAAAAACAGCATATTAGAGGGGATCTGATAACTTTATATAAATATAAACGAGGCTATTATAAACCATTGTCTGGAAACATATTCATTAAGACTATACATAGGTCACGAGGGGGTTTGGGTCGAAATCTCTACAACCAGGTTCCCTAATGCAAAAATCCAGACAGTCAACTTCCCTACACAGACAACTCCCTGACGGCCAACTTCCAGACTAAAATCTAAAATCCCAGCGGCTAACACTAACCCTGCCACCTAACCCCCTAACCCCCTAAACCTTGCCCTAACCCTAACCCCCCCTAAACCTAGCTCTAACCCTAACCCCCTAAACTTAGCCCTAACCCTAACCCCCCTAAATCTAGCCCTAAACCTAACCCTCCAAAACCTAGCCCTAACCCTAACACCCCCAAAACCTAGCCCTAACCCCCCTAAATCTAGCCCTAACCCCGCTAAATCTAGTCCTAACCCCCTAAACCTAGCCATAACCCTAACCCCCTAAATTTAGCCCTAACCCCCTAAATCTAGCCCTAACCCCTAAACCTAGCCCTAACCCCACTAAACCTAGCCCTAACCCTAACCCCCCCTAAACCTAGCTCTAACCCTAACCCCCTAAACCTAGCCCTAACCCTAACCCCCCTAAATCTAGCCCTAAACCTAACCCTCCAAAACCTAGCCCTAACCCTAACACCCCCAAACCTAGCCCTAACCCCCCTAAATCTAGCCCTAACCCCGCTAAATCTAGTCCTAACCCCCTAAACCTAGCCATAACCCTAACCCCCTAAATTTAGCCCTAACCCCCTAAATCTAGCCCTAACCCCCTAAACCTAGCCCTAACCCCCTAAACCTAGCCCTAACCCAAACCCCACTAAACCTAGCCCTAACCCCCTAAACCTAGCCCTAACCCAAACCCCACTAAACCTAGCCCTAACCCTAAACCCCCCTAAATCTAGCCCTAACCCTAAGCCCCTAAACCTAGCCCTAACCCTAGCCCTAACCCACTAAACCTAGCTCTAACCCATACCCCTAAACCTTGCCATAACCCTAACCCCCTAAACCTAGCCCTAACCCTACCCCCTAAACCTAGTCCTAACCCTAGCCCCCCTAAACCTAGCCCTAACCTTAATCCCCTAAACCTAGCCCTAACCCCACTAAACCTAGCCATAACCCTAACCCCCCTAAACCTAGCCCTAACCCCCTTAAACCTAGGGTTAGGGTGTTAGTATTAGGGTTAGCTGCTGGGATTATGGATGTGTGGAAGTTGGCCATGTAGGGAAGTTGGGATGTCCGGCACTTGTTCTGTGTGGAAGTTGGCCGTCGGGATGTTGGCATTAGGGAACCTGGCTGTAGGGATTTCGTCCGGCACCCCTGGACTGTATATGTGAAGGTTGCAACAGACTTTTTTTATCTATTATCCATGGCACTTTGTGTGCAAGGCTTGCTACTGCAGTTGTTCTGTTCTCTGCAGGATTGGACTATATTTAGCAGCACTACGAACACGTAATTAACACGGAGATACTGTACGTTTGAACTGTACAGTCTCGCAAGGACTTTTCCGTGGAAATAATTGCACTATATGCACTTTACATTGCATACGCCTATTGTTAGCATTACTAGCACTTTAGCTGATACTGCAATATATGCACTTTTTTGCACTTTGCACAAAGATAGTATTGCACACTTACGGTTGCACTTCATTACCAGTCTTTTAGACTGTGCTTATATCCCATACTGATCATTGGGATTCACCGTTCACTTCAAATTGCATTGTCCATTCAAGACGATTTTACCGCTGTACTGTATACATTGTTTCTGCATATATATATATCATTAGTGGTATGAAAAAAAAAAGAACGACCTTCCGTGAGACCAAAATGAGCTCACTGTCGGTGCCGGATGACCACATACATACAATTATACAGGGTTATTCAAAGAGATCCGAATGGCTGCCTAAAGGTAACTGAACGCTGAAAATCAGCGTTCGGTTACCTTTCTTGGCCATTCGGCTATTCAGAGAGCAGGCAATTCGCCAAATGTTGGCGAATTGCCTGCACATACGTTGCCTGTTCGAGGGCAGTGAAATACCCATAGCTTCGTCTATTCAGAGAACAAAAATCAGCTGTGAAAAGTTGCCGAATTGCCCTGCCATTCGGTCGCTTCATGTGGCAGATTTATTCTGGCGAATCCCATAGGCTTCAATGTTAAAAATATTGCAATTTTAATTCAATATCTAATAAACCGTTGATTATAATATTCTGCAGTAAAAAGTCTTTCTTTATAGATTTTATGGGATATATTAAACATTTTTCGGGATTTTTTTTGCCAAAATAATTTTTGACGATTTTTTTAAACGTTCTTTTTTTCTGCAACAGCCCTTTTTATTATCATTCCTTGGACCTCATATGTAAATTTCAGACATTTTCGCTCAGTAGTTTCTTTGCGAACAGCATTTGACTTTTCAAACATTCCAGCAAACTGTTTTTTTTTTCACTCCATTCGTCTGCGGTGTCGACTTTTTCCAGCGGCTGCGCTGGTTGTGATCGGCTCCTGCTCGGGTTTTTCCAGCGTTTTCAGCGGGGTTAATCCAGATGTTTTTGCGGGTTTACGGTGTGCCTTCGCCGGGTTTTGCGGTGAGTTTTTGATGGGTTTGCGGCGACTTTTCCCTGCATTACGACGGCCCTGTGATGCTTGCTGAATACACCGCAGGGTCGCCAAAATGGGATCGCCAAATCGTGCCGAATTGAACAGAACAAAAAGTCACCGAACGTGCGGTGACTTTTTGATTCTCTTTGAATAACCCTGATAATGTCAAAAATGTCAACATTCTTTATTGAATCTTAGCAACAATTAAAATGTGTTTAAAAACACAATTGTGAACACCTTGTGCATGTTCAAAGCTCAGAATTGCCCCGAATTGGGTATATTGGTACTGGCTGTAATATTAATTGCAGGGTATTTTCATAGGTTTGGTATAGCAAGTCGCACTTATTACAACTCCCTAACCATATTCCCCAAAAAAAACAAAAAACCCTTTTTTTCTCCCCCCCCCTCCTTTCTCTTCCTTCTCTTTCCATTTGCCAGCGATGGTTTAACACTCGTGGTAATAAAGAGAGTCAAATAACAAAAGACAAGAAGCTAGATCGCTAGATGGCGGTTGTTAATAATATCATGTGTGACTATTTTGCAGGTCTGCTGAGTATCACCTGGTCTCCTTATAATGGGACCATATATTTAAGATGCGCAGTATCTGGAAACACGAACCACCATTGTGGTCTCAATACCAATAGATCCTGAGCCTCAAGGTGTCATTGCACGATTCTAGTAATAATTGGTCACAAAAACAGAGAGTTCAGTGGCAGCTGCTAGTAATACTGTTTATATCCATATGTTACAATACTGCAAGTATCTCCTTGTAGTGGGACCGCATATATATCACTAGCAATTATTCTGTTCATTGGTCGCAAAATATATACGTTGTATCATATTTATATACCAATAGCGCTCACATAGAGCCATCCTACGGGTGTACTTACCACTTGTCTATTCAAAACTTTGTAGGATAATTATATTATATTGTATGCATTTTCAAGCATTTATCCTCACCAGTTATTCCAGAAACTTGCGCCATTAGGGCCCTCCCTTACGTCTTTCACTGTTTACATAACACATTTCTGTTGAGGTTTTGTGTTCTTCTCCTAGTCGGCCGCATAACGCAAAACTACCACTCTATTCAACATTAGCGCCTCCACTGCCTTCCCCCCCTTTTTACGTATATCCTCTGATGAACTGATAGTTGCCTTGGTGTCAGGATGTGAGACATGGGAGTGAGAGTAGCACGGAACTGTGACAACAGGTTCCTGGTTGGTTACCTTGCGTGTCTGTGTATGCCCCCTCCTTTTTACTGTAGAGATGCTGGCTAGAATTCCCACATAAATCTCAGGAGAGAATTGTATCATCTCAGCATGACATTCTGGTCGGGATAGCATTGGGTGATATCCCCCAAAGTTTTTAGAAGTTCCTCCTGACGGTAGAAAAAATATCCTAAATTTAGAAAAAACATCTTCCAGAAGTTAGAAAAAGCCTTTTTCAGAAGTTAGAAAAAGCATTTCTGAAGTTAGAAAAAAACCCTCCTTCAGAAGTTAGATAAAGCATCTTCTGGTTAGAAAAAACATTCTGAGGTTTAGAAAAAGCCCTCCTCCAGAAGTTAGAAACAGCATTCCTCCGAAATTAGAAAAAGCCTCTCCTCTCTATCTTCAAGAAGCCCAGACACACCGTTTAGGGGGGATGGGCCATGACTGATACGTACCCTTCACCTTTCCAACCTGGTATTTAAGAGCTCTTCTGGGAAGCTGCCACCCTACCTGAATAGACTGCTTCCTCCAGCAGTTCCCTCATCCTATAACCTCCAGTCCAGGACCAGCACCTTACTTGCAACACCACAATACAAAAAGAAAGTGGCTCTATCCTCATTTTCCTACAGAGCACCGCAGTTATGGAATAACCTCCCAGACGCCATCAAATCTTCCCCCAGTCTAAAGTCAGTCAATAGCTCCCTATTAACATACCACAATACAGAATGTACCTGTAAACATGTAACATATTTGACTATTTCCTAAATATTTATTTTCTGTTAATCTGTATATGTGTTTTTTTTTTTTTAATATCTTGCATTGTATTACTTTGTATTTCTGTAACAACTGTAACATTTTAATGTTCTTGAACCCAGGACGTACTTGAAAACGAGAGAAATCTCAATGTATCCTTCCTGGTAAAATTCTTTATAAATAAATAAATAAGGTCAGTGTCACGGAACGGACATGAGAGCTCTTTTCAGCGAGCCACAGGACTAAAGACTGAACCCTTTTTAAAGACCATTTTTCCTGTTTTCGTTTTCGTTTTGCGTGTGAGCCTATGGACCTCTTATTTTATTGCTAGATGTGGTTTTATTGGTGTAATGTAATAAAAATGTACCCTGTATGATGTGACTGTAAAAGTATGAAAGAAACCGTTTGTATGTGTTTTTTCCTGTCGCCATTTTGCTCATCCCAGCATGGTTTCACAGAACAAAGGATCTCATGCCCCAAGATGGAGGATGCAGCGGGCCAGCTGATTGGAGGCTTTTCCAAGACCTCATCTGCCTAATCCCTGGACAATGGGAAGGCTGAAAGGGACCTGATAGGGAACAGGAGGCTGGGAAAGGAGCCAATCAGTGCTGGTTGTGTGGGTGGGGGAGTTGGTAATCTGTTTGTGTGAAGTTGTATAAATGACCCTGTTGAAACCCATAAAATTCAGTTCACTGTTTTAAAGCATACAGCCGCGTCTGGTGTCTTCATTTCAGAGCCACAATCACTATTGCAGGAGACACTCAGCGGTCTCCTGCATCACCACTCAACCCAGGAACGGGATCCCCAAGGCAACACCGCACCATCTCTCCAGATGCCGGACCAACGCCATTTCATCCTCCAGGCAGCTCGAGATGCCGAGTGTCGTGCCACTCGGTAGTCGGGCCGGACGCCATCAAAGGGCGGGGTCAGATAGAGCAGGACCGCAGGCGGACTTCCATCCCGTCACATTGGTGGCAAGCGGTGAGGATAGGCTCTCTGAACACCCAGAAAAAGCAATCAGCATGGCAGGGTACGCCAACTACAAAAAAGACACCCTGCGGGGCATCCTGGAGAGCCGAGGAGGCACCCCGGGCTCAAAAAGTAAAGCCGCCCTGATCGAGGAACTGCAGGAAATGGACCAGGGAGCCGTGGGCACGCCAACCTTACCACCCACCCAGGCATTGGTCCCAGAAGATCCCTTCCAAAGGAAAGTGCGGCAGCGGCTAGCCCTCTTCGGAGCCGCCCGGTCAGAAGCCGCTAGACACAACGCCATCCAGGAGGTCTGGCAGGAAGAGGAGCAAGAGAAGGGCCGTCAGCACGAGCTGCGGATGGCCGCGCTCCGAGCAAAAAGGACTGAATACCCTGCCCCTGAACCCTACCCCGTAGAACCCTGGTTCGAGGTTGACCGCTCGACTGGAGCTTCATCCAGGGAATCTACACCCCTCAGCGATACTTCTTTTTGGACTTACAGCTCGCCTGCAGTTTTAATTGAGGAAACCGCACATCTCAGCGACCCTTGGATGGAGGCTTACAGCCCGCCTGGAGCTGCATCCGAGGATGCCACACCCCCCATCGAGTGGTGGTGCCACTGTTACAGCACCCTCGCAGACACGAGGGCTGAATTCCCGAGAAGGCTACGGGAGGGCCTGGATCGGTATCATGGATCTACAGTTGAGCCCTGTGGGCCCGAGTGGTGGGACGAGATCCGCCAAGAACTCTGGTACGAGGCACTGTACCATGAAAGGGACTACCATGGTGTCAATGTTCCCTCCGACGCTGCCATCTACCAAGTGCAGTACAATGCCAGAGCAGCATTCCTGAAAGGCCGACCCCCAGAGGAGTGGGAGGCAGAGCTCCAATACCTGGTTCAGCAGGAGATCGCACTGGACGCCGCTTACCGGGTGTCCCAGTGGTTAATAGGCCCCCTGCTACCCCGCACCATCGACGGCACCTCCACCGCAGGCCTCCACTATGGCGGCACAGGGCTGCTATACGAAAGGATTGCCAACGACCCCGGGTCTACAGAAGGTTGTTGGACGATGCTCCGCAGTCAGGCCTAAGCCTCATGACCTGGGACTGTCTGGCCGAAGAAGCAGACAGTCCAAGTGACACAGAAGTATTGGAGCCCGAGATGCTCCCATGGGTCCCCGTCGGGACCACAGTAGACGAGCAGGCCAGGTCTGAAGATGCACGGCAGGTGCCAAGTGACCAGAATGGGCCGCGTAAAGGGTCCGAGTGGCCCAGAGAGGAAGTTATCCTCCCTCCCCCGCAAGAAGACACTGTGCCAGTGTCCGCTTACCCAGCAGAAGAGCTGGCAACGGGGCAGAGTGCCGCTGGCCTCTGCCCATCCTCCACCATCTGCCCCGAGGAGCAGAAGGGGGATACCCTCAAGCTGCTTTTCCCACAGCCGCTTACCCCATCCAACCCCCTGGACTTTGTTCCTGTACCCACCTCCCCAGCAGAATAGCTGGTAACGGGGCAGAGTGCTGCTGGCCTCTGCCCACCCTCCATCGTCTGTCCCGAGGAGCAGAAGGAGGATTTCCCCGAGCTGCTTATCCCGCAGCCGCTTACCCCATCTAACCCCCTGGACTTTGTTCCTGTACCCACCTCCCCAGCAGAAGAGCTGGCAACGGGGCAGAGTGCCGCTGGCCTCTGCCCACCCTCCCTCATCTGTCCCGAGGAGCAGAAGGAGGATTTCCCCGAGCTGCTTACCCTGCAGCCATTGACCCCATCCAACCGCCTGGACGTCGTTCCTGCGCCCCCTTCCCCAGCAGAAGAGCTGGCAACCGGACCGAGTGCCGCCGGCCTCTGCCCAACCTTTACCGCCTGCCTCGGGGAACAGAAAGTGGATACACCCGGGCTGCTTATTCCGCAGCCTCTGACCCCACCGGAGATGGAGGATGCCATTCTCCTGCCCAGGGACCCTTCCTCGGCCTTGAACCCCCCAGCTGACGCGCTGGCAATGGGGCAGAGCCTGTTTCAACTCTGTCCATCTCCACACCCCTTTGGCTCGGAGGCCCCATGCAGCCACTGTTTTTTCCAACGGCTGACCAGGGCACTCGGGGCACATGCATTTAGCACCCGTTTTTCCTGGGTGCGCGATACCTCCAGAGGTGGTACAGGCGGTACCCCTCCCCGACCACAGGACCCTTATTCCGGAGGGGGTACCCCCAAAGACTTGTACCCCCAACACACCAGGCACTGCCGCAAAGACAAATGGAGAAGCCTGGTGGCTCGCCTCCTTCCCACAGACTATGGGCCACAAAGACTGCTCCGACTTCCCCGAGTCGACCCGTGTGGGTCCAACTGTGTCCGTCGGACTCTAGAAGGGGGAGAAATGTCACGGAACGGACATGAGAGCTCTTTTCAGCGAGCCACAGGACTAAAGACTGAACCCTTTTTAAAGACCATTTTTCCTGTTTTGGTTTTGCGTGTGAGCCTATGGACCTCTTATTTTATTGCTAGATGTGGTTTTATTGGTGTAATGTAATAAAAATGTACCCTGTATGATGTGACTGTAAAAGTATGAAAGAAACCGTTTGTATGTGTTTTTCCCCGTCGCCATTTTGCTCATCCCAGCATGGTTTCACAGAACAAAGGATCTCATACCCCAAGATGGAGGATGCAGCGGGCCAGCTGATTGGAGGCTTTTCCAAGACCTCATCTGCCTAATCCCTGGACAATGGGAAGGCTGAAAGGGACCTGATAGGGAACAGGAGGCTGGGAAAGGAGCCAATCAGTGCTGGTTGTGTGGGTGGGGGAGTTGGTAATCTGTTTGTGTGAAGTTGTATAAATGACCCTGTTGAAACCCATAAAATTCAGTTCACTGTTTTAAAGCATACAGCCGCGTCTGGTGTCTTCATTTCAGAGCCACAATCACTATTGAAGGAGACACTCCACGGTCTCCTGCATCACCACTCAACCCAGGAACGGGATCTCCAAGGCAACAACGCACCATCTCTCCAGACGCCGGACCAACGCCATTTCATCCTCCAGGCCGCTCGAGATGCCGAGTGCCGTGCCACTCGGTAGTCGGGCCGGACGCCATCAAAGGGGGTGTCAGATAGAGCAGGACCGCAGGCAGACTTCCATCCCGTCACAGTCAGGAAGTGGAGGGAGAGATTGCTGGATGGCTGGAGGGGGAACCTCCGGGAAGGCTGGGAGATATAAGGGATGTGTGCCCTCCGCCCTTCCTCTTTGGTGCGAATCTCAGCAGGTGGTGGCACGTTCTCCCTCCTTTCTTGTTCGTTTGTCGTTGTCTTTTCTTTGTTTTCCAGTTATTGTACAACTTGGCGGAAACAGTCATCCGGGACAGCAGCATGGATCGATGAGGAAGCTCGACGCGAGCGCTGGGAGAGGGGGTTCCCTTGGCTGTGGAGCAAGGGAATCGAACTCTGGATAATTTTATACTTGCCTGTAGTTCTACAGCTGGCAGTGGTTGATTGCTGAAGCAGTTCCAGGTTGAGGTGTATATCTTGTTTATGGTTGTAAAGTTTAAATAAAACAGCTGTGGCCAAGCCCTATTCCAATTTAAATGTGTGTCCGGTCTTTATTTGGGATGGGGTTTGGGCCTGGTATCTAATTGAGGAGGAAGTCCAGGAAAAGTGATCAGTCAGGGCTAGTGGCGTCACTAGGGTTGGTGTCACCCGGTGCGGTAACTTATGGTGTCACCCTCCCCCCGAGTTTTACGGGTTTTTTTTAACTACTTTTACTCATAAATCAGTACTCCCACATAACACTGAATGCTCATAGTACATGGCGCTCACTACTGTGAGGTTTATTGCTATGGAGCTCTGTGATATGCTCATACACAAATTTTGGCAAACTGACAGCAAGTACGATGCCTGTTCAAAGGCAGTGAAAGTCCCCATAGAGAAGTAATGGATAATCTGTTCAGAGACACCAAACAGCAAAGAAATGTCCTGATGTCCGGTGTTTCCACTTGGCAGGTTTATTCAGGTGAACGAACACCATAGGTTTCAATGTTAAAAATATTCCTGTTTTTTCCAATATCTAATAAACCGTTTATTCCTTTAATCCATAGTAAAAAAATCTCTATATTTATTAATTTTATTTATTTTTAGTATCTTTTAGGCATTTTAAAAAAAAAATCCTTTTTTTCCTAATAGCAATTTTTCTTTTTTTCTCTGTAACAGACCTTTTTATTATCATTCATAGGAAATTATATGTTAATTCCAGACATTTTCGTCCAGTAGTTCTTTTTCAAACAGCAGGTGACGGGTTTGTGGCAGCATTCAGTGGCTGATTCCCAGGGCAGGTGCAAGCATTTTTGTTTACTCAGGCGAAGTTGCGTTTTGGTGCCCCCCCCCACCCAATCCGTGCCATGCCAATCGGGAGTGTTTGATGTCCTCACGCATTGCCAATCTATGCTGTACCTGGTGCCCCTCCTGTGCCACAGGGCCAATCTACAGAGTGTGTGGTCCCCTCCTTTGGCAATGTGGCATAGGAGGGGCACCAGGCACTGCACAAATTTGCAATGTGGCCTGGTGGTGCCCCCTGGTCTTGCTGTGTCAATATACCCACATATTTCAAACTGCCTGCCACTCCCAGTGTTTCCCTGTGAACCTGCTACCTACCACTCCCACTCTGTTGCTGTGGTCCACTGTCTGACTCCAGGTCTCCAGAAGCAGACTGGCAGCAGGGTCCTCGTCCTCTAATTCAATTCACTCCCCCTTAATTCATTTTTCCCCTTTAATTACTTTCACCCCCTCCCCCCTTAAATCAGTGACGTGCGGTGAGGTCAGTGGCTGGTGAGGCACTGGCTAGTAGCAGAGCCAGATATACAGTTGTGTTCAAAATTATTCAACCCCCCAATGCTGTAAAGGGTTTTAGGGAATTTAGTGTACATTTGTAATTGTATTCAGAATGAAATCCTACAAGGACTTTTTAAAGAACCATATGCAACTAAAATGACATCAATTGGTTTTGTAATACAGTAGTAAATGTTTCTTTTGTGAATTCTTCATTGACACAATTATTCAACCCCTTAAAGACTACCACTCTGAAGAACAGAGGTTCATTCAAGTGTTTTTAATCCGGTATTGAAAACACCTGTGGATGTCACGGAGCAGCAATAAAGCATAATAAGCACCAATTAGGCAGCTTTAAAATGACTGTGATACTCAGCTCCTTCTAGACATTTACTGGTGTGGTTACAAACATGGTGAAGTCAAGAGAATGGTCCAGGAAGACAAGAGAAGAGGTGACTCTTCACAGGAAGGGCAATGGCTATAAGAAGATTGCAAAGATGTTAAACATACCAAGAGAGACCATAGGAAGCATCATTCGCAAATTCAAGGCAAAGGGCACTGTTTAAAACCCTACCTGGTCGTGGCAGAAAGAAGATGCTGACTTCGACTGCTGTGCGCTACCTGAAGCGTAGAGTGGAGAAAAGTCCCTGTGTGACTGCTGAGGAACTGAGAAAAGATTTGTCAGATGTGGGTACTGAAGTTTCAGCTCAGACAATACGGCGCACACTGCGTAATGAAGGCCTCCATGCCAGAACTCCCAGGCGCACCCCCTTGCTGTCTCCAAAGAATAAGAGTCGATTGCAGTATGCCAAAAGTCATGTGGACAAACCACAGAAGTTTTGGGATAGTGTTCTGTGGACGGATGAAACAAGATTAGAACTGTTTGGGCCCATGGATCAACGCTATGTTTGGAGGAGGAAGAACAAGGCCTATGAAGAAAAGAACACCTTGTCTACTGTGAAGCATGGCGGGGGTTCAATCATGCTTTGGGGCTGTTTTGCTTCTGCAGGTACAGGGAAGCTTCAGCGTGTGCAAGGTACCATGAATTCTCTTCAGTACCAGGAGATATTGGATGACAATGTGATGCAGTCCATCACAAACCTGAGGCTTGGGAGACGTTGGACCTTTCAACAGGACAATGATCCCAAGCATACCTCCAAGTCCACTAGAGCATGGTTGCAGATTAAAGGCTGGAACATTTTGGAGTGGCCAAAGCAGTCACCTGACTTAAATCCGATTGAGAACCTCTGGTGGGACTTAAAGAAAGCAGTTGCAGTGCACAAGCCTAAGAATGTGACTGAACTGGAGGCTTTTGCCCATGACGAATGGGCGAAGATACCCGTAGATCGCTGCAAGACACTTGTGTCAAGCTATGCTTCACGTTTAAAAGCTGTTATAACTGTAAAAGGATGTTGTACTAAGTACTAAGATTGAATGTCACTTGGGGGTTGAATAAAACTGATAATGATGTGAGCACAGAAAAGACATTTGTGGTTATTTCATTATAAATGTTATGTTATATTTGTCTGACCTACACGTGCCTCTTTGATTTAATTGTAAGCAAGATGACTGAATGATCAAAATCAATGTCAAACTGGCTTAAACACTCAATTTCAGTGGGGGTTGAATAATTTTGAACATAACTGTACAAATGCAAAACAGCCGGAAAACCTTCTAGCTCACAAAAAGGAGGCTTCAGGCATTTAGTACATCAGAAGGACAGACACTGCGAGTAAGGACTGACTGGAAGCCGATTCTATTCCCACAGACCTCTCGCTCCTTTATACAGAACAATTATTTAACAATATGCCTTCTAAATTGCATTGGCAAAGACCTCTTAAATGAAGAATCTACAATCCTGGGTCCTTGTACCTAGACTTGTTTTTATACAGGGTTATTCATTCAGAGAGTGGTGAAAAGCAGGAGAATGACTGGAGAATGGAAAATTCTAGGTCAAAATAGCCAAACCAGAAAAATTCTCCCATTTATCTCACTTTCCAAATAGGCTATTTTGACCTAGAATTTTCCATTCTCCAGTCATTCTCCTGCTTTTTACCGCTCTCTGAATAACCCTGATACAGGGCTATTCAGAAAGAGGTGAAAACCTTGAGAATGAGTGGAGAATTGAATTCTAGCAGGGTTATTCAGAGAGAGGTGAATACAGTAGAATGACTGGAGAATGAAAAATTCTAGGTCAAAATAGCCAAGCCAGAAAAATTCTCCCTTTCATCTCACTTTCCAAATCGGCTATTTTGACCTAGAATTTTTCATTCTCCAGTCATTCTCCTGCTTTTCACGCTCTCTGAATAACCCTGTATGTCAAAATAGGCGATTTGGAAAGTGAGATAAATGGGAGAATTTTTCTGGTTTGGTTATTTTGACTTAGAATTTTCCATTCTCCAGTCATTCTCCTGCTTTTCCCCGCTCTCTGAATAACCCTGTGAGTCAAAATAGTCAAACCATAAAAATTCTCCCATTTATCTCACTTTCCAAATTGGCTATTTGTTCATTCTCCTGCCAATTCTCAAGGTTTTCACCTCGCTGAATATCCCTGATAGTATTATTGACTCATTGTGCTGTCTCACTATAGCTTAACCTTTTATGAGCCTGAAATACTGAAGAGAGTATAAACTATAGTGAGCCAGCACAATGATTCAATAATACTATCAGGGTTTTTCAGAGAGAGGTGAAAACCTTGAGAATTGGCAGGAGAATGAACAATCTAGACCAGGGTTTCTCAACTCCAGTCCTCAGGACCCACTACAGGCCAGATTTTAAGGATCACCTTGGGGAAATGCAGACTGAATACAGCAATCACTGAGCAGCAAATCATATCACCTGTGCTGTGCGTCAGATATCTGGAAAACCTGGCATGTTAGTGGCTCCTGAGGACTGGAGTTGAGAAACACTGATTCTAGACCAAATAGTTTTCAATCTAGACCAAATTTTTCTGGTTTGACTATTTTGACCTAGAATTTTCACTTCTCCAGTCTTTCTCACGGTTTTCACCTCTTTCTGAATAGCCCTGTATCAGGGTTATTCAGAGAGTGGTGAAAAGCAGAAGAATGACTGGAGAATGGAAAATTCTAGGTCAAAATAGTCAAACCCGAAAAATTCTCCCATTTATCTCACTTTCCAAATTGGCTGTTCATTCTCCTGCCAATTCGCAAGGTTTTCACCTCTCTGAATAACCCTGATAGTATTATTGAATCATTGTGCTGGCTCACTATAGCTTACACTCTCTTCAGTATTTCAGGCTCATAAAAGGTTAACCCAACGCTTGCCCCTGGCAAAACACACACACACACAGATTGGAGATATAAATATACATACACACAGCATGTGAAAGAAAGGGTGTGTGTAAAGAGACTGGCACTGTAAGAACACACACACACACTCTTTATATGCTGCCCCTATAACAAAGTATTATGAAGAGGAGCCTGGACACATCCATTAACCCCCCCCCCCCCGGTGAGGTCACTTAGTGTACCTTGCAGCTGGGCAAAGAGGGCTTCCTGCTGCTGCTTGAATTTCAAAGCTTGCAAATCTAAATCCTTGGCTTTCTGGACCATATAAGAGGAAAGCTCCACTTGCCACTACATTACTGTGCGTTTTATAGTTACATACCCCCGGGGTGATATATGGCTATGTTTGTGAATGTATGGCTTGGCTGTAATGCATGGATTTGTCTTTAAACAGGCTGCTGTGCGTAAAAGTCTGCATCTGTGTTTTTGACGCAGTCTGGCGTTGCCCCCTTGCCCTGCACCCAGAAGGCTGTTATTGCTCCTAGAATCGCCACATTATCTGCTACCTGCACTTCACAAAGTAAAAATAACTTGTAAAATTGCCTCTGTCCTTAAAGGGTTAATAAAGGAGTAGTTATTAGGACACTAAAAATAGTCATAATAATCACCGTTTGTTCCCTGGCCGCGAAAGTACCCCCACCTATTTTACCAGAAAAAAAGCTCTGCCTGATCTTATGCATTTTGGTAATAAAACAAATAAAAACTAACGTAATTTAAGTGGCCCTCACTACAGGCTGTACTTTTTGTGAGGCAGAGTTACTTTTCATGCATCTGTGAAGGGGAGGGGATGAATTTGTGGGCTTTTTTCTAGCATTTTTTATTAAAATAGTATCTCGCAGACACATTCTGGCGGGATCCTTATTTTTTTTAATCTGTGTTTCACACGCACATCAACAATGCCCTGCGACAGAGTGTTGTTGACTCTCTTGGATGGTGGGCTGTGCGCGCATCTGGCTCTCCTGGATGCGTGCACAGCTGACCTATCAGTCTGCGAGGGCATCCGGTTGCTGTAGGATGCTCTTGCAGCCAACCTGAAGGGCTGTATGCTCATCTGCCACTCTTGGATGTGTGCACAGCCCTGAAGGTTGGCTGCGCACGCTTTTGGCTATTCTGGATGCGCTCACAGCTGACCGGTAGGGCTGTGCACGCATCCGGCTGTCATAGGTTGCGGGTGCATCTGCCTCTCATGGATGCGCGCGCAGCCAACGGGTAGGGCTCTGTGCGCACCCGGCTGTAGTTGGATGCACGCACATCTTTCTCCACGGCGACAGAGAATTTTTTTATATAGATGGATAAACTGCCCTCTGGGGAGCACTGACAGCAGTCAGATCCTAGGGAGCACTGAACAGCCAGATCCTGCCGAGCACATAGAGCAGTCACATCCTGGGGAGTACTGACAGCAGCCAGATCCTGGGGAGCACACAGCAGCCATATCATGGTGTCACGGGATGGCCCAGCACCCTCAGCCAGGGGCGGCGCGCAGTGACAGTGGTGACATGGACACTTGGGTGTGGTGGCACGCACCCCGTTTTACCAGTACTTTTATTTAGAGGTGACATTGTGTGGTGTAATAAAGTGTTCCCCGTTGGTTTATTGTGTAAAGTATTTTCCCTTTGTTGCCTTGCTCGCCGCCATTTTCCGATCACCTTGTGGCGCAGTTAAGAATTCTCGATTCGGAAAATGGCCGATCCGAACCATCCGGTTCGGATCGCAAAATGGCCGATTCGGACCATCCGGTCCGAATTGGCGACTCCCTGAAGGATGGTGGCCAATGGGTCCCGGGAGGGCGGGCAAGGAGTCCCATTGTATTCTAATTGTGTGCAGAGGTAATAAATGCTTGGTCTGTAAACAATAAACTGAGATTCTGCAGTGCATTCAGCTTTGACTGGTGTGTCTTTATTTCCACCGTATTTTCGTATCTGAGAGTCCCCCGCGATCTCAGAGTACGGTGTCCATTCAGGTACGAACCGAAGCGAGCGCTCTGTGCCTGCATCGTGTAGCAGGGCAGAGGCGCAGCGCATGAAGATCCGGTTCTCAGAGGGACGGAGATCCGAACCGAAGGGCGCGGCCGCGTACCGCGCTTCGGTATTGCGAGGGATTGCGGTGCGATCCGAATCCCTCGCCCATCCCGACAGATCCGAAGATCCATCCAGCCTCGATCCGATTCGAAGAGTCGTCCACCGAGATCCGAAAAGTTACCCGCACCGCGATCGGAAACGTTTCCCGCAAGATCCGAAACGTTTCCCACATCCGATATTCCTCCGCGGCAGATCCGAACTCCACAGACGTCCCACACCCGCAAGGTCAGTGAACCAGCTGCTCGGGACGCTGAGTGCTGTATGGCTCAGTGGTCGGGCTGGTTCTAGGCAGGGGTCCCCTCCACCGCCCGCTAACCCTTCCCCAGGGTCACGCCAGGCCGCACGAGACGCCGAGTGCGCGTCACTCGGTAGTCGGGCCAGCGGTAAGCGAAGGGGTCACGCAGATTGAGCACACCCGCAGGCGGAACAACATCCCATTCCGTCATACTGGTGGCAGCGGTGGGATCGCTCTCTGCAGACCCCTGGGAGACCTACGCCATGGCGGTGTACACCCCCTACAACCGGGACACCCTGCGTGGGATGTTGGAGAACCGGGGAGGAACGCCGGGTAACAAGAAAAGGAAGACCCTGATCAAGGAGCTGACCAGGATGGATCAGGACGAGGCGACGACGCCCGTCCCCAGCCCTGTCCACGCAGAGGTGGAGGAAGGCGCTGACCTCAGAGAGGTGCGGCGTCGGATCGCACTGCTTGGAGATGCCCCGACGACAGAGGACCGATGTAAGGTGATTCGGGAGTTCTACCGGGAAGTTGAGCTGGAGAAGGAACGCCAGCACCAGCTGCGGTTGGCAGAGCTCCGCGGAGCAGAAACTGAGTACAATGACCCGAACCCTACCCCGTGGAACCCTGGGTCGAGACTCACAGCTCGTCTGGAGCTTCACCCTGGGAATCCACAACCCCCAGTGACGACGCTTGCGGGACTCTCAGCTCGTCTGGAGCCTGTACTGAGGACATCACTCATCCCAGCGACCCTCGGATGGAGACTCACAGCTCGCCTGGAGCTGCATCTGAGGACGCCATATTCCCCATTGAGGAGCGGTGCTCCTGTGCCGGCACCTTCGCCGACATGAAGGTCGGGGTGGCAAGAGAGCTGCAGGAGGGTCCAGAGTGGGACCAGGGGTCCACAGAGGAACTGTGGTACGAGGCCCTGGACCATGAGCGGGACTGCCATGATGTGGACATTCCTTCCGACGCTGACGTCTATCGGGAGCAGTACGCTGTGCGGGCAGCGTTCCTGCAGGGCCGGGCCCCAGAAGAGTGGGAGGCCGAGCTCTGGAGTCTGGTGCAGGAGGAGGTCGCACTGGACGCCGCGTACCGCGCGCTCCGGTGGCTAACCGCCGCTCCGGCAGTACGCCCGTTGGGAGGCAGTTCCGTTGCAGGGCCTCGCTACGGAGGCACAGGACTGCTCTACGCGAGCATGGCCGCCGACCCCGATTTTGGAGAGGAGACCGAGGAACGGATGGAGGACATCCTGGAGCGACGGGAACTGGAGATCCCGTCAGACAGCAGGGACTCGGTGTTTGAGGAGCTGGAGTCCCTCGCTGAGCGAGAGTGGGAGCTCGAGGTGGCTTATCGAAGACTGTTGGACGGCGTTCCGCAGTCGAGCCTGAGCTCCCCGTGGTGGGACGGGTCGACGGAGGAAGTCGACAGTCCCCAGGTTTGGGACCTATGGGAAGCCGAGGCGGACTCATGGGTGCCCGTGGGGGGGTCGTCTGAGGAAGTTACCCCCCTCACCCCGCAAGAGGACAGGGTGGCCGAGGCCACGGGTCCAGCGGGGGAGGAGACGGATGGTCTCCCCGGGATGGGTTGTGCGCAACCGTCGATTGCCCCGGGGGGTGAAGTGACCATCCTTCCCCAAGGAGATCTCCAACCAGCAGAAGAGCTGGCTACGGGGCAGAGTGCTGCTGGCCTCTGCCCACTGCCCAAAGTCTGCCAGGAGGGGCAGACAGATGGTTCCCCCGGGATGGGTTGTGCGCAACCCTTGGTTGTCCCGGGGGGTGAAGCAACCGTCCTTCCCCAAGGAGATCTCCAACCAGCAGAAGAGCTGGCTACGGGGCAGAGTGCTGCTGGCCTCTGCCCACTGCCCAAAGTCTGCCAGGAGGGGCAGACAGATGGTTCCCCCGGGATGGGTTGTGCGCAACCCTTGGTTGTCCCGGGGGGTGAAGCAGCCATCCTTCTCCAAGGAGATCTCTCGCCAGCAGAAGAGCTGGCTACGGGGCAGAGCGCCGCTGGCCTCTGCCCACTACTCAAAGTCGGCCCGGAGGAGCAGACGGATGGTTCCCCCGGGACGGGTTGTGCGCAACCATTGATTGCCCCGGGGGGGTGAAGAAACCATCCTCCCGCAGGGAGATCCTCGCCCAGCTGACGAGCTGGCCACGGGGCAGAGCGCCGCTGGCCTCTGCCCATCCCTCTCAGTTTGCCTCGAGGGGCAGCACGAGGATGACCCTGTACGACTGCCGCGGCAGCGGTCCAGTCCCCTCGTCGGCGGCCAGGGAGAGCAGCCGGGTTTGACCCCGTTTGTCCTCCCGGTTGCCGTTTTCGTACCCGGCCAACCAGCAGAAGAGCTGACGCCAGGGCAGAGAGCCGCTGGCCTCTGCCCGTTCCGCCCGATTCGCCCCGAGGGGCAGAGCGTGGATGACCCTGGGCGACTGCCGTTGCATCCCGTGATTCTCCCTTCCAGCTGGCTGGAGGAGCAGCCAGGTTTGGCTCTTGTGGTTCCTTCAGTTGCCGTGTCCGTACCTGGCCCTCCAGTGGAAGAGCTGGCAACGGGGCAGAGCGCCGCTGGCCTCTGCCCATTTTTGCAACTTTTGGGCTCGGGAGCCTTACCCTGCCACGGTCCTGTCCCACGGCTGACCTGGGCACCTGGGGCGTGTGCAGTTAGCACCCGGGTTCCCCAGGTGAGTGACAATCCTGGGGGGGCACCGGAGGCCCTCCGGCCCAGAGGCGTGTCCTCTCGCCCAGCCGGGGACACCCTCAGGACATGGGGTCCCGACCAAGCTGGCACGGCCGCAAGGCCAAATGGAGAGGCCTGGTGACCCGGCCTCCCCAGACTGACTATGGGCCTGGGAGCACCGACTTCCCCGGTATGACCCGGTGGGGTCAGACCAGGTGCGTCGAACTGGGGGAGGGGGAGGAGTGTCACGGGATGGCCCAGCACCCTCAGCCAGGGGCGGCGCGCAGTGACAGTGGTGACATGGACACTTGGGTGTGGTGGCACGCACCCCGTTTTACCAGTACTTTTATTTAGAGGTGACATTGTGTGGTGTAATAAAGTGTTCCCCGTTGGTTTATTGTGTAAAGTATTTTCCCTTTGTTGCCTTGCTCGCCGCCATTTTCCGATCACCTTGTGGCGCAGTTAAGAATTCTCGATTCGGAAAATGGCCGATCCGAACCATCCGGTTCGGATCGCAAAATGGCCGATTCGGACCATCCGGTCCGAATTGGCGACTCCCTGAAGGATGGTGGCCAATGGGTCCCGGGAGGGCGGGCAAGGAGTCCCATTGTATTCTAATTGTGTGCAGAGGTAATAAATGCTTGGTCTGTAAACAATAAACTGAGATTCTGCAGTGCATTCAGCTTTGACTGGTGTGTCTTTATTTCCACCGTATTTTCGTATCTGAGAGTCCCCCGCGATCTCAGAGTACGGTGTCCATTCAGGTACGAACCGAAGCGAGCGCTCTGTGCCTGCATCGTGTAGCAGGGCAGAGGCGCAGCGCATGAAGATCCGGTTCTCAGAGGGACGGAGATCCGAACCGAAGGGCGCGGCCGCGTACCGCGCTTCGGTATTGCGAGGGATTGCGGTGCGATCCGAATCCCTCGCCCATCCCGACAGATCCGAAGATCCATCCAGCCTCGATCCGATTCGAAGAGTCGTCCACCGAGATCCGAAAAGTTACCCGCACCGCGATCGGAAACGTTTCCCGCAAGATCCGAAACGTTTCCCACATCCGATATTCCTCCGCGGCAGATCCGAACTCCACAGACGTCCCACACCCGCAAGGTCAGTGAACCAGCTGCTCGGACGCTGAGTGCTGTATGGCTCAGTGGTCGGGCTGGTTCTAGGCAGGGGTCCCCTCCACCGCCCGCTAACCCTTCCCCAGGGTCACGCCAGGCCGCACGAGACGCCGAGTGCGCGTCACTCGGTAGTCGGGCCGCGGTAAGCGAAGGGGTCACGCAGATTGAGCACACCCGCAGGCGGAACAACATCCCATTCCGTCATACATGGGAAGCACAAAGCAGCCAGATCCTGGGGAGCACACAGCAGCCACATCTTTGGGTGCACTGGACAGCCAGATCCTGGAGAGCACTGAAAGCAGCCAGATGCTGGGGAACACTGAACAGCCAGATCCAGGTGAGCACCTGAGTAGCCAGATTCTGGGGACAACTGACCAGTCAGAAACTGGGTGCGATAAACAGCCACATCATTGGGAGCACTGGGCAGCCATATCCTCTACAACAATAGACTGCCCTCCAGGCAGGCTTTATACCTAGTATATATATATAAATATATATATATATAAAATATGTAAAATTCATCAATATAAAAACATCTTTTAATACATAATAAGAACCTTTTAAAATCCATCTTTAAATGCATCTTACAACGCATTTTGATGGTCGAGATAATGTTCCTATGGAATAAATATAGAGGCCTTATGAGGTCCTTCTGATTTTGCTTTAGAGTGTGTTTCTTATGGCGTACTAACTAAAATAGCGATATATCGATGTTCAGAGAAATACGTATTTAATTGATCGTTATATGCTTAGCGGGGTGTGCTCTCGACATTTCAATTCATTGTAGAAGACTTGAGGAATGAATATAGAGGATGGCCGTGATTGTTTAAATTTTCTTGATAGTTATTCCGCCATAAACCTTGTGTATCTACCTTTAAGAAGACATAGATACTGGGTTATGTTTTTATTGGTTAAATAGCGTCAAGGACCTGTGGTTAACAGTTTCTGGGGGATCATTAGTGTTTATAGAAGAATTGAGAAGTGAATATAGAGTATGGTCATAAATTTGTTTAGATTTTCTTGATTTTTCCCCCATAAACCTTACGTATCTACCTTTAAGAAGACATAGATAGTAGGTTTTGTTTTTATTGTTTATAATCACATCAAGGACCTCTGGTCAACAGTTTCTGGGGAGATCATTGGAATTTGTTGTAAGGATCCAACATGGTCGGAGTAAAGAATTATTTTCTTTTGTGTTAGATGACTGTCTCAATGTTACATTAGGTTAACACCTGCAGGTATTAAACGTTTGGAAAGTTAGAGAATATTTGGAGCCTGGGGGAGTTCTTCAAAATTGGTGGGGAGTAGATGGAATTGGTATCCTGTGTAGATTTTCTATGCATTAATCTTATAATTCATTAGATAATTTTATATAATATCTAGGTGTTGATACTTTTCTGGGTATTGATTATGATACCGATGATTTAAATAGTTAAAGTTTTCACTTATATCAACTCTAAAGCTGTGCATTTGATATTATTGCTGAATTTAAGAACAGGGAGGTAAAGATTCTAGTCGTAAAGTGACCGTGCATAGTTATAAAGTGTACATTTTTAAAGTGTTATATAAATTGACTACTATCGATTACCAGTTATGAGGGCAGATTAAATAAGAATGGATAAGAGGAAAGGGTGTTCTATAAAAGGTTTGGCTATGTGTTAATCTTGTGATTATACAAAGAATTTGTTTTATTTGGTATCTGGATGTCGGTATTTCTAATAGTTGTGTAGCGCTCACTCCCTGAGGAGCCGCTGAATTTAAACTTCGGGTCAGTCTCCCCGCACTAGGGAATAAATATACACCAGCACTGCTGTGGATTTTATAAGTTATATAGTTTACTGAACTCAAACAAACTGGCATATATAGAGCAGCACGGTATACATATATATTTACAGTAGTTCGTAATGCGAGAAACGCGCAGCGGAAAAAAAAAATAATTTTAACCCCTTCGTTGTTGGAATGTGAGTCCCGTTCAGGTAGTGTCCCAAGAAGGTGTGCGTGTATGTGTGTATTGGTACCCGGGTACAAGATTCAACTGGCCAGTGAATGATTTCAATGTGTCTTCAACTAGTCACGTTGGGGCCCTGTAGGTTTGGACAAAACTTGCAGCGTGCTTTATTGTTTTACTGTGGCCGGGAAGGCCTCTCACCCATCCGCCAGATACTCTGCGCTCTGCTCGACCCAGGACGTCTCTCCGCTTGACTTGACTGGGACTCTGTGCCACCGGATCCGCTTGTCTTGCTTGTCCGTTTCTGCCACAAGATGCTGATGCTCAGCTCACCGCCTGCACTCCCATTAGGTCATCTGCGGTCTCCTAACTCGGGGTCCTTCAGCTACTCTGTATCTGTATAAACTTATCAGCGGTGGATCGCTAGGTCTCTGGCAAGTAATGTGAACCGATCTCCAGCTCCGCAAGGCCACACCTCCGCTCCGGCCTGGTCACGATCGTTGTCTGTCTCACATGCGTCTTGCTCTCTTCACTCCTCGGCGCGCTCTGGCTTTCCTCTGCACGAGGCTGCGGATGTAAGTCCTTTCTTCCCACCCACTTCCTGTTCCCGCCCCAAAGCATGCTGGAAAATGTAGTCCCATTGTCCAGTGTCTCTTACATTGCGCTTGTCTCCCTCTGGTGGCCTAAAATGCGTACTACAGCAACAGTGTTTTAAACCAGCGCTACAGTTGTTTAGAACCGGTGTTTGGAATATTAACTTAACCTAATATTTTTAGAACTAGTAAAGTAGGATAAGAGTAGGAATATTAGTGTTCCTATGTAAAGATGACTGTGCATAATGTTTGATAAATCTCATTTTAATAATCCACTTCGTATATCTGCTGGTTCTTATCGACCATCTAAGACCAGGGAAGATAAAAATGGCTAAAGGAAATAGCTCAATTCAAAGTCCTGATTTAAACCATGTGGGACTAAAGTGTTGAGATTGAATATCCATTTAATTTCGGTTTGATTAATCTTTTTCAGAAATTCTCCACCTGTCCATTCCCTACCGACCTGTTGTATTGCAAGGAACTGTGTTCCTCTTGGATCTTTATTGTGAACAGTTTTGAAGTGTTGGGGTACTGTGTGTGATTCAACTCCCTTCTTAATATTGTTTAGATGTTCTCTTATTCGTATATTCAGACTCCTCGTGGTCCAACCTATATAGAACTTGCCATATGGACAAATTAGGAGTTAAATAACATTCCTTGAAAGGCACGTTAGAGTGCCGTATATCTTATAAGCAGGGGTTTTTTTCAGTCGGTACGTGTCGGTAC
This sequence comes from Leptobrachium leishanense, assembly GCA_009667805.1. Classification (NCBI taxonomy): domain Eukaryota; kingdom Metazoa; phylum Chordata; class Amphibia; order Anura; family Megophryidae; genus Leptobrachium; species Leptobrachium leishanense. Next base: position 100,755,023 of record CM019070.1, on the reverse strand, counting down.
GCCGTACCGGCACCTCCCAGATGAGTACCGGCACCTACCGGTGACTGCCCCGCCTCTCACTGATCCGCGGGATGCTCTGTCCGCGGCCGCCGAGCGCAGCGCTATGCGGCCGCAGACAGAGCGTCCCGCGGATCTTGAAGGCCTCTGCAGCCTGCTATCGTGCGCTGCGGTGCTAGGAGGAAGTGAACTGGACCACTGGTCCAGAGAAGGAGTACCAACAATATACCGTCTGAGGCTCTAAGAAACTTTACAAAGCCTTCTAAATAAATTTTACTGAACAGACAAACAAAAGACACTATACATCTTAAAAAACGAAATTGTGAAAAAATTTGGCGATATAATGATGGATTCAGACCGAGATACCACTGTGGTCTGTAGTATAATACAGACTGACTACGGCTTACAATTAGACTTAGTTCATGGATATAAATTCAAAGGGCCGATATCCGGGTTAATTGACCGCAATGTGTACCTCAATTATATAAACCTGGACATAAACGGAGTTGTAACCATGTACATATTATTAAGTCCAGATAAATTAGATGACACTATACAATATCCCCATCTAGTGGCCAAAAAATGAACACTACAGAGGAAAAAACTCGTATGAGTGAATGACCCTTCGTGCACTCATATATCTTTGTCATATGGTCAACAAGGTTGAACAGATAGTGAAAAATGCGCCATAGGTTTATCCAGGAGTGCAAAGAAGCCAAATAATTGTAGGATTCTTTAAAAGCTAGTACTTCGATACACCCTTAATTAATACGAAGTGGAAAGAGGGCGGTGGTCCACCCTTTGCTGTTCACAGTGTGTCATAGGTATAGTTCAATATATGACTCCTAAAGGAGATCATACGGCTAAGAATCAGCGAGTAGTCAGTTAATGACCTTCTTTCTGTGTGGCCGGATAGCGGTTGTTGATATTATTAACTGAGGGATTTATTTATAGGTCTCTTTTTTATAACTATGATTAATCTCAAAATAAGTAATCAGGTGACTCTTCTATCTTCTATCATGTTATACATCTGGATGCATATTCGAATGCTATGCAGGATCACTTATCACTCATACATGTACAATATCACATGTTAGGCTCCGCTTTGAATAGACTTATACACAAGACTATTTGATCCATTTCAATCTTGAGGCGTATTTGGTCATTGAGTAGGATCACCTATTACCTTTACGTACACAGTATCGTCTTGACAGACGTATATATAAGGCTACTTGGTCTATCTGCCTCCTCGGCGCATGCGCAATGCAACAAGGAAGGAAATGCGTTCCAATTCCCGAATATGGAACGCATACGTAACGATTGGCAGCGCTACTCATGGGGGGTTTCCTCTGCGAGTAGCCTAATTAAGTAAATTAATGATAAGCAGCTGGTCCTGGGTGGTAAGGGAAAGCATAAAACCGGATGGGGGAAAGGGATGCAAGGTAATTCGCTCCTGATGAAGAAAGCGTTAGCTTTCGAAACGCGTTGAGCTTAGTACTATTATGTTTTAACAGTATGTTGGGGGAATTCCCATAATGGTTTATTATGGCGATTTCATAATTTCTTTGACAATAGTGGAACTGTGACCTGTGGTGTATGTCTGATGACAGCTTGCTGACTACAACTTTTGCTTATCTATGCCAACTGTGGTGTGTCTCCCTGCTACGAGCCAAGAAGCTCTTTGTATGCTAGCGTTGGAAATTGTGATACTGCTTCCACTGAAACCTTGCATATATAAATTACTGGTCATAATGAGGACCTGCGGACTATAAATTCTATCTATTGATGTGAACGGCGATGTGTTTTCTGGCCATAAGCAAAAAAACTTTCTGCACGCAAGAGTTTGAAACTGTGACATTCACTTCACTGTAGATTGAAACCCTGTATATATAACCGCTGTTCACTATGATGGTCTGCTGACTTTAACCTTATCCATCCATGCTAATTGTGGTGTGGTTTTTGCCTATGAGCCAAGAAGCTGTTTGTATGCAAATGTTGGAAGTCGTGATACTCCTCCCGCTGCAAATTGAAACTCTGCACATATAACTGCGGGTCCAAATCTATATGGTAAAGCTCGCTACTTACAAGGCTAGTGGAATGAAGGATATATATAATTATTTAAGTAAGCTGCATCATTGCAATTCATCAAGTAAATAGTTAATAGTTTCTGTATTGTGAACTTGTTAGCAGAGCGGCGTATCTCCTTTAGGAGTCATATATTGAACTATACCTTTGACACACTGTGAACAGCAAAGAGTGGACCACCGCCCTCTTTCCACTTTGTATTAATTAAGGGTGTATCGAAGTACTAACTTTAAAGAATCCTACAATTATTTGGCTTCTTTGCACTCCTGGATAAACCTATGGCGCATTTTCCACTATCTGTTCAACCTTGTTGACCATATGACAAAGATATATGAGTGCACGAAGGGTCATTCACTCATACAAGTTTTTTCCTTTCCTCTGTAGTGTTCATTTTTTGGCCACTAGATGGGGATATTGTATAGGGTCATCTAATTTATCTGGACTTAATAATATGTACATGGTTACAACTCCGTTTATGTCCAGGTTTATATAATGGAGGTCCACATTGCGGTCAATTAACCCAGATATCGGCCCTTTGAATTTATATCCATGGACTAAGTCCAATTGTAAGCCGTAGTCAGTCTTTATTATACTACAGACCACAGTGGTATCTCGGTCTGAATCCATCATTATATCGCCCAATTTTTTCACAATTTCGTTTTTTAAGATGTATAGTGTCTTTTGTTTGTCTGTTCAATCAAATTTATTTCGAAGGCTTTGTAAAGTTTCTTAGAGCCTCAGACGGTATATTGTTGGTACTCCTTCTCTGGACCAGTGGTCCAGTTCTTTTCAGTGTATACTAGTTATAAGGTTTAATCCTTTTTTGAGTACCCATTGGCCTCATTTCTCATGTTTTGTTTTTTCTCCTTTCTCTTGGAGGAAGTGATCCTGTAACGTCACTTCCTCCCAGGGCTCCAACACACAAGGCGCATGAGATATATGCGGCGGGCAGCAGCAGGGCTGCATTGTCCTGAAGGATGGAGCCGGCGGGGTGACAGCTTCACTGCGAGCTGCAGGAGGGGCCTGGCAGAGGTGAGCTGGGAGCAGTATATACATGTGAGCTGGTCTGGGGCAATATATACATGTGAGCTGGTCTGGGGCACTATATACATGTGAGCTGGTCTGGGGCAATATATACATGTGAGCTGGTCTGGGGCAGTATATACATGTGAGCTGGTCTGGGGCAATATATACATGTGAGCTGGTCTGGGGCAATATATATATGTGAGCTGGTCTGGGGCAATATATACATGTGAGCTGGTCTGGGGCAATATATACATGTGAGCTGTTCTGGGGCATTATGTACATGTGAGCTGGTCTGGGGCAGTATATACATGTGAGCTGATCTGGGGCAATATATACATGTGAGCTGGTCTGGGGCAGTATATACATGTGAGCTGGTCTGGGCAGTATATACATGTGAGCTGGTCTGGGGCAGTATATACATGTGAGCTGGTCTGGGGCAGTATATACATGTGAGCTGGCCTGGGGCAATATATCCATGTGTGAGCTGGCCTGGGGCAATATATCCATGTGTGAGCTGGCGTGGGGCAATATATCTATATGTGTGCTGGCCTGGGGCAATATATCCATTTGTGAGCTTTCCTGGGGCAATATATAAATGTGTGAGCTGGCCTGGGGCAATATATAAATGTGTGAGCTGGCCTGGGGCAATATATCCATGTGTGAGCTGGCCTGGGGCAATATATCTATATGTGTGCTGGCCTGGGGCAATATATCCATTTGTGAGCTGGCCTGGGGCAATATATCCACTGTGAATAAATGAGTATTTATTAGGACACGAAAAATCGTCATAATAATCAGTTTTTCCCTGGGCATGAGAGTACCCACACCTATTTTTCCAGAAAAAAAGCACTGCTTATAAGTATTCTGATTCTTCATATCCTTAAAATTAGGCGTCTCCAAATAAATTTATTCCGTAGGAACATTATCTCGACCATCAAAACGCATTGATGCATTTAAAGATGGATTTTTAAAGATTCTTATTATGTATTAAAAGATGTTTTTATATTGATGAATGTTTATTGATGTATTTTACATATATATATATATATATGTGTAAAATACATGTAGTTTTATGAATCTATTAAAACCATGTAAGCACATGCCCTAGGGGGTGGGTCAATGACCTTGGATCTACAGATGTTTTGGGCCTACATTTCCCATGAGGATCAGCCAGTCTAATGAGTAAGCTGAGCATCATGGGAGATGTAGTTCCAAAACATCTGTAGCGCCAAGGTTGCTGACCCTGCCCTAGAGTAACTCTCTTGAGAGATCCCTAAGAAAACTTACCATTCGCTGAACATCGACTCACCATTATGTCGAAAGTGAAAGGATCTGCGATAAAGAAACAAAGGATCTGCATTGGAATGCACACCATGGAACGCGGAAGAAGGATAAACGCTACGCGCATGCGCCAGGCCAATTACCATTTGGCGCACTTTCAGTTTCAGTTACCGAGGATTATAGTGACTATTTAAAGACACGGCAAAGCAGGCACCATTGAATACACCAGCTGATGAAGCGAATCCATTGCGAAACGCGTACTGGCTGTATTTAATCCATTTTTATTGTTACTAATTATTGAATAAATCACATTTAAAAGATATTCCGTTTGGTCCTGCAGTTTTGCTGTTCACTGAAACGGAAGTACTGAGGAAAAATCAGATGCCGAAGGGGTGATCCAGCACTCCCACTGAAAAACCGCACGAACATCCAGTGCCCAAGTTGAGGCACAAACATGAGTGTTATACCAACCTTTAAATCTCACTGTGTAAGAGAGAAACTGTGAATTGCGTAAATGCTGCTAAAGCACGATTAACTCAAGAAGTACTTGATTTGCAGTACCAGTTAGATCTGTCTGCTAAATTGAATGATACTCCTGCAAGTTATGATGATTTAAGTGCAAACCCCAAATTAGGTTGTTGCAAATTAGGTTGCAAATCTCACCTCCACCTTTAATGTATCCCTCCAGTGCTGAAAACGCTAAAAGTGCTGCAGAACCCACTTCATTTGAAAACTATCCTGCTGTATTAGCTGATTTCAGGGGCAGATCCAGGGGGGGCAACGGGGCAATTCCCCCCCCCGAGATTCCAAGAAAATTATTACTGCCTCTCTGCCTTCAGCAGCAACAGACTGCATTGCCGGGCCAGCCAAACTGAAGCAGCACGCGCCGCAGCACGCGCCACGACCCGCGGCGCGCACTGCCTGCCTGATGAGGATCATTCTCATCTCTCTGACTCTCTCTTGGGGAAAAAAATGTAACTCGTCATTGGGCTGCTCTGCTCATGAATGAACTCCGCTGCCGCTCACGCTGGGCCAGGCCTGCTGCCGCACTCTGTGCAAGCAGGAAGTGAGTGAGCCAGCCATGCCCTCACCTCACTCACGTGTCAATCCGGGGCGGGCGCTGGACTGGTGGTGAGTGACACAATGCGCCTGCACAGGGCAGGCCTGTCACATGGGCGGGAAAGCTAGCAGGAGGCACCACACTGTCTCTGCACACAGTGCAGCAGCCTGCCAGTCAGTGAGTGTGCTGTGGCTTCCGCTGGCCTACTGCGTGCGCACACCACTCGCACAGCGTCACAGTCGCACTCGAGTGAGAGACACTGACAGACAGTGATTGTGCCTGCCTGCCCTGCAGTGTCACCAGCCACCTGATCATCACCTGTCCAGTCCATCATCGTGCCCAGAGCCGTAGCTAGCTCCATTTGCACGCGAGGCAAAAACAGAAAATTGTGCCCCCCAGAGTCCCAGACCAGTGGCGCAGTGCTAAGCTCCTGGATGCTCCCCGCGACCAGAAGCAGTGGATCAGACCACCCTTTGCGCTGTAGGATGAGAGGCAAGTATGTGATTTTTGGGGGGTTCCAGCTGGTGCTGACTGATTCTGCAGAAGCGTGTTTAGTATAGGGAGCGCAAAGTACAGTAACCTCGTGCTGAAAAGCACAATCTCCTGGATTTTTTAACCTGTTACCGTTCGGATTGTAATATGAGGGTCCTGTGCTAGGATGTGATATGGGCAGCATACAGTAACCTCATTTAACCTAGCACCAACGCTCACATGTGCCTCACGCGCGTCGCCCTTCCTACAGCCCTGATCGTGCCCAAGGAGCCCAAGGCCCCCCTGACGGAGCAACTTTGCAAGCCCCACCCCCAAGTTCCCATCTCAGTCTCAAGGTACCTCCTGGGCCCTGGCCCTGCGTCACGGTTATGGTGCTACCCATTAGGAAGACTGAGCCACATGGGAAATGTAGTTCCCAAAGAAATAATATAACTGGATGCACAGTCCAAAATAGAAATGTAAATGTAATGTATATTTCTTTAAATGTATTGTATATTTCTTTATTAATAGTCACAAACAAACATAACCACATGCGATAAAACCAATATAATAATCACATAATTGCAGTCATAAAACACAAGAGAGATGAATAAATATACAAAGTAATGATAAGGAGTGCATGTGCCAATTAGAACCAAGATATCCACATCAATATGAACAGCACAAATTATCATAAAGCAAAGGCACCGCTGGGATCTTAAGAATAAAGCAAACCACAATACATACTAAAGGAGAGATGAGTATTATGGATACAGAGAGCCCCAGAGGGAGACGTAAGAGTCCAGACTAGGAAACCCAACGTTTTGGCATATCGCCTTTATCAAGGGTTACATCAGAGCATGTGGGCTCTTCGAACTCCTCTGAATTAACCTTTCACCTGTTGGCCATGAGTTGGGGGTTACAGACAGGATGAAAGTCTCCATCTGTTTATTCCTTTTGCCCACTCGCACTGAGTTGTTTGCTTTCATTTCAGTTTTTACTAGACATGTGCATTCGTTTTAGTACTAAAACGATTTAGTCTGAATTTTGGGATAATTTAGTTTTCATATGACTCAAGAGAAACGAAACTGCTCAGTACAAAAAACAAAAGAAACTAAAATAAAATGCACTACATTTTAGTTTCAGTCCTTTTTGTGATAATACATTGATGAGTGAAGGAGACCAGCAATGAAGAGTGCAACATCCGAAGTTCTGCACCCTGCACATGCCAATGCAGTAGGATGTTCTATACAGAGAGGGGCATTAATTAATTCAGGAGGATGTTCTATACATTATACAGAGAGGGGTATTCATTTATGAAGGTGGATGTTCTATACATTATACAGATAGGGGTATTAATTAATTCAGGAGGATGTTCTATACATTATACAGAGAGGGGTATTAATGAATGCAGGAGGATATTATCTACATTATACAGAGAGGGGTATTAATTAATGCAGGAGGATGTTTTAAACATTATACAGAGAGGAGCCTTTTATTTAGCCCTTTAAATCCAGTGGCTGTGAGCACTGAGATCGGCTGCTTGTTATATTATCTTTCATTACAATGTATCAGTCTCAGCTGTTACAGTAAATGACTGTAACAGCGCTCAGAGTTTCAGTAAAACAATGAAATAATATTGTTATAACCTCTAATATATAAAAATATTATTTATTAGTTTTACTGAAACTCTGAGCGCTGTGATGAGCAGTAGTCAGTTACTGTAACAGTTTTGCCTGACACGGTGTATTATTACAATGTTGGTGCTAACTTAACCAGAGCTGTTGTAAACTGAAAACCTCCATAGGCTATAATGGCTCTGGGAAGTTTATAACAGCTCTGGATAAGTTAGCACCAACTATGTAAGGCTAGGGTCAGACTAGCGCAGTTTTAACGTGCGTTTAGCCGCACGAAATCACGGCCGTACTAGCAGCAAATGACGTCCAATGCCGGGGAACATACGACGAACGGCCGCACGAAAGTTCGTCCGCGCAACGCAAGTGGCCAACGAACGCATTTTTTCGAGAACGTCAAACCGCTACTACTGACGTACAGAGTGCGCTGCGTCCGCATAGCGGCGTGTGTGTGTGATTAGGAGACGTCAGACGCTGCTAATGTCCGGCTAACATAACGTCCAGACTCAAAAAGTGTTTTATTGAGGATCCGTACAAAATCACGGACGAAAAAGCGCATCGTATGACCGCTATCGCGTATTCCGTGAAAAAATACGTACGCTCGTTCGACCGTACTTTTTCACGGGCAACGTGAAAAATGCGTTCGTCTGACCCTAGCCTAACATGGCCCACATTGTACTGAGAGTGAGAGATACTGTAACGAGCAGCGATCTCAGCCCTCTCAGGAGCCACCACTACAATAGTAATTGTATCCACTGGTTTTCGAATGAAATTAATTTTCATACTAAAGAACTGAAAACGAATTTCTTTAGCAACTAAATAAATTGCATTTTAGTACTAATCCATTAGTTCAAAACGAAATTTTGTGCTGTGCACATGTCTAGTTTTTACCCGTCACTAGGGATGAGCGTTCGGTTCGGATCTGTTCAGAGTTCGAATCGAACATCGGCTGTTCGAAAGTTCGCGAACTTCGAACTTTTTTGGGACGTTCGCCAAAAGTTTGAATTTTTTTTTTTTTTAAAATGCTTAAAAAATTCTAAAAAATCTAGACATAAAGAGACTCTTTACTGCAGAATATTATAAGCAACGGTTTATTAGATATTGAATTAGAAAGATAATATTTTTAACATTGAAGCCTATGGGATAAAACATTCTTGTTACTAAAACATCAGGCAGACACGGCCCTCTAATCAGGCACTGTAGAGAGCAGCCTGCTGGGGCCTCCCAAGGAACCCCTTGAGGAGCATGTGGCTGCCGGATGACAGAGCTGCAACTGTGTGGGCTAGCTGCCCGGGTGCATGTGGCAGAAACAGGGGCGCAGGGAGGGAGCCACTGCACCTGTGGCCACGGCAGACCCCCCCACAACCAGGATCCAGGGAGCCCCCACTGACACCAGGCTAAGGTAAGGTGACACATTTCTAAAAAAAAAAAAAATCCGAGGACATTTTTAACTGTCCCCGGGAACATAAAATGAAACCTTTTTTTTCTTTCTCTACCTGGCTGAATGTATTTAATTATATATATTAGCTACATTCAGCCAGGTAGGGGGGGCGGCATGTGGGCTGCGCGGGGTCTCAGGCAGTGTTTTTTTTTGTGCATATATTTTTAGCAAATTTATAGGGGAAGGTAAGGGCAGGTATGATATATATATATATATATATATATATATAGATAAGATATCTATATTCTTATAAATATATATATCCAGACTTGTATTACACACACATTTTGGCAACTAATTGCCCCCCCCCCTCATTTGGCTGATCCCTCCAGAAGAAATGTTGAACCCGATAGAGCAGAGAATACTATATATATTCTCTGCTCTGTTGGGTTCAACATTTCTTCTGGAGGGATCAACCAAATGGGGGGGGGTGCGCATTTAGTTGAGATTGTCCACATGCCACCCCCCCATGTGCGTATGTGTATATATGGTCTGAGGTCTGTGGGTGGGTGGGTGTATATATATATCTGCGTGTTGATATATACGTATATATAGGTCTGCGTGTTGATATATACGTATATGTCTGTGTGTGGTATCAATGCATCCCTACTCTATACACAGCGCTCCGTGTCCCTATAATATATATGATTAGGGGTTACCTTTTTTTTATATTTTTATACTATTCCTATTAAATTAACAGTAATTTTTGATGTATTTTATTCAGTAGAAACTTTTTTTTGCCTATATAACATGTGCTTTGTGAAAATAAAACGGTTTTGTGTGTACATTTTAATTTAGTTAGTGGATTCCTGTCCAGTGCGGTGAGAAGCAAACGTAATGCAGTGAAGACACGCTGCGAGGAGAAGCGGAGTGAAGTCAAGCCTGCAAAATGTTTGCTTCGCTTCGCTGTGCGTCGCTACACGCTCAGTGTGTCTCAGCCTTTATTCCCGCATCGCTAGCTTACCGAATCAGATTGTGTACTTGTTACTGACCCTGCTTGTTCTGAGGACCCAATCTGTTGCTGACTTTGCCTGCCATTTGTCTATTCTTTCTGTGTATTCCCTGCCTGTTCTGTTTGCTTCCTGTTGCTACTGGAGTGCGCCGATTCTCACCATATACAGTAGCACAGTACAAGTGCCTAAACATTGCTGACCCGGTTTTGTTATAGCTGCTGTTGTAACTGAATAGATCGGGGATCTCTTCTGCATTACCAAAACCTCCACCACATGCACTCTTCCACAATACCTCCAGAGGGGTTACGGTGTGAAGGCACTTGCTGCCACCAAAGGCAAAATATTTGGGTGCACAGACACCTGTACCAGATTCATATCATTTTAATATTTGACCGCAGGGTCCAACCCTGCACTCTTCCACAATACCACAGAGGGGTTACGGTGTGACGGCACTGTTGCCGACACTAAAGGCCCAATTTTAAAGCACCTATTGTTACTTTCATCCAAAGCCTGTATAAATTTCACCATAATTTAGCCCAAAAAATCACTAAACTTGTTCTGGGTGTCCTAAAATGTCTCCTCTTTTCATACAAGCTGCCGCCCCAAGCAGTTGTTTATGAATAAAGGAAAACCATTTACCATCATTTGAAATGTATTTTTTTTGTTTTTAAATGTTTCTATACAGCCTAGAAATCCGCCACTTCACGGGCAGGTTATGGGGACCTCCTAGGCACGATATTTGAAGAAATTTTTCGTTTTTATTCTTAACCTTTATTTCATGGAAAACTCACTGTTCCTTTTTAACTTTTTGTCCTTATTTCCTGTCCCCCAGGGCACTACCCTTTTATGGCAAATATCTAGCATATATGCCCTCTTGGAGGACACTCTAAAAATCGAACGTGCGGGTCCCATTGATTTACATTGAGTTCGGATCGTGTTCGAGTTCGAACTTGAACTTTTGAAATTGTTCGAGTTCGAAGTCTAACCGAACACGGGGGCGTTCGGCTCATTCCTACCCGTCATGTCAGGTGTGATATGTGGCCACGCCGCAGCTGGCATTGTCAGGGTACAGTGAACCTTTTGCACAAAATAGTTTGGAGAGTTCAGGGTTTTCATATAACCTTTGTGGTTATACAGTCAGGTCCAGAAATATTGGGACAGTCTGCAGTTAAAGCACTTTGTGTTTGTTCCATTGTGGTGGTGTATAGAGCCAAAGATGTTAGAATTGTGTCGATGTCCCAATATTTCTGGACCTGACATATTCTATGGGGTTACTTTATTTCCCTCAGAAATTACATGATTTTAGCTAACCCCACCAAAAAAGCATCATTGTTCACATTATAATTGAAATGTGAACAATAATGCTGCATTAATAAAAAAATAAAAAATTTAATTTAATTTTATTTTATTTTTACTCAAGTTCTAACATGGTCATGTTAGGTACCGTTGGAAAGGCCATGCTCTGGCCCCCCTATCTCCACCTTAGTAAATCCCTGGGCATCTAGGGTTTTTTCCCGGTTAACTGACATCACACCATGCGCGATGAGTCAGTTGACGAGGAGAAACCCAGAGGTGGTGCTGCCATCCAAGATGGAGGCCCCAACTGGAAATAGGCCGTGATCCGGCGTCAATTGGTCACGTCCATGCAGCCAATGGGTTAATGCAATGCATCGCTGGAACGATCAGACTGTGATCTTTCCAGGGACGCCTGGCATTAGAGGGATCTAAAGGATCCCTTTATGAAAGTCAGATCAGCATTGGAGCCCCCCGAGGGAATTGAGTATCGGCGGGAGGCAGGCAGGCTTCAGACATGCAGGACGTACTATTCCTTTCCGTCCTACGGCATTCAAGCCCATTTGATGCAAGATGTAATAGTATGTTCTGCTTCTTTAACGGGTTAAATGTTAAGTTTTATTTTGTGTTGTCCATCTACCAATTAGTGACCTTGGCCTCAGGCCACTTATATAAGAGTATTTGTCCTTGGGGTTATGTCCCCAGAGTCAGACTGGTACATTGGTTTATCCCTGCATCGGATTCCCTTTAAGTATTTCTCGATAATTTTACTTAAGATAAAATCTCAGCCTGCGTCTGGGACAGAGCAGCAGGACAGCCGAGTCAGCCTGCATCTGGGACAGAGCAGCAGGACAGCCGAGTCAGCCTGCATCTGGAACAGAGCAGCAGGACAGCCAAGTCAGTCTGCATCTGGGACAGAGCAGCAGGACAGCCGAGTCAGCCTGCATCTGGGACAGAGCAGCAGGACAGCCGAGTCAGCCTGCATCTGGGACAGAGCAGCAGGACAGCCGAGTCAGCCTGAGTCTGGGACAGAGCAGCAGGACAGCCTAGTCAGCCTGCGTCTGGGACAGAGAGCAACACTGACTGCAGAGACATCATTTAGATAATTGGTGAGTGACTGTAAAATGTATTGGGGGTGTGTGAGGGGCCTGCTGGGGGGTATAATAAAGAATGAGATGGGCCTGGGAGGGAAGAAGAATGTGAGGGTCCTGTTGGGTATGTAAAAGAGAATGAGCGGTGCCTTCTGGCTTCTGGGGGGGTTGTAAGGCTGGCCGTCCACTGGGTCCATAGTTGGACGACTGACTTGGTCGTCCGACTACGGACAACAGTGCCATGCGACGGCAACTGTCAGCAAAGCGTACCTGTAAACGATGTGCAGTGCTGTTTTATAAAGCCAATTACTTTATGTGATGTGCACTTTGGTGCTTTAATTATAGAAACCGCAAAATGAGTCAGAAAAGAGTGAAGTGTAGGACTATAGACTCCTTCTTCCGCATTAGTGCAAAAAAGCCATCAGGAGCACAGTCAACAGAAGAAAGCACTTCAAGCACGGAAACTGACACAACACTCCCATCCTGTTCTGGTACATTTGTAGAGCCAATATCTTGCCAATCAGGACCAGATGCTAATGTGTTGCCACTGTCTGTTGATATTGATACCCAGCCTCAAACCGGCAGTATCCTAATGAATGACATTGGTGCATATCTTGGAAAAACAATCAATGACTACACCAAATGCTTGCTATTGGAAAATCCTTGGCAACCTCCTCCTGGATATGAACTACCTTTCTCGGTTCAGAACATGACTTCCAAGACTGGAGAAACTCGGCAAATAAAGCGATACTTGTCAAAACAACATATTGACAGTTTTCCTTGGCTAGTGTATTCACCCACCAAAAAGGGGTTGTTTTGCAAGTACTGTGCATTGTTTGTGCAACACCTGAATGGAAGAGGGTCTGCTGTGCTAGGGGAGAGGATGGTTAAAAGGTTGGAGGAGACTTTAAACTAGTGGAAGGGGGGGAGGGATACAGTATCTTACAAAATGGAGACAGAACAGATAGCAGAAGGGTTTCAGCTCAGACTAAGGGGGGTGGAGCCGGGGGGATGGGTAATGTCAGAACAGTGGAGGCATGTAATGTAAAGTCGCATTCAGCATGTGTGGGTAGAGACAACATTAAATGTATGCTTGCTAATGCAAGGAGCCTCAATAACAAGATGGGGGAACTAGAGGTAATAGCACACACTAAGCAATACGACATAATAGGAATAACAGAAACGTGGTGGGACGAAACGCATGACTGGACTGTAAACTTAAACAGTTATACATTGTTTAGAAAGGATAGGAAACATAAGAAAGGGGTGGAGTGTGTTTATATGTAAATCAGGATTTAAAGCCTAATATTACACAACTGGAAAGCGATGAGGGAAATGTGGAATCCTTATGGGTAAATATTTCGTTGGGGAATAAACAGGGAAGTCAACTATTGGTTGGCATATGCTATAAACCACCTAATATAGATAATGATGAGGAAGAACAACTGTTAGAGCAAATTAGGAAGGCTGCAGATCATGGTAGCACTTTAATTATTGGAGATTTTAATTACCCGGACATTAATTGGGATAGTGGGACTAGTAATTCAGCAAAGGGAATCCGGTTTCTGAACATTTTAAATGATACCTTCATGTCACAACTGGTAGAAACACCAACTAGAGAGGATAACTGTCTGGACCTGGTTATAACAAATAATGTGGATCTTTTCTCAAATATTAATGTAAAGGAACAGTTGGGAAACAGTGACCATAATATGGTGACTTTTGAAATAAACTCAAAAAAAACACATTCATAAGGGGCATGCTAAAACATATAATTTTAAAAAGGCCAACTTTATTAAAATAAGGGAAGCTCTCAATGTCATTGACTGGCAGAAACTCTTTCACGGGAAAAACACTGAGGATAAGTGGAATATCTTTAAACTAACACTAGAAAAGTACACATCACAATATATTCCACTGGTTAATAAATATAAAAGAAACAGACTGAAACCAATGTGGCTTAGTAGGAAGGTAACTAAGGAAATTAAAAATAAAAAGAAGGCATTTAAAGCTTTTAAATCTGATAAATCTGAGTCATCCTATAAAGCATATAGGGCAGCCAATAAAGCATGTAAAAATGCGATTAGATGGGCTAAACTAGAAAATGAAAAAGAAATAGCCAAAGAGAGCAAGACCAACCCTAAAAGATTCTTTAGGTACATAAATTCTAAAAAACCCAAGAGTGAAAATGTAGGTTCACTAAAATCTGAGTCAGGGTTATTGTTAACTGAAGATCAGGATAAGGCAGAAATTTTAAATGATTATTTTTCTTCAGTATTTATCAAAGAGAAACCTATAACAGGAGACATGCAATTCATTAATAAAAACTTACTAATACAAAGTGACTGGTTGACTCAGGACAAGGTTTTGCAGAAATTAAACAATGTGAATGTGAATAAAGCCCTAGGGCCAGATGGAATTCACCCGCGAGTACTGAGAGAGCTATGTGTTGAAATATGTAAACCTCTGTTCTTAATCTTTCAAGATTCTTTTCTTTCAGGAATAGTACCAGAGGATAGGAGAAAAGCTGACGTGGTCCCTATATTTAAGAAAGGTTTAAAATTTGTGCCTGGGAATTATAGACCTGTGAGCTTAACATCTGTGGCTGGGAAAGTATTTGAGGGGTTACTAAGGGATAATATTCAGGAATTTATTGGGAGGTATAATGTTATTGGCAAAAATCAGCATGGTTTCATGAAACACAGATCATGTCAGACTAACCTAATTACGTTCTGTGAGGAAATAAGTAGAAGTATAGATCAGGGGGTCGCAGTGGATGTGATTTACTTAGATTTTGCCAAAGCTTTCGACACAGTTCCACACAAAAGGTTACTATTTAAATTAAGAAAAATTGGTCTAGATGAAAATACTTAATCTTGGATAGAAAACTGGCTAAAAGATAGGGTACAGAGAGTGGTCATAAATGGTACATTTTCAAGATGGACACCAGTGGTAAGCGGTGTCCCTCAGGGGTCTGTTATAGGACCAATACTATTCAATTTATTTATAAATGACCTTGAGATAGGCATTGAAAGTCATGTATCAGTGTTTGCAGATAACACAAAACTAGGAAAAGTAATACAATGTGAGCAGGATGTTACTTCGCTGCAGAGGGATTTAGACAGATTGGGGGACTGGGCACTTAAATGGCAGATGAAATTTAATCTAGATAAATGCAAAGTTATGCACTTTGGAGTGAAGAACACACAAGTAATTTATACCCTAAATGGTACGGAGTTAGGGAAACCCAAGCAGGAGAAGGATTTGGGAATAATCATAGACTTCAAACTAAGTAACAATGTGCAATGTCAAACAGCAGCCGCCAAGGCCAGCAAAGTATTGGCATGCATTAAAAGGGGAGTTCACTCACGGGATGAAAACATAATTTTGCCTCTGTATAAATCAATGGTCAGGCCGCACCTTGAATATGCCGTGCAATTTTGGGCACCGGTCTTAAAAAAAGATATTATAGCGCTAGAAAAAGTGCAGAGACGGGCAACTAAATTAATAAGGGGAATGGAAGGGTTACGTTATGAGGCAAGACTAACAAGCTTAAACCTGTTTAGTTTAGAGAAACGGCGCCTTAGAGGGGATCTGATAACCTTATATAAATATATACGGGGCCATTATCAACCATTGTCTGATAACCTATTCATTAACAGGACTATACATAGGACAAGGGGTCATCCATTTAGACTGGAAGAAAGAAAATTTAGCTTAAAGCATAGGAAAGGTTATTTTACGGTGAGAACAATAAAGCTGTGGAATTCTCTGCCTGTTGAGGTGGTTGGGTCAGAGTCTGTACAGACTTTTAAAAAACGACTGGATGACTTCCTGCAGACACAGAATATTAAGGGTTATAATATTTAATATGTGGGTAAAAGCTTCTTGATCCAAGGAGAAATCTGACTGCCATTCTGGGGTCAAGAAGGAATTTTTTCCCAGTATGTTGCATTTTGGCAAGCATTTCAGACTGGGTTTTTTGCCTTCTATTTGGATCAACAGCAGTAGGTTATGTGGGAGAGGCTGAACCCGATGGACGCATGTCTTTTTTCAGCCTATATAACTATGTAACTATGTAACATCGGAAAGGTGGACATAACAAAGGCATGGCCTTTGGAAAATTGGTAATAGAGCCTTACTAATTTTAAAAAGCTTAAGGGCAGGGGGGCGTGGCCTGACTCCGTTCGATGTTGGACGTGTAGCGCCGGAGCTCCGCACGAGGGACCCACTAAAAGCGGGGAAAAATGACAGTAAGCAAGCGCAGCTGAGACCCAGGACCTGGGGAACTAGTGGGGCACAGTATGTCCTCCGCAGCGGTAACAAAAAGGCGGGTTCCGCCGATTTTTTTGCTCCAAAGAGCCAGAGACAGTGCGGCATTGGGGCCTCCCAAGATGGCGGCGGCTCACCTTCCCCGTCCCCACGAGCATCTGCCTCCCCGCTGAGGAGTGCTCGGGAATCGATGCGGTGACGGCCAAACTAGCACCTATGCTGACAGCTCTTTCTGAGGCATTATCGACTCGACTGGATAGCATGGCGGCGGACATTAAAAAAGATATTAAAGAAATAGGAGACCGCATGGACAGATTGGAAACAAAGATGGCGGACTTTGCAGGGGCACATAATCATTTGACAGAACAGGTAGAGGACTTACAATCTCAACTTCTGGGGGCACTTACTAAAATTGCAGAGGAGGATAGATCACGTCGCCATAATTTGAAAGTAAGAGGAGTTCCAGATTCGGTATCAGCTCATAACCTCCCTGATTATGTTACTGAACTATTTCAACATCTCCTGCCTGAGGCCACCTCGGATTCCCTCCTTTTTGACCGAATTCATCAACTTCCTAAGCCCCCGTCAGCTCCGGTTAAGGCGCCTAAAGATGTCCTGCTTCATCTCCATTATTATAAGCCTCGCGAGGACATATTGCGTGCCCTGAGACGCCCTGGGGTGCTATCCCCGACCTACGATCATATCGCTATTTTCCCAGACCTGTCTCGCACTACCCTCCAACATCGCCGCAACTTTAAACCGGTGACAGCGATGCTCCGGGAACGCAGTATCGCATACAGATGGGGTTTCCCAACCAAATTGTTGATATCTCGCAATGGAGTTTTCCACTCGGTGACTTCAGTATCGGAGGGTATTCAACTCCTGAAAGATTGGGGAATGGAACCTGGTACCCCCCCCCCCCGTCACAGTGAAGAGATCCTCCATCATGACTTGACCCGGAGTGGCATCAGAAGAAAAAGTGATTTTCATTTTTGCTTTGACGTCTT
Organism: Leptobrachium leishanense; assembly: GCA_009667805.1. Lineage (NCBI taxonomy): Eukaryota > Metazoa > Chordata > Amphibia > Anura > Megophryidae > Leptobrachium > Leptobrachium leishanense. The sequence goes on along the minus strand of CM019070.1, from coordinate 100,737,412 downwards.
ACGACTATTCCAGTCGCCACGGGCTTTGGGCGGAGGAAGAATATTCTCGGGACATTTCATCGTCTTTGCGGTATCGTATTTCACCGAATGTGCCTCAAGGGTGTTTTTCTATTTTTTTCATACTTTTATGAGCATGGTCCATGTTTCGGGCCTGTGGGATCAGCTAGAGTTGCTGGGTCCCGACGTGCGCAGCACGGCGCAGCTTTTTGTTTCTCCATCTGGTCGCTTTGTTGGGCTTTCCTTTTTTGGCCCCCCACTCTCGCTCTTCACTAGAGGAGTATGAGAAGTACACCCGCTTCTCGGGGCTTCTCAAGAGAGGCTGTCCCTTTGGGACATGTATATAGTTTTTTGACACTTTTTTTGGTTCTTTTCTTTATATGCTGTCTTTTTTTTTCTTCATCACCATTCACTGACTGCTCTCGAACATGCTCGGGCCGAGCCACGGGAGCTGCTTTGACTTTCCAGAATGAGAATTGGGGGCTCTTTTGGCCCAGGATCTGTATACAGTCTTTAGTCCCAGTTTTATGAAACTTATGTCCTTCAACGTTAGGGGCTTAAATGCTCCCTTTAAAAGACATGCTTTATACTCAGAGATAAAACGGGGAGACCCCGATTTGGTTTGTCTACAGGAGACACATTTTCGTAGATTGTCTCACCCATTGTTGCAGGTACCTAGGTATACCACGCAATTCCATGCTACGGGCCCCACCAAGTCAAGAGGGGTATCTATACTACTGCATGATAGAGTGACTTTTCAACTCCACAGAAAGCTTAGTGATCCGAAGGGCCGCTACCTTATTTTACTGTGCACGATTAATCAGAAATTGTTCACTATATGCAATGTCTATGGTCCTAACTCATCTCAAATATCGTTTCTTAAACATGTATTGCTCAAAATGTTAACAGTATCAACTGGCGAGGTGATTGTGATGGGCGATTTTAATGCATGTCCCGATCCGATTCTAGATAGGTCAGCCTCATCATACGCACACATTAGAAAACAAGGTAGAGAATTAACGGAACTTCTGTCTCATTTTAATTTATATGATGTGTGGAGGGTTTTTCATCCAGGCGAAAAAGGATATACTTTATTCTCCCCACCTCATAATTCATACTCCAGAATAGACTTTTTTTGCATACGAGGTTCTTTACTGACTTCTGTTCTAGACTGTGACATCTCTAGCTTCACACTGTCAGACCATGCCCCAGTATTCTTGACACTAGCAGATGACTTCCAGGTGTTTAGCAGGCCTCCTTGGCGCCTCAACGACACTCTTCTGAGCGATCCAGAGATACTGTCGGACTTGCAGTCCACACTTGCCAATTACTTCTCGGAGAACAAAGATTCTTCCTCGGATCCGACTATTCTCTGGAGAGCTCACAAGGCGGTTATGAGAGGGGTGTGCATTAGATGGGCATCTATTAGGAAGAGACAACGTTTATCGGATAGACTGGAGTTACTGACCCGTATAGACGCTCTGACCAAAGCTAACCAAGCACACCCGGATCCACTTACGGCTCGGGAACTGGCCAAAGCGGGCGCGGACTTGACCGAACTGGATAGTACAACACATTTTTATGCATTACAACGCCTTAGAGCAAATAGGTATTCGACCGCAAATAGGGTGGGACACTCGCTAGCGCTCCGCCTCCGTACTCTTCAGCAATCAACCAGAGCATCCTTTTTGTTAAATAGCTGGGGGGAAAGGATATATAAACCCCAAGATATAGCGAACGAATTTGCGAAATATTATCGGGCTCTTTACAATTTAAGAGGCGGGACCACAGACAATGGACCTTCGGTATCGGACATACGCGACTATTTGGATAAAATAAACTTACCCACTCTATCTCAGACACAACGTACCTCTTTGGCCTCTCCGATAACATGCGAGGAAATTGCGGCGGTGATTAAATCCTTACCTAAAGGCAAGGCCCCAGGTCCAGACGGGTTCACGTCCAATTACTATAAAACTTTCCACCAAGTGCTACTTCCCCATATCCATGGCTTGTTTACCTCTGCGATGGATAGTGGGAACCTCCCTTCTGACCTACTTGATGCCGCCATAGTCACCTTACCCAAACCAGGTAAACCCCTACTATATGTCAAAACTTTCGACCCATATCCCTGATAAATGTAGACCTTAAAATTTATACTAAGATCCTGGCAAATCGTTTGGCATTAACTATGACGAGTTTGATTGGGATGGATCAGGTCGGATTTATTCCCGGCCGTCAGGGTCCGGATAATACTCGTCGACTACTCAATCTCCTTCAAGTGCTTACATCGTCCTCTACACCTGGTCTAATATTATCATTGGACGCGGAAAAGGCGTTTGACCGAGTACATTGGGGTTTTATGTCAGAGGTGATGGCCAAATTCTCTATCCCACCTGAGTTTGTTAAGGGGTTTTTTTGGCTTATACTTCCCCGACTGCCACGGTACGATTTGCGGGCTTACATTCTCAAGCATTCCCTATCACGAATGGCACACGTCAGGGCTGCCCACTATCCCCACTATTGTACGCGCTAGTATTGGAACCTCTGGCTCAAATGATCAGGCAGTCCAGTGACGTACGGGGAATAGAGGTGGGTCCACAGACACACAAACTAAATCTTTTTGCTGACGACATTCTCCTTACATTAACGTCCCCTAAATCTTCCTTAGAGGCACTTACTAAAATATTGAATGAATATGGCAAATTATCATATCATAAGGTTAATTTCTCCAAGACTCAGGCGCTGCCGGTTAATATACCGGATGACGTTCTGACTACACTAAAGCAGGAATTTTCATTTGATTGGAGAACTAAATTTCTCACGTATTTAGGAATCAAGCTCACTCTCTCGCCTCATGTCTTATTCGATGTCAATTATGGGAAACTGTTAATAGAAATTAAAACCTTATTGTGGACTTGGCATCCACGACGACTATCGTGGTTCGGTCGCATAGCGGCGGTGAAAATGACGATACTCCCGAAAATTTTGTATGTTTTTCGAGCCCTGCCTATTTTTATCCCTCGAGCGTATTTTTCTTCTCTGCAGGGAGTGGTTAATTTCTTTATATGGAACTATCGGCGCCCCAGAATTAAATTTCCGGTTCTTTCACGTCGGATTGAGTGGGGGGGATTGGGGGTACCGGATTTTGCAAAATATAGCCGGGCTGTCCATGTCGCAGCGATGATAGTATGCCTGGGTTATGCCTCGCGCCCTCAATGGGCAGTTATGGAGGCCATCGCTCTGAACCCTCACGATTTAAGGGTGTTGCTATGGGTTCCTCCTACGAATAGACCGAGGGGGGTGTTTACGTCTCTGTTTACTACGACGAAACTCTCCTTGAGAATATGGGACAGTATGTTCCTGCGGATATCGGGGACGGGCCCCATATCGAGAGCAGCACCACTGAAGATGTTTCAGTATATCCTACCACACTTTAATGCGCGTCGTTGGGCGACGAAGGGGGTTATCGATTTATGTCAATTAACGGATAAATGTGGGGTACTGGATTTTGCGTCGGTACAATCTAAATTTCACCTGAATGACTCTTATTTCTTATCTTATTGCCAATTGCACTCATACTTGAGGACTCAGGGATTCACAGCCTTCTACTCGATCCATAAACCGGCCTTGACGTCAATTGAATCCCTGGGTGTCTCCCAATTGTTGCCAAAAGGTCTAATCTCAATCAGCCTCAATGCAATTATGACGGACAAGGAATTACCCTTGTGGCGATATCATACTGCGTGGGAAAAAGATTTGGAACGTTCCATTGAGCCAGAATTGTGGGCAGCTGTGTTTCGTAGAGATGTGGGGGTGTCTAGAAATGCGACACTTCTTGAAACAAGTAGGAAGGTTCTCTACCGATGGTACTGGACGCCGGATAAAATGTCTAAATTCGCTCCATCCTCATCTTCAGCGTGTTGGCGATGTGGGTCACAGACAGGTACTTACCTACATATCTGGTGGCAATGTCCATTATTAATTCCCTTTTGGACTATGGTGGTGGAGTTTGCTACAGCAGTGGTGAGCACCCCTATCCCTATGGATCCCGGATTCGTATTGTTGGGATTGGGGGGCCCCAAGTTAACTAGGCAACAGAGCAGAATGACGTTTCATGTTCTGTCCACCGCATTACTACTGATAGCACAGAGATGGAAATCAGAAACGGTTCCCTCTATGGGGCTCCTTAAGACGTACATGACTAGAGATAGGACATACGACAGTATGGCTATAGAGTTTCTCTCTGTGACCCCTCCTAAACAGGACCCATGGGAATTATGAGACATATACCTAGTGAAACAGTGTGTACATGGAGGGGAGGGCAGGCCTAAGGATGGGGCAGATGTGAGCGTATCGGAGGTTACCGGGTGATCTTGCCAATATGCGAACCGAGGGCTAAGGAAGTGGGTGACAGAATTTTATATGTAAATCATATGTAATGGTTGTTAATCTACAGGTGATGGTGATGTTTCCCCCCTTTTTTTTTTTTCTCCTCTCTCTCTTCCCCTCCCCCTCTTTTATATTTGGTTCCTTCTCGTTCTTCCCGCCTCCATGCAATAATGTAAATGTATTAACAAAAACGTTTGGTTCCCCTCCCTTATCTTTTTTTTCTGTACCCTCAATGTCTTTGTTTTTACAAAAATAAAAAACTTTAAATTTCAAAAAAAAAAAAAGCTTAAGGGCAAGGAAGGGGATTTGGAAGTCCATGCAAGGCTTGTTTATCACCAGGAGAGTGTAGTGGAAGGAAATGCTTTTCTAAAGACCTACCATTCACCGGACAATGAGATTGTCAATCAAATAAACTTGCATCGTCTTCAGAAGGTGAAAGAGAACCGAGAGCGAATTCGTCCTATTATTGAGTCCATCATATTTTTGGGTAGACAAAATATACCTCTACGTGGCCACCGAGATGATGGTGCTTTAATGGATGACTCCACTCCAGAGGTGAATGAAGGCAACTTTCGGGAATTGCTGAGATACCGAGTGGCATCTGGAGACAAAATATTAGAGAAGCACCTCCTTACTGCATCTTCTCGTGCTACTTATATTTCAAAATCCACACAAAATGATTTAATCAGTTGTTGTGGTACAGTAATCAATGTCATTGTAGCAAGAATAAAGGAGGTTCGCTATTTTAGTGTCATCTTCGATGAAACTACAGACATTTCACGTGCGTAACAACTTTCGCTCAACTTTAGATATGTCTACAATGGATCTATTCGTGAAGATTTTCTAAAATTTGTAGATGCTTCTGATTTTGCAACCCAGGAGGAGTCCGGAATTATCAGTGCAGGTTCAGAACCAAGGCTTACAGGAAAGGTTTTAGGCCAGATGGTTATTCAACTAATTAAAGACCTCTACTTGGACATCACTGATTGTGTAAGCATTGGAACAGACAGTTGTAGTGTTATGTCTTCAGAGGTGGCTGGTGCTGTGTCAGAGATTCTTCATGCAGCACCCAACAGCTGCAGATGTCCATGCTTCAACCATTCGCTAAACAATTCCATTTCAAAGTCCCCACAACAAGTAGCAGCAGTATACAATGCAGTAGCAGTGGTTAAATCAACCATCTCATTTTTCAACCAATCCGGAAAGCAAAATTTTATTTTAAAGAAGGAGTTAGGCTCTTAACTGGCCAGTCTTTGTGAAACTAGATGGGTAGAGCACCACAATTCTCTTATAAGATTTTGAGTTGGACTTGTAAAAGTGGTGAGTGTACTATCAGCAATATCTCAATGGAAACGCTCAAGCAGTAGCTCAACAGCATCTACTCTCATCCATTCTCTGTGTAGTGCGGAATTAATTTATTCCTTGGTATCGCTCATCAGTGTTCTGAAAGTAACCCTACCTCTCAGTCGCTTCCTTCAATCACCAACAATTGATTTAACAAGCGCATCTGACTGTTTGACTGATACCATGACAACCCTGGAGAATATGCGATGTAACGCAGATGACATTTTTTCCACTTTGCATATGGAAGCTACAGAATTGGCATTAGAACTTGGAGTGGAACTAAAATTGCCATGTGTTGTAGATAGACAAGTGCACAGATTGAATTACAATGTAGAATCTATTGAAGAATACTACAGGAAATCTTTGTATATTCCTCTGCTGGACAACATTATTAATGATTTAAAATCTCGCTTTCCAGAAAATTCAATGCAGTGTTTGCAGATTCAAATCTTGATGCTAGCAGTACTTTTTGGGAAAAAAATGGAAAACATGGTTCCTGTTGCTGTGCAAGCATTATCAAAGCGTTTTCACCCTCTCCTAGCTGATAGTAAGCAGAAGGTGATGAAACATTACTACATGGAGAACTAAGTCTCTGGCTTACAAAGTGGAAACGAGAGTTATCAAACCAGAAGGATATTCCACAAACAGTCCTTGAAGGGTTGGACTTGTGTGACCAGGACCTCTTCCCAACCATCAGAAGTTTACTTCTGATTTTAGCAACTCTCCCTTTAAGTGTGGCCTCAGCAGAGAGATCTTTCTCAACCCTCCGTCATGTTAAAACATGGGTTCGGTCACAAATGGTGGAGGACCGGTTAAGGCTGGGGTCAGACCAGCGCACTTTTAACGTGCGTTCTGGCGCACATAATTACGGCCGCACTAGCAGCAGATGACGGGCAATGACGGCCAATATACGATGTACGGCCGCACAAACGTCCGGCCTTGCAACGCAAGTGGAATTTGAACGCATTTTTCTAAGAACGCTGAACCGCTAGTACTGACGTACGGAGTGCGCAGCTGCGGCATAGCGGCGTGTTTGCGTGATTAGGAGATGTCAGACGCTGCTAATGTCCAGCCTACATAACGTCCAGACGCAAAAAGAGTTTTATTGACGATCCGTACAAAATCACGCCCGAAAATGCGCGTCGTCTGACCGTTTTTGCGCATTCTGTGAAAAAATACGTCAATGCGTTTGGACGCACTTTTTCACGTTCGCGGGGAAAAATGCTTTCATCTGACCCTAGCCTAAATGGCTTATATTTACTTTACATTCATAGAGATATTCCTGTGAATACTGACCAAGTCATTGAGCTGTTTGCCAAACAAGGAAAACGAAGAATTGAGCTAATTCTGTGAATTTATCATGTTATGTACCTTACAAGTAAAATGTTTCTTTTGTTGTTTGTGTTTGGAAAGTGATAAGGTTTGGGTTCTCCTGCTATGTTTTTTTTTTTTTTTTTTGTTTTTTTTACACATAATTTTATATTGTTGGTGAATATTTTGTCTGAAAATATCCCAGGACATACTTGAAAACGAGAGAAATCTCAATGTATCCTTCCTGGTAAAATCCTTTATAAATAAAATTCTCTTATAAGTAGACATGTGCATTCGTTTTAGTACTAAAACGATTTAGTCCGAATTTTGGGAAAATTTAGTTTTAGTATGACTCAAGAGAAACGAAACTGCTCAGTACAAAAAACGAAAGAAACTAAAATAAAATGCACTACATTTTAGTTTCAGTCCTTTTTGTGATATTACATTGAGTGAAGGAGACCAGCAATGAAGAGCGCAACATCGCAACATCCGAAGTTCTGCATCCTCCACTTGCCAAAGCAGTAGGATGTTCTATACAGAGAGGGGCATTAATTAATGCAGGAGGATGTTCTATACATTATACAGAGAGGGGTATTAATGCAGGAGGATGTTATATACATTATACAGAGAAAGGTATAAATTGAGGAGGATGTTCTATACAGAGAGGGACATTAATTAATTCAGGAGGATTTACTATATATTATACAGAGAGGGGTATTAATTAATGCAGGTGGATGTTGTATACATTATACAGAGAGGGGTATTAATTAATGCAAGAGGATGTTCTAAACATTATACAGAGAGGAGCCTTTTTTTTTTAGCCCTTTAAATCCCTTTAAGCCCTTTAAAGTGGCTGTGACGCTGAGATTGGCTGCTTGTTACATTATCTCTCAGTACAATGTATCAGGCTCAGCTGTTACAGTAACTGACTGTAACAGCGCTCATAGTTTCAGTAAAACAAGAAAATAATATTGTTCTAACCTGTTATATATAAAAATATTTATTACTAGTTTTACTGAAACTCTGAGCGCTGTGATGAGCAGCAGTCAGTTACTGTAACAGCTTTGCCTGACACGGGGCAGTATTACAATGTTGGTGCTACTTAACCAGAGCTGTTGTAAACTGAAAACCTCCATAGACTACAATGGCTCTGGGAAGTTTACAACAGCTCTGGTTATGTTAGCACCAACTATGTAATATGGCCCACATTGTGCTGAGAGTGAGAGATACTGTAACAAGCAGCGATCTCAGCCCTCTGAGGAGCCACTATAATAGTAATTGTATCCACTAGTTTTCGGATGAATGAAATTAGTTTTCATACTAAAGAACTGAAAACGAATTTCTTTAGCAACTAAATAAATTGCATTTTAGGACTAATCCATTAGTTCAAAACGAAATTTTGTGCTGTGCACATGTCTACTCATAAGTATACAAACTGATTGATCTTTGCAATAATAAAGTTATATATGGTTAAATGTATCCTGTCTGTTTAGGCTGGGGTCAGACCAGCGCACTTTTAACGTGCGTTCTGGCGCACATAATTACGGCCGCACCAGCAGCAGATGACGGGCAATGACAGCCAATATACGAAGTACAGCCGCACAAACGTCCGGCCTTGCAACGCAAGTGGAATTTGAACGCATTTTTTTGAGAACGCTGAACCGCTAGTACTGACGTACTGAGTGCGCAGCTGCGGCATAGCGGCGTGTGTGCGTGATTAGGAGATGTCAGACGCTGCTAATGTCCAGCTTACATAACGTCCAGGCGCAAAAAGAGTTTTATTGACGATCCGTACAAAAGCACGCCCGAAAATCCGCGTCGTCTGACCGTTTTTGCGCATTCCGTGAAAAAATACGTCAATGCGTTCGGACGCACTTTTTCACGTTCGCGGGGAAAAATGCTTTCGTCTGACCCTAGCCTTAATGTAAGAATCTAATCTGTAATGATAAATGTCTCACAAGGTTAGGACTGTATGATACGTTAAATAAAATATTTCAGTTCTGTAAGCAACACCTTATTTTCTGTCATTGCCCCTCCCGAGACTAGGCTCTGGATCCGCTCCTGGCTGATTTACAGTTTATGTTAATCAATTGTCCAGACAATTATTGCCACAGCATGAACAAAAGGAATCTAATTGCCCCAAATCTTCAGAAAAGAGACTCATTGGAATTTCACAGAGCTAAATCGTATGCTTCCGCAAGAGATAGTGAGAATAACGAAAGCAAAACTGAGCTGTGCAGTGACCAGCATCTCGTAGAAAGATTCTGTCTGACGAGTGGGAGTAACATCCCGCAAACGAGCTGCAAGGTCATAAAGCAGGAACACTGCCAAGCTGCCTCTCTAGCGAGAGACAGCCATCTGACTCAGCCTGCTGGGAGTTGCAATTCACCCAGTATCATTAAATTCTTGACTGGAACTCTGCCTAAATTTGTTAAAAAAGGAAGTGCAGAGATTGCGGATCATATAGACCTCTATTGCTCTGTTTGTGAATCTCTACATTTGTCGGAAAGGGAAAGAGTGAGATATCTGCCAAAGGATATTTTGAAAAAAAGATATAATAAATAAAATAAAATAAATATCTATACTATAAAACAGTAAGGCTTGGCGTGTCCGTCGCCAAGCCTCTACTGCGCATGTGCATGGTGTGGGCATGCTGCGGCTGTTGGGTGCGCACGCAGCCAACCGCCACAGCACGCCCTCAGGGTGCTGCGGAGGTTGGATGCGCGCGCAGCCGGGTGCGTGCGCAGCCACCTGCCGCAGCACGCCCAAAGCGTGTTGCGGAGGTTGGATGTGCACCCAGCCGAGTGCGCACGCAGCCACCCGCCGCAGCACGGCCAAAGCGTGTTGCGGAGGTTGGATGTGCGCCCAGCTGAGTGCGCACGCAGCCACCTGCCGCAGCACGCCCACAGCGTGCTTGGGCGGTTGGATGCGCGCGCAATAGGGTGCGCACGCAGCCAACCGCTGCAGCACGTGCAGCGTCCACATATAACATGAGGCGCGCGAAAACGCCTCAGACATTGGAGCTGAGCAGAGCACAGCAGAGCAGAGCAACCGGCAGACAAAAGAAATAAAAGGAAAAAATGGCGCACTGAGCCCCCAGCCCAATTGCCACCACCATACACCGGAAAGCCCCCAGCCCAATTGCCACCACCATACACAGGAAAAAAAAAAGTGCGCGGAGCACTCCTCACAAACGGCCCCTATATCCTGGCCATAACTACGTACCTCCGGCACCTCCACCATTGAACCGAGCAGCACCAGGCCAGAAAAAAAAAACAAGGAAAAAGTTAAAAAATCCTCACAGCCACACTAACAACGAAAAAAAATCTGAGGACCTACCAAAAACGGTGCCCCCTCCAAAGAGCCTCCAAAGCACTTAAACAAGAGCTCAGAGGGCATACAAAAAAACAGTGCCCCCCAACAACCAGTGCCCGCACACCACTGAGCAACCACCAAGAAACAAAAAAACAAGGAAAAATTTAAAAAAAACCTCACAGCCACACTAACACAACGAAAAATAAATAAATCGGAGGACCTAACAAAAACGGTGCCCCCTCCAAAGAGCCTCCAAAGCACTTAGAGCAAGAGCTCAGAGGGCATATACAAAACCAGTGCCCCCTCACCACTGAGCACCCACTAACAAGAAAAAAACCAGATAAAATCAAAGAAAAATTTAAAAAAAAAAACTCCTCTGAGGACCTAACAAAAACGGTGCCCCCTCCAAAGAGCCTCCAAAGCACTTAGAGCAAGAGCTCAGAGGGCATATACAAAACCAGTGCCCCTCACCACTGAGCACCCACTAACAAGAAAAAAAACCAGATAAAATCAAAGAAAAATTTAAAAAAAAAACTCCTCTGAGGACCTAACAAAAACGGTGCCCCCTCCAAAGAGCCTCCAAAGCACTTAAACAAGAGCTCAGAGGGCATACAAAAAAACAATGCCCCCTAACAACCAGTGCCCCCACACCACTGAGCAACCACCAAGAAAAAAAAAACAAGGAAAAATTAAAAAAAAAACTCACAGCCCCACTAACACAACAAAAAAAATATAAAAATCTGAGGACCTAACAAAAACGGTGCCACCCTCCAAAGAGCCTCCAAAGCACTTAAACAAGAGGGCATACACAAAACCAGTGCCCCCTCACCACTGAGCATCCACTAACAAGAAAAAAAACCCACAAAAAATAAAATAAAAAAACACAGCCGCACTAACACAACGAAAAATTTAAAAAATAAAAACACCTCGGAGGTCCTAACAAAAAAGCAGTGCCCCCCCTCCAAAGACCCCACAAACCACTTAACCCTTTAAATAGAAAACCAAGAAAAATTCACATACACACAAAAAAATAATTAATTTAAATAAAAAAAAAGAAATGCCACCCAAAAGAAAGATGGATCTACAACTACAATCTGTCGCTAAAAGGAGAGAAAATCACACAGAATCTAGCACTAAAGACATGCCGAACGAGCAACAACAAAATTTCAGAAATAAAAAAAAACAACAGAAAAGAAAGGAAAGAGCTAATATGGATGAAAATGCACGATGTCAAGAAAGAATCAAAAACACATTGGCACACAAAGTACGACGTGCACAAACAAAACTTAATAAAATCATTAACAATGAACAGGGTGATTCAGTTTAACAACATTATTGTGGAAAACTCGATGTTCTGTGCACCAACTGCAATGCACTGCATTTTAATACACACTAGCCATCCGACAGACTATTCACTCAATGCTGCAACAAAGGAAAAGTATACATGGAGCCCACTAAAGTTGCCCCTTTGATAGAAAGTCTAATGACAGGCACTCATAAGCAGTCCAAAAATTTCAAACAAAACATTCGATCTATCAACAGTTCATTAGCATTTGCTTCCATGGGGGCAAACATTACTCCTCCTCCTGGTTATGGACCTTACTGCTTTAGAATTAATGGGCAGATTTACCACCGAACTGCATCTCTTCATCCGCACAATGAGGATAACTGAAAGTTTGCACAACTATATATTCTTGATCCCGATGAGGCCACTAAACAACGCCTCATGATTAATGAAAATTCAAAATGCAACCCTGAGCTCATGACAGAGTTATGCTCTTTTATGGATAAAAACAATCCATTTGCAGAAGCCTGCAAAATGTTATATGAGGTAGAACAAGAATCCTTACAGGAGGCTATACAAAATGGCACTATACCACCAACTGTCACCATGGCGATAGTACAAGATCGCACGGATGATCAACGCAGATACAATGCACCTCGCAGTAATGAAGTAGCTATTATTTTTCAAAATGATGATGAGAACCTCCTCTCGAAAGAGATCTTATTATTCATTGCCGAACTCAAAACGCAGACAGAAAAACAGAAAGGATAAGCATTTTAGATCCAAACTTAGAGTCGATGCTCTATCCACTTTTATTTCCATTTGGGGACCAAAGTTGGTCACCTCGCATTAAACTTAACTACACCCCTACTACTGTAAAAACCATACGCAATCATTCCTCTGCTAAGCCAAGAGAAAGAGTCACTCAAATGCAATTTTATGGCTACATGCTTTCCATCCGAAAAGATTTCAACCCATTTTTAAATGCAGGAAAATTAACTCAACAGTACTTTGTAGACGCATATGTTAAGACCGAAGGTAACCGTCTAAACTATGTACGACAAAATCAGTCCAAATTACGAGTTGAAAAATACACAGGTCTCATGGACCATCTACAAAACGCTGCCGAAGAACAGGGCTTGATACCAGGAAAAGCAGTAATACTTCCATCAACATTCCAGGGTAGTCCCAGAAACATGCTGCAAAACTACCAAGATGCCATGGCTATTGTGCGAAAGTATGGGAAGCCTGACTTCTTCATAACAATGACATGCAACCCAAAATGGCCAGATATTTTAGAAAATATTACAGAAGGTCAAGCAGTGGAATACCGCCCTGATTTGGTTACCAAAGTTTTCAACTTAAAGCTAAAAGAACTACTACACGACATCACAAACAAACATGTGTTAGGTAAACCTGTTGCTAAAATTCATGTAATAGAGTTTCAAAAACGTGGATTACCTCATGCACATATTTTACTCATATTATCACCTCAAGATAAGCTTAAAGATGCTGATGCTATTGATAGGTTCATTTCAGCAGAAATCCCTGACATTCACGCACAACCCCGATTACATGCAATAGTCAAACACATGATACATGGACCATGTGGGCCTCATAATATTAATTCGCCATGCATGGCTGATGGTGTTTGCTCAAAAAACTTCCCAAAACCATACCAAGACCAAACTTTGCCAAACATGGACGGCTATCCACTGTACCGGAGAACACAAACAGCTGCTTCAATTGAAGTAAATGGAAAAATAATCAATAACTCTTGGGTTGTGCCATACAACCCATTATTAGCTTTAAAATACAACTGCCATATAAACGTTGAGAGCTGCACTTCTATAAAAAGTGTAATGTACTTATTCAAATACATCTATAAAGGACATGACTGTGCAAATATTGCCATCAAAGAACATGCAACGCTCCATCATGACGAGATCACCTCCTTCTTGGATTCCAGATATGTGACAGCTCCAGAAGCAGCATGGCGCCTTCTTGGTTTCAAAATGCACCATCAAACACATACCATCGTGCGCTTACAAATCCATCTTCCTGGCGAACAGTCGGTATACTTTAATGAAGATAACATCAGGAACGCTATAGAAAGAAACCAATCAAGAGACACAACATTGACAGCTTGGTTTACCTTAAACAGAGAAGATATGGCTGCCCGCGAATAACTGTATAATGATATTCCACAACATTTTGTATTTCAACGGAAAAATACCACATGGGAAAGAAGATTGAGACATCGAGAAAATAACACTATTGGGCGAATGTTCTCTGTAAACATAAATTCGGATGTGGAGAGATTTTGCTTGAGATTACTTTTACTCCATGTTAAAGGAGCCACCTCATTTGAACATATCCGAACAGTTGGTGGTGTGCAATTTACAACATTCAAAGAAGCTGCTCAAAGACTCGGTCTTTTTCAGGATGAAGAATTATGGGACTTGACTCTTCACGAAGCTTCAACGATGCCTCAACTGCTTCGAGAGCTTTTTGCCAACATTTGTGCCACCTCATTGAAGACTTATCAAGACACCCTGGCCACACATCAGACTGCCAACCATGTCTCAATAATGCTCTATTAGACATTCAAGACATTTTAATTGTTAACGGGAAAAAATGTCAGGATTTCGGTTTACCAACGCCTACCGACTATTCAACCTGCAAAACAACAGACATTTATGATGCAGTTCTTGAAAGTCACATAGGAGTACAAATGCAGGCGGCTTTAAATGATCTACAAAGAGAAACTTTTGAAGACATTCTTTCTGCCACCCAAAACGATACATTACCCCAAAGGTGTTACTTTCTCGATGGTCCTGGAGGGAGTGGCAAAACATACCTATACCAAACTTTATTGCATTCATTTAGAGGAAACAAAGAGGTAGCATTAGCTGTTGCTTCTACTGGAATTGCTGCTAATTTGCTAGAGGGTGGACGCACATATCACTTCAACATCTTCCATGAGGCAAACATCTAATGATGCCACAATCCTTAGAAAAACCAAAATTATAATCTGGGATGAATCAACCATGGCTCCAAGTGATGCTCTCAGATGTGTTGACAAACTACTGCAAGAGCTCATGAAAAACAACAAACCTTTTGACGGTAAAACAATTATCCTCGGAGGCGATTTCCGATAAACTCTACCTGTTGTGGCACATGGCAGTCGATCAGCAATCGTTGAATCCAGCATTAAATTCAATACACTATGGCATAAATTTAAGATCATAAAGCTGCAAACAAATGTAAGATCTGTGGATCCAGAGTTCAGCTCTTGGCTAATAAAACTTGGCGATGGAAAACTCACAAACGAACATGGCTTCCATCAAGATATTTTTCAGATACCACCCAAAATGATCTGCAAAAACTCCATTGTCAAGGAAATTTATGGTGACCATTTACACCCTGACGATATTTCAACGTTTGAGAAAACTGCAATTTTATGCCCCAAAAATTGTGATGTGGACAACATCAATGAAGAAGTGCTTAGTTTGTTAGAAGGTGAGAGCTACACTTATTTAAGCACTGATTCTATTGATGATGAATCCCAGGAAGACAAGTATAATTACCCCATTGAGTTCTTAAATGAATTGGCTCCTTCTGGGATGCCAGTTCATAAACTGAAACTCAAAATTGGCTGTATTATTATGCTCCTGCGTAACCTGAATACAAAGAGAGGCCTGTGTAATGGAACAAGACTGATTGTGACAGCTATGTGACAAAATTTGATCAGTGCTCAAGTATTGACAACTACCTCAGAACGAAAAACCATTTTCATTCCTAGAATTGATTTAGACCCAAGTAACACCGAACTTCCATTTGTTTTACGAAGGAGACAATTTCCTGTTAAATTGGCATTTGCAATGACTATTAACAAATCCCAAGGACAAACCTTGGACAGAGTTGGCATCTATTTACCAGAACCCGTCTTCAGCCATGGACAACTATATGTTGCATTCTCTCGAGTCAAGAGCTCTGCGGACGTTAAAATCAAAGTCATCGATGGACGTGAACAAGGCTACTTATTACCAGGGACTGATGCATGCTTCACTAAAAATGTTGTATTCAAAGAAATTTATTCAAAATAGTCACTAAAAATATTTAACTTTTCTTGACGCTGCTGTGTTTTCCTTTCCACCAACATTCATGCGCACTGCACTTATCAATAGACTGCCCTCTGGGCAGGCTTTCCACCTAGTTAATAATAAAATAATATTGTAAACTCATGGGATAGATTGTAAACTCATCGGACCACTTAGATTGTAAACTCATGGGACCCCCTTATATTGTAAACTAATGGGACCCCTTAGATTGTAAACTTATGGGATAGATTGTAAGCTCATGGGGCCCCATAGATTGTAAGCTCATGGGACCCCTTAGATTGTAAACTCATGGGATAGATTGTAAACTCATGGGATAGATTGTAAGCTCATGGGACCACTTAGATTGTAAACTCATGGGACCCCCTTAGATTGTAAACTCATGGATAGATTGTAAACTCATGGCCCTTAGATTGTAAACTCATGGGATAGATTGTAAGCACATGGGACCCCTTAGATTGTAAGATAATGGGGACCCTTTAGATTGTAAGCTCATGGGACCCCTTAGATTGTAAACTCATGGGATAGATTGTAAGCTCATGGGACCCCTTAGATTGTAAGATCATGGGATAGATTGTAAGCTCATGGGACCCTTTTGATTGTAAACTCATGGGACCCCTTAGATTGTAAACTCGTGGGATCCCTTAGATTGTAAACTCATGGGACAGATTGTAAACTCATGGGACCCCTTAGATTGTAAACTAATGGGATAGATTGTAAACTCATGGGACCCCTTAGATTGTAAACTCATGGGATAGATTGTAAGCTCATGGGACCCCTTAGATTGTAAACTCGTGGGATCCCTTAGATTGTAAACTCATGGGACAGATTGTAAACTCATGGGACCCCTTAGATTGTAAACTAATGGGATAGATTGTAAACTCATGGGACCCCTTATATTGTAAGCTCATGGGACCCCTTAGATTGTAAACTCATGGGACCCCTTAGATTGTTGTAACATTGGGAGCTTCCAGCCCTACCTGTGTGCTTGAGGGCAGCATGTCTGATGCTGCTCGCTGACCAATGCCCGGTTTAAATGGAGACAGGCAGGGAGGTGGTTGCATGAGGCGTGGCTTGAGTGGGGGGCGTGGCCTGGTGAAGGTCTTTAAAACCCTCAGTGTATTCTCAGCAGTTGCCAGATCATGGTTATCCATACCTGAGCTCCTTGTACCTGACTGCTATATTGAATTAACCCGTTATTGACCTCTGCTTGTTTCTGACTATTCTGCCTTCTGTTGCCCTAGACCATTTTCTTGTACTACGCTACTGCTCTGATATCGACCCGGCTATTCCATTTGACCATTCTGAACTCTGTATTCCTGATTCTGGCTCGGCTGACTACTCCCCGTGTTGTTAACCCTTTCTGTCTAGCTAGTTTACCTGGCCAATTCTAAGGACCAGACAGTTAGAGATCTTTCACGGCTACTCTGTTGGTAGCTTCTGGGTTCTGTGGAGTGTGGGGCGTTAAGTACTGCGTGGTGGGATCTGGGAACCGTGACAATTGTAAACTCAAGGGATAGATTGTAAACTCATGGGATCCCTTAGAGTGTAAGCTCATGGGATAGATTGTAAACTCATGGAACCCCTTAGATTGTAAACTCACGGGATAGATTGTAAACTCGTGGGACCCCTTAGATTGTAAACTCATGGGACCCCTTAGATTGTAAACTCATGGGACCCCTTAGATTGTAAACTCATAGGATAGATTGTAAACTCATGGGATAGATTGTAAACTCATGGGACTCCTTAGATTGTAAACTCATGGGATAGATTATAATCTCATGGGACCCTTTCAATTATAAACTCATGGGACCCCTTAGATTGTAAGATCATGGGACCCCTTAGATTGTAAACTCATGGGACCCCTTAGATTGTAAACTCATGGGACCCCTTAGATTGTAAACTCAAGGCATAGATTGTAAACTCATGGGACCCCTTAGATTGTAAACTCACGGGATAGATTGTAAACTCATGGGATAGATTGTAATCTCATGGGACACCCTTAGATTGTAAACTAATGGGACCCCTTAGATTGTAAATTTATGGGATAGATTGTAAACTCATGGGACCCCAAAGATTGTAAACTCATGGGACCCCTTAGACTGTACAGTTGTGTTCAAAATTATTCAACCCCCAATGCTGTAAAGGGTTTTAGGGAATTTAGTGTACATTTGTAATTGTATTCTGAATAAAATCCTACAAGGACTTTTTAAAGAACCATATGCAACTAAAATGACATCAATTGGTATTGTAATACAGTAGTAAATGTTTCTTTTGTGAATTCTTCATTGACACAATTATTCAACCCCTTACAGACTACCACTCTGAAGAACAGAGGTTCATTCAAGTGTTTTCAATCAGGTATTGAAAACTCCTGTGGATGTCACGGAGCAGCAATAAAGCATAATAAGCACCAATTAGGCAGCTTTAAAATGACTGTGATACTCAGCTCCTTCTAGACATTTACTGGTGTGGTTACAAACATGGTGAAGTCAAGAGAATGGTCCAGGAAGACAAGAGAAGAGGTGATTACTCTTCACAGGAAGGGCAATGGCTATAAGAAGATTGCAAAGAGAGACCATAGGAAGCATCATTCGCAAATTCAAGGCAAAGGGCACTGTTGAAACGCTACCTGGTCGTGGCAGAAAGAAGATGCTGACTTCGATTGCTGTGCGCTACCTGAAGCATAGAGTGGAGAAAAGTCCCCACTCTATGTGACTGCTGAGGAACTGAGAAAAGATTTGTCAGATGTGGGTACTGAAGTTTCAGCTCAGACAATACGGCGCACACTGCGTAATGAAGGCCTCCATGCCAGAACTCCCAGGCGCACCCCCTTGCTGTCTCCAAAGAATAAGAAGAGTCGACTGCAGTATGCCAAAAGTCATGTGGACAAACCACAGACGTTTTGGGATAGTGTTCTGTGGACTGATGAAACAAAATTAGAACTGTTTGGGCCCATGGATCAACGCTATGTTTGGAGGAGGAAGAACAAGGCCTATGAAGAAAAGAACACCTTGCCTACTGTGAAGCATGGCGGGGGGGTCAATTATGCTTTGGGGCTGTTTTGCTTCTGCAGGTACAGGGAAGCTTCAGCGTGTGCAAGGTACCATGAATTCTCTTCAGTACCAGGAGATATTGGATGACAATGTGATGCAGTCCGTCACAAACCTGAGGCTTGGGAGACGTTGGACCTTTCAACAGGACAATGATCCCAAGCATACCTCCAAGTCCACTAGAGCATGGTTGCAGATTAAAGGCTGGAACATTCTGGAGTGGCCATCGCAGTCACCTGACTTAAATCCGATTGAGAACCTCTGGTGGGACTTAAAGAAAGCAGTTGCAGTGCGCAAGCCTAAGAATGTGACTGAACTGGAGGCTTTTGCCCATGACGAATGGGCGAAGATACCCGTAGATCACTGCAAGATACTTGTGTCAAGCTATGCTTCACGTTTAAAAGCTGTTATAAATGTAAAAGGATGTTGTACTAAGTACTAAGATTGAATGTCACTTGGGGGTTGAATAAAACTGATAATGATGTGAGCACAGAAAAGACATTTGTGGTTATTTCATTATAAATGTTATGTTATATTTGTCTGACCAACACGTGCCTCTTTGATTTAATTGTAAGCAAGATGACTGAATGATCAAAATCAATGTCAAACTGGCCAAAACACTCAATTTCAGTGGGGGTTGAATAATTTTGAACACAACTGTAAACTCCTGGGATAGATTGTAAACTCATGGGATAGATTGTAAGCTCATGGGACCACTTAGATTGTAAACTCATGGGACCCCCTTAGATTGTAAACTCATGGATAGATTGTAAACTCATGGGACCCCTTAGATTGTAAACTCATGGGACCCCTTAGATTGTAAGCTCATAGGATAGATTGTAAACTCATGGGATAGATTGTAAACTCATGGGACCCCTTAGATTGTAAACTCATGGGATAGATTGTAATCTCATGGGACCCTTTCAATTGTAAACTCATGGGACCCCTTAGATTGTAAACTCAAGGGATAGATTGAAAACTAATGGGATAGATTGTAAACTCATGGGACCCCTTAGAGTGTAAGCTCATGGGATAGATTGTAAACTCGTGGGACCCCTTAGATTGTAAACTCATGGGACCCCTTAGATTGTAAACTCATGGGATAGATTGTAAACTCATGGGACCCCTTAGATTGTAAACTCATGGGATAGATTGTAAACTCATGGGGACCCTTTAGATTGTAAGCTCATGGGATAGATTGTAAACTCATGGGGACCCTTTAGATTGTAAGCTCATGGGGACAGGCTCAAGGTGGTGGGGTGCCCAGTTGTAGGGAGGCCAATACTTACCTTGGTCCTGCACTGTGATAAAGTCCACAGGTCTTCGCCGCGCTGGTTTCGGCATGCGGCGCCCAGAGCCTCCCCTGCGCCAGCCGCCGGGGGAGACTCAGGGCAGGGAGTATCTGAGGTTAACAGGAAAAGCATGCGGTGTGGCTCAGAGTGGAGGTTCGGGAGAGCGAGTGGAGAGTGCAGATCACGGACCTGGAGAGTGACCTCGCAGAAGCCAGGACGCAGATGAGACAGCTTATGTCAGAACAGTGAGAGTGCGGGCGGGAGATGGCAAGTGCTGTGCATGAACTGTCTGATCAGAACCAGAGGCTCCTGGAAAAGATAGCGCAGGTGAGTGAGGGTCCAGCAGCTTCCTCTGATTATCTGCCTCCTGGGGTATGATCAGTGTCGCGGCCCAAGAAACAGCCCCACTGTGACGGTGAGCCCCCTATAGGGTGATGGGGAGCCTTCAAGCTGGAGGTTGAAGCTTTTAGGACAGGTATATGGTATAGCTGCCAGTAACAGTGTAAAGCACAGTACTTATTACAAACAGATACAGACTAATGATCCAGACACTCCCAGCCAGGGAGTACAGATAAAGCCCTGAGAACCACTCAACAGCAAATTGGCTTCGTGGCCAATTGCCTGTTGAGTGAAACAGCTTAAGTTATAAACAGACAGAATATTCTTGAAGGGACAGAGTGAATTTTGCAAGCTGCAGGGCAGCACTCAATACTGATACAATAGTACAGACTGATGATCCAGATACTCCCAGCCAGGGAGTACAGATAAGGTCCTGAGAACTACTCAACAGCAAATTGGCTTTGTGGCCAAATGCCTGCTGAGTGAAGCAGCTTAAATTATAAACAGACAGAATAATACCTGAAACAGACAAGGTTAATACTAGAGAGAGGTCCAAGAATCCAAGCCAGAAGGTCATACACAGAATGTCAGAAATATAACTTCAGGGAACAGACGAGAGAGTAATCCAAACACAAGAGCCAGGGGGTCATACACGGAATATCAGAATAATAACTTCAGGAGCCAGACAAGAGGGTAATCCAAAGACTAGAGTCAAGGGGTCATACACAGAATATCAGAACAAGAATTACAACCACGCAAGAACTAGGTAGAATTTGGTCTATCCTGATCCAAGGAGCAAGGGAAATCCTGGCCCTACATATAGGGCTGAACAGGTCATGTGACCGCAGACCAATTAGCCCAACAGATGGTCTGCAAAGCCTGAAATCCAAAATACAGGAATCCCTGCTACCAACAGCAGGGGGCAGGGCCGAGATGTGACATAACCCCCTCCCTTACGGGTGACCTCCCGGGCACCCAAAAAAGAAAACTCAGACGACGGCACGAAAACAGATACCACCAACAGTCACCAGTACCCATTAGGGTCCCACTCAGACTCAGAGTCTTCCAAATCCTTCTGGAACCGCCTCTGTCTATAAGGGTTCTGCTCAATTTCAGCCCAGTGCTCCTTCCTGAACAATAACCCAAATGGCGACTGTACATAGCCATCAGGGACACGACAGGGCTGCAGGATCTCGGCATCGATCAGATTGGGTGGTGCACCATTATGGTGCCTGGTATCCATAGACTCAGAACGATTCACCTTCTTACGTTGTCTCTTCAATCGAGAACTGGAAATGGTGACCACTCCACAATACCTGGCAGTGGTGTGGGCATTCTTGGTTTTCTCAAACCCACAAGACTTAGACTCCTTAAACCCACAGCTGGGTTTAGTATCAATGGACCCACTGTGAGACTTGGGCACAGTGGTTTTACGACATAACTTGAGTATTGCTGACTCAAGACTTGACATATGATTTACCGACAGCTCACCAGCTTCTGACAAGACTGGCAGCTCGTCAGCATCAGGCATAGTTGGCATATAGCCAGTAACCAGAGAGCGAGACTTGGAAATGGTGGCCACTTCGCATAATGTGGCAACGGTGGGGACATCACTGGACCCACTGTGTGACAAGTTAATGTGTTAATGTGCACACAGCTTCTTCTAAGCTAAATACGGCCACAGCTGTATCGCACAACACGGGGGCAGCTGTCTTGCACAACATGGGGCAGCTGTCTCGCACGACATTTGCGCTGCTGTCTCGCCCAACACAGTGGCCGCTGTCTCACCCAACACAGGGGCAGCTGTCTCGCCCAACACAGGGGCAACTTTCTCGCACAACATTTGAGCAGTTGTCAGCTTGCCCAACATGGGTGCAGCTGTCTCGCCCGACATGGGCGCAGCTGTCTCGCAGCTCACCATGGGCATGACTTGCAGTTTACCATTAGAAACAGACATGAAGGGCTCAGTGCCCACACTTGGCATGAAGGGCTCAGTGCCCACACTTGGCACGACAGCAGGATGAGGCATAACTGGCTTCTCATTGCCAGTTACCAACAGGACTGGCTTCTCATTGCCAGTTTAAACAGGCATGGCTGGCTTATAACCAGCAACTGGAAGGACTGGCAGCTTGCCAGCATCGGGCATGGTTGGCAGCTCGCCAGCAGAAACAAACATGAAGGGCTCTTTGCCCAAGTTTGACCTGAAGGGCTCATTGCCCAAATTTGACCTGAGGGTCTCACTGCTGTGTTGAGAACTGACCGCCGGGGGATCCCTTGGCTTATAGCCACATTCAAGGGTCTCTGGCACATCGCCAGACTCTCCACACCCCGACTTATAGCCAGTCTCTGGGTGCTCTGGCTTATAGCCAGTTACAGGAGACACAAAGACTTCAACAGGAGAAAACATAACTGGCATCCCGCCAGAAACGGACATAGTGGGTGGCACGCAGCCAACTTGGGTCACGGAAGGCACACAGCCAACTTGGGTCACGGGAGGCACACAGCCAACCTGGATCACGGGAGGCACACAGCCAACTTGGGTCACGGGTGGCACACAGCCAACTTGGGTCACGGGAGGCACACCGCCAACTTGGGTAACGGGAGGCACACCGCCAACTTGGGTCTCAGGCTCTTCACTGTGGGGCATAGGCACAGTGGAAGTACAATCAGCAGAACAGACAGTTTCATGGATACATTTATTGCATTGCAAGTATTACTGGATGGTGCTACATCGTAAGCTGCAGCAGGTGCTAGGCCTAAGGCCTCTATTAACCCTTTTGCTGCTGAGGCATTTCACACCTCTGTGCTGAGGTCATTTTTACCGGTTTCGCTCATCACGTTTAACCGCATTTTGAAGCCTTATTTTAATATATGACCCAGACATATTATATATCGTTCTTTCCGGAAGACTCGGCAGATTCATAATATGTCATTATTATATGTATACGTCATGTCCTGTCTGTATATTATAACAAAAAATGCAATAAAATTAGAATTTTCAATAATTTACAATGTGTAAAGTGGCTTTTTTTTCACATTTTAACATGCGAGCATTTGCGATTATATTTTCTATGGGGTGCGCTTGTTAAAAAAATTAGACTTTTTTTGGGGAAAATTTCTCTATTTTTAACAAACGCACCGCATACAAAAATCGGTAGTGCAGCATCATTGTTCACATTAGAATTGAAATGGGAACAATATTGCTGCATTAACAAAAAAAACTTGTTTATTTATTTTTTTTAAATATTTTTTTATTTTAAATTTTTTTAAAAACAAAAACTTTTTACATCATCAAGTTAGGTATCGTTGGAAAGGCCATGCTGTGGCCGATCCAACGATATCAAACATTAAACCCTAGCTGCCACGAATCGGGAGATAGGGGGTTCATTGTAACCCCCTAATTCCACCATTGCTTACAGCTAGGGGTTAACTCCAGGACTGGCGTCATCGTGCTATGCACGATGATGCCAGTCCTCAGGGGGAGTTTCCGGAGGCTTGGCTGACATCCAAGATGTCGGCCAGCTCCAGGAGAGGATCACGATCTGGCATTTTTCAGCGCCGAATCGTGATCTGACTCCCCAGGGGTTAATGTCAGCCACCATTTGGAAGGGCAGGCTGTGCCCTTCCCAATGGTGCCTGCCTTAACTTTGTGCCCCCCGGCGATCGGGAGGGAGAGAGGTCTTAAGGACCTCCCCCCCTCCCTTTCAGACGCCTCCTCCGCAAATTAGATGTCATCGCGCCTCCGAGATTACATCTAACGGCCCTGCCGGGGTCCCGGAGTGCTGGGCTGACATCCAAGATGTCAGCCCGCACTGGGGGGCGCAGCAATCGGCCTGGAATCCCGGCCGATTGCTGCCTCCTGTGCATGGACGCGCTCAGCACGTCCATAGCACAGGAGAATCACTTGGCTGGACGTGCTGAGCGCGTCCATAGCAGCCAAGTGGTTAACCTCTGCAGTTCCTTCAACATGGAAAGCACCATTTTTAGTACAGCATCCAACATAAGACACATACTTGTCAGCTTCGTAATGGGATCAGGATAATGTGACAGTTAGCCCCCTATGGGGTGATGGGGAGCCTTTAAGCTGGAGGTTGAAGCTTTTAGGACAGGTATATGGTATAGTTGCCAGTAACAGAGTAAAGCACAGTACTTATTACAAACAGATCCAGACACTCCCAGCCAGGGAGTACAGATAAAGCCTGATAAAGGAGTTGTGATCAGATGCTACTCTGCTGTTCAATGTTGGGGAGAGTCACAATGTCAGTGAAAACAGGTCTAAAAGCCCCTTAAATCAACAGGTAGCCGAAGTCAAGCTAAATAACCGCCTAGATTTAAAAACCCAGCAGCTTAAAGTACCCATGCCCGAGCGAAAACCCAAAAGGACAAGGTTAAAACCGCTCCTGTTGTACCCCAAAATGAAACTGGGGACGCGCAGGTTAAACCCAAGGGTAATTCAAGGTACCAGCGCTGGTGAGAGAAGCGTAGACCGAAGAAAGCTTCAGGCTATGACTCTACTAACTCCCAGCAGGACCAGCTATCCAAACTCCAAAATAAACCAAATCAAGGGAAGAGTAAGCATGAGACAGATGAAATGTTTAACAAACTATCTGAGCAAGTTAAAATGCTGACAGATGTAGTGACTAAGTGGACCCAGGGTACACCAGCTGTAAACCCGATTCCTAATTTAGGGGTAGGAACCACTGCACCCAATCTGACTCAATAAGACTTGCTAATCAGGGTCAAGCACATAGCACTAATGATTTAGATGAATCCATTCTGAATGAATGTGTGCATGTTAACGTTATTGATCCTGAAATTGATGTGTCCCTTGATCAGTCTTTGTCAATAGGGATGAGCCAAACACCCCCGTGTTCAGTTCGCATTCGAACTCGAACAATTTCAAAAGTTCGAGTTCGAACTCAAACCGAACTCAATGCAAGTCAATGGGACTCAAAAGTTCGATTTTTAGAGTGCCCTCCAAGAGGGCATATATGCTTGATATTTGCCATAAAAGGTGTATGGGGGTCCGGGTAGTGCCCTGGGGGACAGGAAACAAGGACAAAATGTTTAAAAAAATATGTTTTTAAAGGAACAGTGAGTTTTCCATAAAATAAGGGTTAAAAATAAAAATGAAAAATTCCTTCAAATATCGTGCCTAGGAGGTCCCCATAACCTGCCCGTGAAGTGGCGGTAGGATGTATATAAACATCGCCATCAGAGACCCACACACCCACACACGACACCTAGCCACCCTTAAGGGGTTAAAATGCACAAGGACTGGCTACTATCCTGTTAGATGAGGGAATGTATTATATGTATAAAGCAAGGTATATATGACAATGGATAGTCAGAGACTCTAGGGACTCAGCTTGTACGCTTTATGATAGACATTTCTAACACAATAATAATTGTATGCTCACATAGGCCCTTCGGGAGAAGTACATGACATACAGATACTGGAATATTACGTTTAAATCTAAGGAGTGTGATAAAAATGTTATTAAGCCCTTGATGACAAATGACGTAACATCTACATCATTAATGATTGGCTTTACAGAGCCCTGGTCCTTAAGGGGTTAAACAGCATATCAGAGGATCATATAGTAGAAATGAACACTTCTTAGAATTCAGAACAAGCACAGTGTTTGTTCATACATGTGCAGGCCACACCCAGTCTGCAGGCAATGTATCAAATTCAGGAGAAGAGACTAATTAGAAGCACATGTTATTTCCAAACACTAATTAAACGCCTGTTGTTTACGCCGTTTGAGAGCACAGGTCATTTAGAGGTGATAATCTTTGCACCTAGACATTAGGTAGTTTTTTAATTCAATATCTAATAAACCGTTGCTTATAATATTCTGCAGTAAAGAGTCTATTTCTAGATTTTTTAGTATTTTTTAAAGCATTTTTTATACTTTTTTCAAAATGTTTTTTTTTTTCGAAATCAAACCGAACACGCCAAAAAGTTCGAAGTTCGCGAACTTTCGAACTGCCAATGTTCGAATCGAACTCCGAACTGATCGAACCGAACAGCTCATCCCTATTTGTCAACACAACCAGCACTTTTAAGAGTTGGTACTGTTTCTAATGTCTTATCTATCTTTCAGCAGAGTCCAGACCGATCTAGTTCTTCAAGTAATGCAAATTCATCTGACAGCAATCCAGCCGTGGAGGGGTTAAGTTCCTTACCGCCGGATGTGACCTATGACCTGTGCCAAACTGCTTCTTCCAATAGGGAGAAGACCGTGTTGGGTGAGACTGCTAGTCTGTCTACAGTGATTACGAGGCCACAAATGGATTCTATGCAGAGAAGTCCAGTGATGTTAGAACATCCTAATTACTTGTGTAAATTAGAACAGATTATAGGTAGATATTATGCCAAAGTGTGTTTACAGGAGGTGCAAGAGAAACTCATCAAAGTGTTAATTGACACTGGCTCTGAGGCTACCCTGCTATCACATGGCCACTTCCAACAAATAATGGAGCTTGCCACAGAGAAACCAAGGCTGTTGTCCTTCCATTGATCTCTGGTAAGTGTTGGAGATGAATCCCATCAAGTCTTGGGCGCTACCTGGTTGAAATATCGAGTGGGTAAAAAGACATTTGGACACCCCACAATAATAGTGGATCTTCCATACGATCGGCTGATCATTGGAATTGATTTCCTTAGGAGATTAAATTCCATAGTAGACTTCGTAAATAAAGCTATATTGTTCCAGGTGAAAACACCTATAGCCTATGATCATGACCACAAATTGCAACTCTAGCCTAGTTGTCATGTGGTAGAAGAAAGGTCTAAGATTCATTTCAGAAACAGCCAAACGCCTGATGTCACAATTCTGAAGAATTTATTTATTTATAAAGGATTTTACCAGGAAGGATACATCGAGATTTCTCTCGTTTTCCTGGGTTCAAGAACATTGAATTGTTACAGTTACAGAAATACAAAGTAATACAATGCAAGATATTAAAAAACAACACAAATATACAGATTAACAGAAAATAAATATGTAGGAAATAGTCATTATGTTACATGTTTACAGGTGCATTCTTTATTGAGGTATGTTAGTAAGGAGCTCTTGAGTGACTTAAGACTGGGGGAAGATTTGATGGTGTCTGGGAGGTTATTCCATAATTGTGGTGCTCTGTTGGAAAATGAATGGTGATCCAGCCACGTCTCCTGATGCTGATGTCCATACATTCACAATCCAGAATTGAGAAAGTAACCCTTGACGGTGATCTTTTAGCAATCTCTTTCCACAGGAATTGTTCCGATTCTGCTGAAGTGGACACCCATTCTCAGTCCCTTGCCCGGATTGAAAAGGTAAATGGTCATCTCTTCTTTCCCATACAGGTTCACGACCATGGAAGGACACAACGGACGAAACTGGATCTGAAAGCAGAATCTAGTTATATCAGCCACAGTCTCTTAAAGCAAATTGCTAACCCAAAAATGATCAGATGCATTTCTCCACAGGGCCACCAGGTGCAAAACCAGGACAGTGATTCCATGAGTCATACTAATGTTGGGAGATGTTTGTTATCTATATCCATCTGTAACAAGTCGGCCAAGCATGTGTTCACCGTGGTAAGTTAGCCACGTTACCAGCTGTACATAGGTAATGACCTTTTACACTGGTTTGCCATGCAGGTCGACCTGATCAACTATAACCTTTGGTCTAGGTTAAAGGGGGATCCGGAGAGATTCCCAGATGAGGAGAAGCTTTGAGATTTTCACAGCAAATGCCATATGCCACGACTGTCCAAGTAGCCGAAGAGGTTACAATCCCTAATGGGGACAATCAATTTCTCTTACCAATACAGGTCAAAAAAGGACAAAGATTGAGGAATTCAGATGCACTAATTTGTTTGTCTAACCGTATGCAACAATTAGGTAAACCTATGGTAAACCTACAGCAATATCTACTACACATTGTAGTCTACAACATGGCCCCTCACACAGTTGAAATACCGAAGGGAACCATGACTAGCCAAGCTATGGAAACAGACTACTACACCCTGGGATTTCAAAATATTGTTCTCGGCATTATCCCTGATGAATATCTCCAGGAAGAACAAATTCTTGGGCAAGCCTTCTATTCCTCACCAGAAGGGTTATTTAACATCCAATCTGTTTATCCTTTCAGCCCTGAAGAAGGTACATGCCATGTTGAGGAATCGTCTCTAGTCTTCAACCAAATGCTCAAATTAAACCGAATACGGTTCATTCAGCGAACAACAGGAAAAGGTAGGCGATCAAAATGGAGACTTAACGTTTAGGCTCGAAGAGACCTATGAGTTAAGTGCACCCTAAATCTTTCCCGGATTTCGGGAAAGGGTCGAGGAGCAAATCTCTCTTGCCGACGCATGCTCTAGTGATGAACATCAACAGCTAAGGGAACTCTTGACGGAGTTCCAAGAGATTTATGCTAAAGATTCCTATGACTGCGGGTCAACTGACCTTCATGTCGCTCAAATCCATACTGATCCCGATGCACCACCTGTATATATCAAGCAATATAGGCTTCCATTGGCCTCTTATGAGTAGCTAGCGGAAATCATAAGGAATCTGGAGGAAAGGGGGATTATTCACCTGTACACAGTTCTTATAATAACCCAATCCTAGGAATCCTTAAGCCTAATGGACAATGGTGTTTGTGCGCTGAATTACGACAGCTCAACAAACGTGTCTACATGTCAGGATGGCCTGTGCCATACATTGACCAATGCTTGGTACAAATGCAGGGTTCCAAAATCTTTATAGCACTAGATTGCGCTCAAGGATATTGGACAATAAAGGTGGATGGGGAAGACCAATACAAATTGGCTTGTGTACCCTGAAAGGAAAAAGTCTGCACCCACAGCTGGAGAGGGACTCCCCTCAGGATCTCTTGTTCATGACCAGCTCAGAGGGCAGTGCCAACATGAACATGTGTACAGCGACTGTGGGAAATAAGGTAACCGTGGGACTAAGGGGCGGAAATGACTCTTGTGCGCCCAGAGTTAGTCAGTTCTGTGGACTTTATTCCTGGAAGGACCGTAGCTGTAAAAGGATCTGGTGTGGTACGTCCTGCGGTGCCAATGGCACGGGTTTATTTGGACTGAGGAGCGGGGAAGGGTTTGCGAGATGTGGGGGTATCTGAGAATATCCCTACGAATGTGTTACTGGGTACACATTTGGGTAGATGGTTGTTGCAGTATGTGCCCGAAAATGATACTGGTGATTTACCCAACCTCACTATTGGCCCTACAGTGGAGAGGGCAGTGTGTGGGAATGCGCAACAGGACCCCTGGAAGGGAGGGCAGGAAACGGCTGCGTGTTACTCCGCGCCTGAGTCAGATGTGTCTTGCGTGTTGTGTGAAAGTATTAGGGAACAATGCGGTTGGGAAGAAGTGCAGGGGGTGAGTGAGTGCCATCCTGCGCCTGAATCACCCAGTCCCCTGGGTCCCGTATGTGTGGGGACAGCGGGGAAGACAGTGGCGTCCATGGTAGCATCGGGTACCCGTTGTCAGTCTGTGGGGAGTGTTAACGCAAACGTTAAAGCTCACTTGCATGAGCATTACTGTTTGCCGCGGTATTTACTACATATTACAATCCAAATGCAAACGGGTTAAAAAACCTGTTTGCGTTTGGTACCTTGCGCTTCTCAGCGCAAGGTTACTGCACTTTGCGCTCCCTATACTTAACATGGGGAGCTCAAAGTGTTAATCAGCGCTGGTATTACAACGTCCCAGTGCTGATTAATGCCTGGCTCTGGTCAACGAAAAGTTAACCAGAGCCCGGACTTGGTGTTAACGGCTCTCCCTGGCTCAGAAGGGGTGGGGTGGAAAGGTGGGGTCCCCAAAGGCCTCGATGTTGAATTGTCTGATGTAGCTGAGAGACAGAGTGCAAGCCTTATTGAGGGAGGTGCATGGGCATCTGTGGGTTGCCCACTGCATGCCGTAGCAGGGGTATGACCCAGGTGCCAAGGCAAGCACGTACAGTATAAGGTAAGGCAGGAAGCACGGTGCTGACGTCACTGAGAGAGAACCAGATGCAGGCTGCCTGGGAGGATCCATTTCCTATGATATAAACATATATTTTACTGTGTGCAGCAAAAATAAGAGAATGCGGTGTCACTCCCAGGGGGAGGAGCCCCCTCAAGACACAAATGAGAGGCGTGTGAGCCTTCCTTGTTGTGCCCCATAATTTGTTCTCTCTTAGATTCGTAACTCAGAAGTCTGCGTAGTTAGAATGGAAACCAGGATGAAAGTATTCAATATTTATTCACATTAAAATATACAAAAAAAAAATTCTACACACAACACATTTGACTTGTACTGGAGCAGTTACAGATCAAAATTTGAGCTAATAATTATAAAATAATTTGCACTATATTCACGGAGTTAAATATAACTTGAATATGATTTGATCTTAATCACAGAATAAAAAATAAATAAATCGAGAAGTTCTATTAAATAGTTAATTAGATTATCTAGATAGCCAATAAATTCATGAGAAGGATAAGATAATATATTTTAAAAAAAAAAATCACACTAACAATTTTATGGTGGGTTTTATAACATAGTAGGGATTGAGACAAAAACTGTTTCCATATAGGGATATGTAAGGTCACAAATTATTATACACTTGCACCTATTGCGGTAATATAATTTACACTTTAAGGTTAGAGTAATACACATTACTAAATAAAAGGGTTGAATAATATTCCTGGATGTGAACAATCCCTGACCAGATACGTATATGCAATTGGAGGGATTTAAAGAGATGCGTAGAAATGTTGCTCCTTATGATTACAGAAGATCGGTTTACATATTAACGACATCTGGATGGGTATGTAAGAATCCCTGCAACAGTATTGAGTACTCTATTTTTTGTGGAGCATGGAGTCATTAGGCATAATTAGATCCCCTTTATTTGATCTCATAGGAGTATGCGAACCGATATAGGTTCGTGCGGACTTTTCACTTCATAGACGGGAAAAGAAAACCACACATTAACACGAGGTGGAACGCATCGCCATCTTGGACGCGGAACGCAAGTCGCATTCTGATGACGATACGCGCATTCGCGGAATCATTGCCGAACGCCGGAAGCCTTTCACTTTCAATTTACCATTGATTATGGATGATACAATATATAAGGACACTGCAGGACTGTAGATAATAGATATTATACTTTTTGCTGACTGAGGAAGCGATTTACCGCGAAACGTGTCTCAGCATTGTTTTGATTGTATTTTACTAATTTTTATGGAATAAATCTTTTAATTTTCTGATTGCTGGTCCTGCTGCACCTTTATTTTCAAAGGAAGGATTTCGGGCAAACCTCAGGGGGGGATCCAGTATCTCCATATTATTTATTTATTTATTTATTTATAAAGGATTTTACCAGGAAGGATACATTGAGATTTCTCTAATTTTCAAGTACGTCCTGGGTTCAAGAACATTAAAATGTTACAGCGGCCTATTCATCTAGTGTCCGAGTGTCCGAGGGGTGACACATGACCACGTGAGTGTAAACTCTATATATCTTTTGGGGAGCTACACTGGTTGCACAGGCTACACCATGTCGTGTATCATGTTTTGTGCTTTCTTTGAGGGTTGAAGACCTCTCCATACCATAAGCAAAATTAAAGAGCAAGAACTTTGTCCCATTTGAGGGAAACTCCTTTTCTTCAGAAGGAAGCGCTTAGTTCACCACAATCCTCTACACTATTGTCATTTGGTGGTTTGAGGTAGACCACTCTGTTGGTTGAATTTTGCTGCTGATACACATGAACTGCATTTAATTGACTGCACTTAAAACTGCATTGTTTTAGTGTATTTAACTGCTGGCATCAATATTGCAATAATTTCGTGCATTGTTCAATTCTGTTCACTAGGTGGCACCAGATATTCACCTATCTCATCAGAAAGCAGGCAGTTCGCCAACTTTTGGCAAACTGCTAGCTAGTACGGTGCCTGTTCGATGGCAGTGAAATCCCCATAGAGAAGCAATGGTTAATCTATTCAGAGAACACTGAACAGCAGTGAAAAGTTGCTGAACTGCTCCTTTGTTCGGTGTTTTCATTCGGCAGGTTTATTTAGGAGAATCCCGTAGACTTCAATGTTAAAAATATTCCTGTTTTTATTCAATATTTAAAGTGTTTTTCTTTTTTCTACAACAGACCTTTTTATTATCATTCACAGGACCTTAGTATATGTGAATTTCAGAGTTTTTTGCAAACCTCATTTAAATTTTGACACTTTCAAGCATATTGTTTGACACTTTCAAGCATATTGTTTTTTTCATCAGCTTATTGGCTTTTTCCGGCGGCTGGTATGTGCTGTGATTGGTGGCTCGCCGGCTTTTTCCGGCGTGCTCAGCATGTTTACGGTGGGTTTTCCCTGCACACCGGGGACCCTGCGGAGAATGCTGAATTCACCGCAGGGTGGGGAACTTTGATTCTCCGAAGTGCAGGGAAGTGCGGGGAACGAGAGAGCACCGAAATGTCTGAAATAACCCCTTATTATCTTTTTTATATTCTTAGCGTACTAAAAAGAGCATGGGGGTTATCATAACCATGCCAGCTGATGAAGCCGTTTGACACGGCAAAACGTGCTTTGGATGCTGTTTTACTTGAATTTATTTATGTTTTAATAAACTATACATTTGTTTGAACACGGCCACGTCCTCGGATCCTTGGCGGTTTATTGGGTTTTTCCAGTGCAAAAAAAAAACATATGCATTTATCTTAGACCTAAGGAAGTTCCTTCAATAGGAAGTAGAAAATTGGCGAAAAAAATAATTGATTTTCAAGTAAAAACCCGGGTTTACACCAGGAGATTCCTTTTGTCTTCCCATTCTCTATATGCTCCATGTGGATAAGAAATTTTCAGTGAGCTGCATGGGCCACCTGAGAAGTGAGAAGACAATAACCCACAGGCATGGATCTACTCAGAGCCAGTTTCGGGGCTCTTTACTTGTGAGTGGAACATCCTATACTATAAAAGAGTAAGGCTTAGCGTGTCCGTCGCCAAGCCTCCTCTGCGCATGCACGCGCAACCAGCGGCAGTTGGCTGCGCACGCATGCAACCGCCGCGGCACGAGCCGGCTGTGCGCTCGCCGCGGCGGTTACAAGATGCACACGCAGCAGCCGGGTAGAGGCTGCGCTCGCAGCCTCTACCCGGCTGCCGCGCGCATCCAGCCCCTGAGCGGCGAAGGGAAAGTTCCCTGGCTTCCGCTCTTTGAAGGACCCAAGCTGCGGTCACGTGGGAGTCCCACGTGACTGCGGCTTCGGTCCTTCAAGGAGCGGAAGCGGGGAAACTTTCCCTTCGCCGCTCAGCAGGTAAGTATGCCCGGAGCTCCAGGGGCAGCTGTCCGAATGCCGATAGAGCATTCGAACAGCCGCCCCATGTCTGGTCTGGGGTCTGAGCTGGGCCATATCCATGAGAGCTTGGTGGGCAGTATAGCCAGGAGCTGGGGCAGTATATCCAGGAGCTGGGGCAGTATATCCAGGAGCTGGGGCAGTATATCCAGGAGCTGGGGCAATATATCCACGAGCTGGGGCAATATATCCACGAGCTGGGGCAATATCCATGTGCTGGGGCAGTATATCCATGAGCTGGGGCAGTATATCCACGTGCTGGGGCAGTATATCCATGAGCTGGGGCAGTATATCCACGTGCTGGGGCAGTATATCCATGAGCTGGGGCAGTATATCCATGTGCTGGGGCAGTATATCCATGAGCCGGGGCAGTATATCCATGAGCTGGGGCAGTATATCCACGTGCTGGGGCAGTATATCCACGTGCTGGGGCAGTATATCCACGAGCTGGGGCAGTATATCCATGAGCTGGGGCATATATCCATGAGCTGGGGCAGTATATCCACAATAGACTGCCCTCTGGGCAGGCTTTCCACCTTGTTATAAATAAAGGAATAACACCTACAGGGTTATTCAAAGAGAATCAAAAAGTCACCACACGCTTGGTGACTTTTCGTTCTCTTCAATTCGGTGATCCCATTTCGGCGACCCTGCGTTGTATTCAGCAAGCACCACAGGGCCGTTGTAGTGCAGGGAAAATCTGCCGCAAACCCGCCGAAAACTCGCCGCAAAACCCGGCGAAGGCACACCGAAACCCGCAAAACCATCTGGATTAACCCCGCCGAACATGCCGGAGGAACCTGAGCAGCCGATCACAGTGCAGAGTAGCCGCCGGAAAAAGCCGACACCGCAGATAAATGGAGTGAAAAAAAACAAAAAACAGTACGCTTGAATGTTTGAAAAGTGAAACACTGTTTGCAAAGAAACTACTGAACGAAAATGTCTGAAATTTACATATAAGATCCAATGAATGATAATAAAAAGGGCTGTTGCAGAAAAAAGAAAAAATCCTGAAAAATGGCTAAAAGATCCTAAAAAATCTAAATATAAAGAGAATTTTTACTGCATAATAAACTAATAAATGGTTTATTAGATATTGAATTAAAACAGGAATATTTTTAACATTGAAGCCTATGGGATTTGCCTGAATAAACCTGTCGAATGAAAGCACCGAACGGCAGGGCAATTCAGCAACTTTTCACTGCTGGTTTGTGTTCTCTGAATAGACGAAGCATTGCTTCTCTATGGGGAATTCACTGCTCTCGAACAGGCACCGTATGTGCAGGCAATTCGCCAACATTTGACGAACTGCCTGCACTCTGGATAGCCAAATGGCCAGGAAAGGTAACCAAACACTGAATTTCAGCGTTCGGTTACCTTTCGCCAGCAATTCGGAGCTCTTTGAAAAACCCTGCTAGCAATAATATACTGTGCCATAATTGTCATATTATAATTTATTTCATGTGGATTGGAGTTGATGTACAAAAACAGACAACTATGAGAGATGCCAAAATCCCCACAAAGCATTCATTTCACTGTATCAGGTCTGGAGAATTGTCAGGAGAAGAGAACAATCTAGACCAGATAGACAATTTGGAAAGTGAGACAAATGGGTGAATTTTTCTAGATTGGCTGTTTGGTTTTGATTGTGCTCTTCTCCTGTCAATTCTCCAGACTTAACCCTTTAGTGAATGTGTGTGTGTGGCTGGTTTAGGGGAAACCACTGTTTTCTGGTACTGGCTATTGAGGTTTTTGGTGGTGGGTACATGCTGTGTGGCGCTACACTAACGTTTAACACAATTTATTCACCATGCCTGGTTAATTCATTCACCAGAGGTAATTGGAATCTGAAAAAAACCTTTTGTCAACATCAAAGCATCAAAGTCCCTTTGAACTGAAGGAAGTGGGAAAGTCTTTTTCTGTGATCTGCGTTCACACCTCGGTAGCAGGGGGGGCCAGAGAGTAAGGAAAGTTGAAAACATGATTATTGCACATAGTTATATGGAGAACACTTTATTTTTTTAGCTATATAGTGGATAAAATGTGCTGAGGGAGGTCAAGGGGGCGGTCTGGACACTCCTCTGTGTCCATGAAATCTGAAGAGCCAAGAGACTTGGTATAAATGTAAGCTGCCCACTCTGCCATGTGCTTAGTTTTCGGGAGTCAATCTAATTGAAAATAACTGCCTGCCTTTCCAACCAGAGCCCCCCTGGGCAGAGATTCTATTTTTGTTTGTATGTACAGGATTTAATTTGTTTTATCCTGTTTGTTTTCTGTTTGCGAGTGTAAATAATCTTTGAATATATTTTTCTAATGTGTGCACTGTTACCTTTCTCGTCATAATGAATATATTCCTTTATTAAGCTCTGCCTTTATTAAGTGCACTTGAAGTATGAAAATGCATTTTACCAGGCAAATACCATATAAATTTCAATCCCATGCATCCAAATAAAGATAATTTGTAGAATTATGCCATAATAAAAAAGATTTAATGTATTTTTAAAAATGTTTTGAAAAGGCTCCATTGCCTTGGAGTAGCAGAAGTATGTCAAAGTATACCAAATACAAGCTGTAGGCAAAATAGGAACACCATGTCTGCTGCAAAAAATTGTTGTGGAATTGCATTCTTTCCTGCTTGACTTGACTCAAGGCAAGGCATATTATCAAATTATCTTATTTGATGTATTTGCACATAATATAAACATTACTGAAAAATATTTTAGAAATAGTATTGTTTTTACTCACCCTTGGTTGACTGTAGTGCTCCAAGGACATTGTGACAACATTAAGGCAAATGATGATGGTAATAAAAATATCTAAGTAGTGACTAGTACAGACTGTATGAATCAGAAGACGTGCAGGACAGTAAGTGGCATAATAAGGCATACGCTGAGCCTCTGTGGGGAGAAGAAAGAGACATAAAAGATAGGGTAAAAGTAAATTTAAAAATTAGGGGAAAACAATTATGAAAACTTAGATGTGTCTAGACAGAGAAGGCAGAAAAACAGATACAAAACAGATGATAAAATGACTTCCTTTTTGGTGTTTGTCAAAACATTAAGTAGATAATGCAACATGTAATGCAGGGTCCTGGAATCAAAATGTCAAATGTAGAAAAAATAAATAGAAATAAAGGTTAACCTAGTATTAAGCTTTTATTATTGGTATTGATCCTTGTACGCAGCTCCCTATCCTTTCCCTCCGATCCTTAGAAGTGGTCGGTCTGATATATAGGTCCCTAGAATAATAATCGTGCAACAAGGCAAACTCAGAGTTACAGTGCTGATAAGTCAGAACCAGAAGTGTCAGAAGCCTTTTGCCAATATGCCAGAACCAGAATAGTCAGAAGCCGTTTGCCAATATGTCAGAACCAGAATCGTCAGAAGCCGTTTGCCAATATGTCAGAACCAGAATAGTCAGAAGCCGTTTGCCAATATGTCAGGACCAGAAATACACCAAAATACAAGAGAGCAACTCTAAGGGATGTTTAACCACGTTAGGGCAATGTATGAATGCATTGCCTTAATTTCTAAACCTGGAAGGTCTGCGTCATCCCGCCGGGCTCTGCCCCCCAGCATCTCACGTGACTGCCCGGATTCCCTTCTTGACTCGGCGCCCGGGCAGTGAGCAGCGAGGACAATGCTGCCGGGCGCCAAGAGACCACAGCGGGGTATGTAACAAAATGTTTTTGACATACAGTAACATTACATCATCAATACATAAACATAAATAATAGGGACTTCCGGGAGGTGGGCCTACAATATGGCCTCATCTTAACTGTCCTCTGTTGACTAGGACCACAATCTGGAGATTTTAACCCTTATTGATCTCCCTGCTTGTGGACTTTTGGGGTGATCTCGGCTGCGACACCATCAGAGACAGTCTTGTTTCTCCCCCTTCACCCCCGGAAGCACCCGGGCCGCGAATGCGGCTATCTTCATACCCGCCGTTATCGCGGTGCGACAACCTTTTGGCGCCCAGACCGGAGCTTGAATCACTCTGAGCGGGTCACCTGCCTGTCGGACGCGTGGGTATTGCACCACTCCCGGTATGTTTTTTACCCACTAGAGCAGCCACTTGCTCCAGGGAACTGAGGCCTACACGTGGCGCTTGTTTGCATGCCGTCGGGTGCTGCGGCCTACCGCGACGAATCATCAGATCCCCTTCGGGAACGGAAAGCGCCTGTACTTTTGGCCCTTTCAACCCTCGAGAGACCTCTAAGCATCACTCGCCTCATACTTACGGCTGGTCCCTCCTGGAAATTCGCGGTTTGGACCGCGCACGAGTGAGCACCTTCTCCTTGACTTGGAACAACGAGGATTTACCCATCCTCACAATTATATTGACGGCATTACCAGCTTCCCTTATTCCTACACAAATTTGAGGGACCGTATGCCCAGTGTATTACTTACAGTTGAAAAATTTCTTCTTACCCAAATGCACGCTCTATCTTCCACAAACCTAGCAAGCCCTCTAGACCTATGAGTGCTCATACGTCCCTCTTCCCCATCCCTCCACCTCTGCCATTTATGCATTTTTACAATTCTCAATACCTACCACAATTCCCTGGACTGCACTCTCTAGATGGACCTCTGGTTTCCCTGAGCTTTCCTCACGTGACCTAATTGATGTTTCTTTACTCTCCAGATGCTTATTCCCTTCTGCTAACTACTGGGACATGTTTTATAGAATACTCCACTGACCGTATATAGCACCGGACAGAATAGCTCGTGCTGGGGTTTCTTACTGAACGCAAAATGTTTACAGTGCCACAGTGCTGGAGGGGGTTTGAAACACTGTTTGTGGTCCTGTCCTTTTATACATTCATTTTAGAATACATTACGCAGCTTCATTATAATTATGTTATCCATTTTGTTCTACACTGTCCAAAATGCCTCCTTTCTGTTTTATTTCGGATGCTGTGATCTTGCCTTGTTCGACTGTTTGTACTTGACATATGTCGTCCTTCTTGCCTCACCTGAATGTCTTGTACTGACCCAAAACGAATAAAAATATATTGGAAAAAATCCCATAAATAATAAATTATTTTAACCTATTATATATACACATGAAAATAACGTTCACAGTTTTCTAATCTTCAAACTATTTTTATCATGTGCACACTTTTGATTTCAGATATTCTACTTCACAGCAATCCTCGTCAGCGACATTTTCTATTTAACTATCATATCAACTTATATTCAGTTGTTTTCCTTACACAAGCACCTTTCCAACATCATACAAACTTTTGTTTTTTAAGCCTAGCCTTGACAAACCCCTTTTACTCAGATCCCTTGCATTCGTATTTTGGTCAAGTTCATGTTCATATTTTATCTAGTTATTCATCTGTGTTACCATCTCCCCATTCTGTCAGATTCATTGGGTAGTATTACAATCCTGCCGCTAAAACAGTGACTCAAAGGTGGAAATCCTGCACCTGCAGGTTCCCCTTAGCATCCCTGTTTTAGCACCATTTTACAGGGCAGGCGCTGATTCAGCAGCCTGCCCTGTAATGCAGCGTTAAGCCACTGGATACTCACAGCTAGGCTTGTGCACCGATTTTTTTTTCGGTTCGATTCGGTTCGATTTTTCGGATTTTTAAACTTTTCGATTCGGCTCGTTTCGACCGATTTCGGATTCGATTCGGTTCGACCCGTTTTTCGGGTACATTTTTTTTTTCGGAATTTCGACCATTTTTCGTATTTTCGTGTCACTGTGCTCGGTTTTTGTATGGACTTTTCGTTTTTTCGAAAAATTTTCGTTTTTCAGCAAATTTTCGTTTTTACAAAATTTTCGTTTTTGGGAAAATTTTCGTTTTTGGGAAAATTTTCGTTTTTCGGAAAATTTTCGTTTTTCGGAATTGCACATTTTTCGGCATATCGACCATTTTTCGTATTTTTCGTGTCATTTTGCCCGTTTTTTTGTATCGACTTTTCGTTTTTTCGAAAACTTTTCGTTTTTCAGAAAAGTTTCGTTTTTACAAAATTTTCGTTTTTCGGAAAATTTTTGTTTTTCGGAACATCTGTTCTCCTCGTTTGACACATTTCAAGCCCATTCGAAAAATCCGAAAATATTTCGTTTCGGCTCGGAAAACATTTCGGATCTGAACTTTTCGGATCTAAAATTTTTCGGAAATTCGGCCGCATCCGAAAACACGAATCGGGAAATTTCGTGAAAATTCCGAAATTCCGAAACCCGAAACGCACATCCCTACTCACAGCAGCGCTAACACTCTGCCTCGAGTATTACCACCTGGAGTCAATAGGACTCCATGGAGGCTTGTGCTGCCAGGTCACGTGACCTACAGTTGTGTTCAAAATTATTCAACCCCCAATGCTGTAAAGGGTTTTAGGGAATTTAGTGTACATTTGTAATTGTATTCAGAATGAAATCCTACAAGGACTTTTTAAAGAACCATATGCAACTAAAATTACATCAATTGGTTTTGTAATACAGTAGTAAATGTTTCTTTTGTGAATTCTTCATTGACACAATTATTCAACCCCTTAAAGACTACCACTCTGAAGAACAGAGGTTCATTCAAGTGTTTTCAATCAGGTATTGAAAACACCTGTGGATGTCACGGAGCAGCAATAAAGCATAATAAGCACCAATTAGGCAGCTTTAAAATGACTGTGATACTCAGCTCCTTCTAGACATTTACTGGTGTGGTTACAAACATGGTGAAGTCAAGAGAATGGTCCAGGAAGACAAGAGAAGAGGTGATTACTCTTCACAGGAAGGGCAATGGCTATAAGAAGATTGCAAAGATGTTAAACATACCAAGAGAGACCATAGGAAGCATCATTCGCAAATTCAAGGCACAGGGCACTGTTGAACGCTACCTGGTCGTGGCAGAAAGAAGATGCTGACTTTGACTGCTGTGCGCTACCTGAAGCGTAGAGTGGAGAAAAGTCCCCGTGTGACTGCTGAGGAACTGAGAAAAGATTTGTCAGATGTGGGTACTGAAGTTTCAGCTCAGACAATACGGCGCACACTGCGTAATGAAGGCCTCCATGCCAGAACTCCCAGGCGCACCCCCTTGCTGTCTCCAAAGAATAAGAAGAGTCGACTGCAGTATGCCAAAAGTCATGTGGACAAACCACAGAAGTTTTGGGATAGTGTTCTGTGGACTGATGAAACAAAATTAGACCTGTTTGGGCCCATGGATCAACGCTATGTTTGGAGAAGGAAGAACAAAACCTATGAAGAAAAGAACACCTTGCCTACTGTGAAGCATGGCGGGGGGTCAATCATGCTTTGGGGCTGTTTTGCTTCTGCAGGTACAGGGAAGCTTCAGCGTGTGCAAGGTACCATGAATTCTCTTCAGTACCAGGAGATATTGGATGACAATGTGATGCAGTCCGTCACAAACCTGAGGCTTGGGAGACGTTGGACCTTTCAACAGGACAATGATCCCAAGCATACCTCCAAGTCCACTAGAGCATGGTTGCAGATT
Source organism: Leptobrachium leishanense (assembly GCA_009667805.1). Taxonomy (NCBI): domain Eukaryota; kingdom Metazoa; phylum Chordata; class Amphibia; order Anura; family Megophryidae; genus Leptobrachium; species Leptobrachium leishanense. The sequence goes on along the minus strand of CM019070.1, from coordinate 100,696,131 downwards.
AAAGGCTGGAACATTTTGGAGTGGCCATCGCAGTCACCAGACTTAAATCCGATTGAGAACCTCTGGTGGGACTTAAAGAAAGCAGTTGCAGTGCGCAAGCCTAAGAATGTGACTGAACTGGAGGCTTTTGCCCATGACGAATGGGCGAAGATACCCGTAGATCGCTGCAAGACACTTGTGTCAAGCTATGCTTCACGTTTAAAAGCTGTTATAACTGTAAAAGGATGTTGTACTAAGTACTAAGATTGAATGTCACTTGGGGGTTGAATAAAACTGATAATGATGTGAGCACAGAAAAGACATTTGTGGTTATTTCATTATAAATGTTATGTTATATTTGTCTGACCTACATGTGCCTCTTTGATTTAATTGTAAGCAAGATGACTGAATGATCAAAATCAATGTCAAACTGGCCAAAACACTCAATTTCAGTGGGGGTTGAATAATTTTGAACACAACTGTATAAGATGTCTCTCTCATGAGATCCTGCTGGTCCGCGGAGTGATCGCGTAGAGAGACCGGGGACTATTTGTTCACAGTCTCACTTTGCTCCTGGCACCCAGAAGTGGCGGATTTGTCCACCGTTCGTGCCGAGGGATGAGAGATGAGTATCTGATTTTTGGGGGGTTTAACCCTTTCCCTGTGGAGGACGTGTGGGGAATGTCCTCATTGACTCCCGCTATATGTGGGGGCGTTCCCCATGTGTCCTCCGCTTGCGGGAGCCCTCAGAGAGATACTCACCTCTCTCTCTTGGGTTCCGCGGTGATTTGACTTCCTGGAAGTCAGACGCCGAATTTATACCCCTCCCGACGTCATGGTGCGATGACGTCATTTTCAGGGAACTCCCCCCCCCATGGGCAAGCCAGGCACCGCTTGAAAGGAGAGAGTTGCCCTTTTAAGCAGTGCCTGGCTTTAAGCCCTCAGTGTCAGGATCGCCCCCTGGTGCCGCCTGGTCCCCGCCGGACCCGACCCTGATACCGTCCGTCCTGTCATTCGGCGGGCCTCGATCGGCCACGGTGCTTGCCGCAACTCCATCCTCCGGCGCCTCAGCATCTAGGAAGTGGCCGGCGTGTGCATGAGCGCTATATCGGTGAAGACCCCGGCGAGGGATTCGGTGTCCTCGGCGCCGGGAGATGACGTCAGATGCCAGGTACGACGGGAGTCAGCTTAAAAGAGGCTACAGAACTGTGAGTAAATGCCCAATTATTAAGTGTGATTCCTAGTACATGGACTGTGTATTATCTGTCTCCAAGTCATACAGCGGCCGCACTTCAGCCTTCCCAGCCGTCTTGCCGAGCCTCAGACCTTCAGCCTGCTGCAGTATTTCCAGCACCTTAATCTGCTTAAGCACTTCAGCCTTTCCAGCTGCCTCGCCAAGCCTCAGACCTTCAGCCTGCTACAGCATCTACAGCACCCTAATCTGCTTCAGCACTTCAGCCTTTCCAGTCTTCTCGCCAGCTTCAGGCCTCTGACCTGCCGCAGTATTCCCCATCTCCTAGCCTGCCTCTACAACAGTATACAGCAGTATCCTACGTACTTCCTATGCCTCGACATACCTCCCGTCTACCGTGAGTGCTACGATCCTATACGGACATATTACTGCACTCCTGTGTTTTCTTATATTATGTACTGTTCACCGTGTCAAGTCTCCAGTACCCCCGTGCCTATTCTTCTACATCCATCAACACCCGACGTCTCGGCCACTGCCACGAGTAGGGTTGTACAGTTCCATCTCACCCTTCGTGTAGTGGCTCTTGCGATCTGGTATACTCCGCCTTCTGGGTTCCCACCGTTCTGGTATCGCAGCTTCCCCGAGACAGACCGTGACAGCCGCGTCTGGTGTCTCCTTCAAACTACGCTACACTTCACACTGAACTTCAGAAGGCACAGAGCGGCCTTCTGGAAATTCCTAACGGCTCCAGGGCAGAGAAACAGAAGCAGCCGGGTCAAGCTGCTCGAGGTGCTGAGGACTGCGCTCCCAGTAGCAAGGCTGACCGCAACGAAGAGGTGTCTGGAGAGTCAGGACAGGCGAAGAGAACGGTTCTGTCACATTGGTGGCAAGCGGTGTGGATAGAGGCTCTCCAACACCAATACACCCCGAGATGGCCAACTATACAGCCTGCAAGCAGGACACCCTGAAGGACCTGCTGGAGAGCCATGGAAGGAACAAATACTGAAGTAAGGGTCAAAGGCACAAGTGTGGTGCAACCCGGAGCGAGTGGAGATGTGTCCCCGCTGAGAGAGACCACAGAGGTTTTTGCCTGCGGTTAAAGAAAACAGTCTACAGAGGACTATGGATCAGGACAGCTCATTTATTCCTTATGAGCAGAGAATCACAGAGGACATTCAGCTGTGGAGACCCCAAGTGTTAGGGCATCAGCCCACTGCGAGCCATGGAGACCAGTTGGTGCACTGGCTGCGTGCCGCACTTGATCTAGAGTGCAAATACGAGGACATGCTGCAATGTGTGAGTGAGGAGGGTTGGGAAGATAATGAGAAGCCTCGCCCAGGCTATGTGTTCCGCGGTCCTGGCCCATCGTGAATCTACTTTAAGGGGGGAGACAATTATGGCAGTCCACAAGCTGCCAGACATGAAGAATTGTGCGCCATCCAGGGGTGCTACCTGGACGTTTATGAGGACTCTTCCTTTTGGCCCGTGCTAAAGGGACTCACTGCTGAGGAATGGGCACTCGAAATGGACTTAAAAAGTTTGCAGACTGCAGCCCAGCTACAAGTCCTCGAGACCCCTAGAGGAAGCCTCCCCCCACCAGCCAGCGGGAAGCGGAAGAAAAAGAAGGATGGCCGAGCCAAAGCAGACCAGAGCAAAACACAGTCACAGCCCGGGGATTACAGCATTAAGTCATCTTCCAGCAGGCAGTATCAGGTCACTGGAGAGACTGGCACCCAGGCTGTTCCCCTCATGAGAGATGGGGCCACACAGACAATGGACGATCTGGTCAGCTTGTTACAGGTTGAATTACTTGCTGCTCGGGCACAGATAATGGCCCTGACAGAGACATTGCAAGACCATCAGACCAAACTGCGAACTGTCACGGAGGAGAGAGATGATCGCTGCATGGAAGTGCAAGAACAGTCAGTCACTATACAAAAATTGTCATCCCAGCTGCAGGGCTGTGAGGACTGTAACCACACCCTACACAAGGAGCTCAGTAAAGCCCACGCTCAAATAGAGAAGCTGGAGCGTGGCTCCCGTGTAATGATTGAACAGCTGGAGGACGAGCAGCGAACTGGAGCTGCTCTATACGCAGAGGTGACCACTTGCCAGGTTCGTCTGGAGCTCTGTTAGCAGGAGTTGGGGCAGACACAGCTCTCCTGGGACACTATGCAGGCATGGGCCTGTGAGCAGGAGGAGGAAATACAGTTGCTCCAGAACCAACTCTAGCTGTGCCAACATCAGCTGCTAGAAGCAGACGCAGCTCGGAAAGAGAGCCTTGCTCAAGCCCAGGCAAGCGAGGCAGAGGTGAGACACCTGACACACCAACTGGGTGTATTGGCGCAGGAGCACCAGGGCACTGCCAGCCACCTCAGGGCTGAGCTCAATGGTACACGAGCACAGTGCCTACAGCTTCAGCTTCAACACGTGCTTTCCCTGCTACAAGCCACTAGCACACACTTGCCCACTCCAGAGGAGAGCAGCACAATGGGGGATCAAATCATTGCCCCTGTTATATTTGACACGAATGAAAGAGTGTACCCAGTGTTGCTGGAGGTGGATGCTGTGCTGGCATCAGAGTGTGCCTTGTCCCCAACGAAGATGGAGACCCCCCAGCACTCCACCCCTATGACCCAAGGTGCTACCAGAGAGGGAACCTCTTCTTACCTGCCTAGAAGACCATCAGAATCGGTGAGTGACCATCCTGAGAGGCAATCAAGTTTCTGGCCCCAGGAACAATTGCACCCTTTTGGGATTGTGGGGATTGCCCTGGGTTGGGCCCTTTTTAAATATTCAGGAGGGGGGCAGCAGCAGAAGGAGAGACTGGGGACTTGGATTGCTGACTGTGTTCTGGTCCTGGGTCTGCAGAGGGGCCCTGGAGACAGAAAGATGTGGGGGGGGGATTCCAGTGTGCCCGCTACAAAACATTTTGGGTCTGTGGACTGTGGTGGTCTGTTCCCAGGCAGACACTACTGCTGTGAGTCCTTGGGAGCACTGGACAAGAGGATTGTCTTTCCTCTTACCCCGGGACTATGGACCCACACCCAGGCATACCCTGTGATGACCGTCAGACCCTGCTGACTTTGCTTATGTGCCCGCAACCTGGAACTTTGAAGATGGCGCAGAAAAGGGACACAGTGAGAGGTCTCGTCAGTGGCAAGCGATCCGTTTGGGATCTATGCTTGCCCTGCCGTTCTGGAAGGGGGGACATATGTCATGGAGCTGACGCAATGCTCCACGCTTCAAACCCCAAGAGACTTTATGTTCATTTGTATCGTGTGAGTTTAAATATATTTTACATCGTTTGGTTTTAGTTTAAATTAGTAATGTAAAATGGCGTAGCTTTAGTTTTAAATATACTTATATCCCTGTAGGTAAATGTGTTTTTGTATAGCCAGTAAACAAGCTTTACTGCTATGTAATTTATGCACTCCTAACTCCTAACGGCTCCAGGGCAGAGAAACAGAAGCAGGCGGGTCAACCTGCTCGAGGCGCTGAGGACAGCACTCCCAGTAGCCAGGCTAACCGCAACAAAGAGGTGTCTGGAGAGTCAACACAGGCGGAAGAGAACGGTTCTGTCACATGGGTGTCGCCTATAATCTCTCATCTGTATGTTTACTTTTCTGGACCATACTACTCCACTATAAGAATTGACGATATCCATCCTAACCCCCCTCCTTTCTGTTGCTCTTTATTGTTAAATTCCATGATTGCACAGTATAGCTTCCAGACCTAACGAGAGGTATACTCTCGAAAGCTTGTCTATTTGTTTTGTTTCTGACCTTCCAGATCACACTTAGTTTGCAATACTCATTTTTGTTTTTCAGCGTGAGCTTACTGTACTTTGCGTTCCCTTTGCTTAACATGGGAAGCACAAAAAGTTAATTAGTGTTAGGATTACAAAGCTAACTGAAAAGTTAACCACAGTTAGAAGCTGGTGCTAATTGATTCCAGTTCTGCGGAACCAGTTACCACCAGCTTCAAATCCCCCCCAAAAAATAACATACTCACCTCTCATCCCGAGGCGAGAATGGCGGCCTAATCCACGGCTTCTGGCCGCCGGGAGCAGAGTGAGACTGGGGGAAAAAGTTCCCCAATCTCCTTCTGCGATCACTCCACTGACCTGCAGGATCTCATGTGACCAGCAGTCAAAGCCTCAATGGAGTCCTACGGACTCTATGGAAGGGTTGCTTGCAGTGGCACTTAGTATTGTTAGGCTTAACTCTGCGTTATGGGGCAGGCTGCTGAAGTAGCGCCTGCCCCGTAATATATAACTAAAACAGGGATGCTAAGGAGAATCCTGCAGGCGCAGGTTTTCCTCCTTAGCGTAGCCATTTTAAAGGCAGTAATGTAATACTGCCCTAGGACTTTAGTTCGCATAGGGTTAATAAGGGCTTAGAAACTTGGCAGGTATAGGGTTAATAGGGGGTTATTAGGGTGGATATTTGATTTATTTTTAAGGGGGTTACATTTACTTTGAGGTTGGGGTGTAAGGGGGGGATACACCAAACATGGAGGGGTTGATAATCCATAGGGGGTGACCGGGGCACCCCTTTTCTATTAACACCTTAAGGGCCATAGGGGTGTTAGATGTTGAGAGGATCCACTAAGCTTATCCACTCTCCGTAATAAGCCGTGCCTATCAGCTGTCTCCAACTGGATGACTTCCTGTTTCCTAAAGCTTAAACTCTCTAAACCTGAACTTCTTGTCTTCCCTCACTCTTAACTGTGCTCGTCTGACCCCAGCCTATCACGTCCGTGTTACCACACATTTGTACGTCCGTGGCAGCATAGCATTCTGTCCAATGGAGCCCCACACACACGAAGTATGTCCGCACTGAAGTGCGGATGCATGATGGAAGTGGCAAACGGACACAGGTTAGGCAAGAACGTAAAACCGCTAGAACAGACGTGTGGATTGCGTCACGTCCGCAACCTCCGCATAGCTTTGTGTGTGACTGATGGAACGTAGTCAGATGGACTGTATTTATGCATCCAGCATTTTTTACGGACAAAATGGTTTTTCATTTCCCATCTACATCAGTCAAAAATAACGTCAGTCACAAAACGGACCATGTGGCCACTACTGCCTCTTCCGTCAGAACGTGCGTCCGTACTGCACAGACGCACAGTCCGTACAAAATGCGCTCGTCTGACCCTAGCCTAAAAACTGACAATCCTGCACCCATCTCCCTTCAGGTGAATGGTGCCACCAGTACTTCTACCTCTCAGGCTTGCAGCCTCGGGGTCCTCCTTGACTGACATCTCCTTCACTCCTCACATTCAGTCCTTAACCAAATCATGCTACTACCACCTAAAAAACATTGCATGTGTCCACCCCTTTCTTAATCAGGACTCTGCTAAAATACTCATCCAAGCTCTTATTATCTCCTGCTTTGACTATTGTAACCTCATTCTGTCAGGCTTTAAGAGATCCCAGATTATCCCACTGCAATCTGTTATGAATGCCTGTGCCAAACTCATCCACCTCACCTCCCACACCTCACTCTTTTGTCAATCTCTACACTGGCTTCCTGTTTCCTTAAGAATCCAATTCAAAATAATGCTCACGTGATAGCTGTCCATAACTTCACCCTGCCTACATCTCCTCCCTTACTAGTAGGTACATCCTGTCCTGACCACTTTGCTCTGCCAGTGATCTGATGTTATCGCCTTCTCATACCCACGCCCCCTAACTCTCGCCTTCAGGACTTCTCGAGCTGCCCCCTTTTTATAGAACTCTCTCCCCCTGTGACATTAGACTCTCCCCATCTTTCAGGTCCTTCAAGAAGTCTCTGAAAACACATCACTTTAGAGAAGCCTATCGGCTCACTCCATAATCTCCTACTGTACATTTCTTGCTCCATGTCCCTCAAAGCCCACAAGCCCCAAACTACACCACATACTCAGCTATTTACCCTCACCTAGTATGTCACCTCACTCTTCTTAGATTGTAAGCTTGCGTGCAGGGTCCTCTTTCCTATAATCGTTCTATGTGTTTAACTTGTATGCATATTTGTTACTGTCTCATCCATTGTACAGCACTACGGAACATGTTAGATCTTTATAAATACTTGTTAACTGTAACTGTAACATTTAAGTTTTCTAATACCCATGTTTATAAGCAAAATTCTGTATGATGCTGACAAAAATTATGCTTTTTCAGGTGTTTTACCAGCCTGTTCTTTTTGGGCCAATTTCTTTTTTCAAATTTCAGCTATGGTCAATTTTTTTTAAATTTAATTAGCCGGTATGTCAAATAAATATCATACAAAACAGACCATATGTTTTTTGGAAAAACTGGCTGAATGAATTAAATTGAGTGTTTGTTGGATAGTCTTAACGTGGTGACTGCCTTTGCTAAACACAAGCCAGCTGCTATCACAAGCTATGAGCCCTAAATCATAGCAAATCAGATTATCATGGGTAAACTGACAATGCTGAGAATTAGGGCCCAGAGCACCAAAAGACTGAGAACAAAGGGCAAGTGTGACACCTTATTATTATTTAAATTTGCAAGTTTATGGATGTGAGATGATTAAAGAAAACAAATCAGTGGGACAAAAAACTAAAGGGGTTATTCAGAGAGAGCACTGAAATGTCACTGACATTTTGGTGCTCTCTCGTTCCCCGCAGTTCCCTGCACTTCGGGAAATCAAAGTTCCCCACCCTGCAGTGTATTCAGCATTTACTGTAGGATCCCCGGAGTGCAGGGAAAACCCGCCGCAAACCTGCTGCAATCCCGCCAAACACCTGCCCAAAACCTACCGAAAAACCCGCGGGGAAAAAACTCACTTAACACGCTGGAAAAAGTCGACAAGCTGACGAACGGGGTAAAAAAAAAAAAAGGTTTGCTTGAAAGTTTCAAAATTGAATCGCAGTTTGCAAGAAAACTACTGAACAAAAATGCGTGAAATTTACAGATAAGATCCTATGAATGATATTAATAAGAAGAAACACTGTTTAAAAAAAAACACGAAAAAATATTTAAAATAATAAACGGTTTATAAGATATTGTATTAAAACGGGAACATTTTTAACATGGAAGCCTATGGGGTTCGCTTGAATAAACCTGACTAATGAAAACACCGAACAGCAAGGCATTTCGCCAACTTTTCACTGCTTCTCTACGGGGGATTTCACTGCATTCGAAAGGCACCGTACGTGCAGGCAATTCGCCAAAATTTGGCGAACTGCCTGCTCTCTGAATAGCCGAATGGCCCCCGAAATGTCACTGTACCCTGAATTTCAGTGTCCAGTTACATTTCGGTGACATTTCGAACCTCTCTGAATAACCCCTTATATTAAGATAAATAAAAAAAAATTAAAGCAGGCAGGGTGAATCCAAAGCACACATACTTGGAGTATTCATATTATCATTTATTTTTGTTAAATAGTAATTTCCACTCCCCTCCTTCTTTCCTTTTACCAGCATCAGATCTATGATTACTATTAATAATTCTGCTTGGTAATGGTGGTGTGGCTACACAAACCCCTTTGTTCTGGCTATACAAATCACTCAATATTATATATATACATATTTTGTCCATTTACATATTATTGTTGTATATTGTTTTAAAGAGATTGGAATAAGTTTGAAGCTTTAATTGTCAAGGAGCTTCTCAGCTTTAACCACTGATACAACCGTGATTGTAATACATATTTTTTTCTGTTCCTGGTTTATCTCAATGTTTCTCAAACTGAGGTTTGTGGTCCTTTATCATTCATGGTTCAATTAGCAGATTCAAAGTGTCTGATTAAAGTAATTGTGTGAGAGAGAGACATGGTAAGGAGATCTTTTTGGAAATAGTTTGAAGACATTGTTTTTGTAATTGTGTGTCACAAAGTCATATTTTTAATGAGGAAAACAACACAAAGTTTGTACATTATCATTGATGTGCATGGTGATAATGTGGTCCGTACACCTGGTAGCTTGAGAACCACTGTTCTATCTTCTCTCTCCTTTTGTGTCGATTATATATGACTCTGTTTGCAAACAATCATGTGTAGAGCCCACTCCAAAATGTGTCTCAACCGATGCTACGAATAAATGGACAAAAACATGAACAGCAGAGGTAAAAGCCACAGATAAGCACTTCACAGTATTAAACTGCAACAGAAAGAGGTAGATCACGGCCCCCTGTAATACACTCACAGGAACAAGGTTGAAAACAGGCACATCACAACATGTCTTTGCTCAGCATTATCTCACCATCAAGTGCTCCTGCTGGATGCTCTCTGCCTTGATTGCCTAACAGTGAAGCGAATACAGAATGCAGAATACAGTGGAAGTACAAGGAGTAAAAAGATATAGAGCTGTTTATTGCACTGAAGAAATAAATAAAATTAGATTAAAAGGGTACAGTCGACTTGTTGCATTACTCATATGACAACCGTGCAATTGTAACTTCATGTCGCTAATGTCTTTGGAATTTTATGATCTGCAGTCAATAAAAATTTGATACAAAAAAACAAAGGATCAAACTAAAAGGGGGTGTCACACTCATGCCCCTCCAGAAGGGCTCACACAAACTATTTATTGCAGATCTGACATCAGTAAAACAAAAAACAGGGATATTTGTAAAATCAGAAAACACCCTTGTCCAAAACCACACTTTATTGAAAAGGCAGGGCGTTAGACAATATAAAGACCCCTCAATTATCAGAGTCCTTGGAATGGCATGAATATAGTCAACAATTCCCTCTAATGTGCAACCATGTAAGGAAAATGATTTGGCACCACCAAGCTGTTATATTGCTAAACTCATTCGCAACTGATTGATTAGCTCAGGTCAGCTTATTGTAACATCTTGGTGGTGCCAAATCATTTTCCTTACATGGTTGCGCTTTAAAGGGAATTATTGCCTATATTTATGCCATTCCAAGGACTCTGATAATTGAGTTTTTTTTATATAGCCTTTTCAATAAATTGCGGTTTTAGACAAAGGGTGTTTTCTGGGATTACAGATATCCCTGTTTTTTGTATTACTGATGTCAGATCTGCAATAAATAGTTTATGTGAGCTCTTCTGGATGGACCCGAGTGGGACCTAGTAGTTTGATGCTTTGTTTTTTTTTAATCTAATTTTCATTGGGTTACCCCCAAGGGCACAACCAGAAATGTGTAATGACTAAATAATTAATCAATACTGTACGTATGCTTTTTTGAATTTCCTTGTGAATACATTTTTTTTAAAAGAAAGGGTACAGTCAACACCTTTTATCATATTGACTTAATTAGGGCTCTGTCTTCATGTCCTTATAGTGACTATTTATACATGTATGTCCATTTCTGCTCTTCCTCATGGATCCATTGTGCATGTTCCAAGATGACAGATATATTTATTAATTGTTGGAGGTTGCAAAGGCCAAATCTCCTTCTGAGGGATTGGATGTGAGTCTATAAAATGTAGCTTTTAATGGTGTTAGGAATTAATTCAACTATTGCTTGCTTATAATATTCATTAACATTCTAATTTATATCTTAATTATTGCACTCATCGAAAACAGCCTGTTCATAATTTATAGAGGCCTCAAAGTCAGACCTGTTTTTAACATGGCTTTGTCGGTTCTGCTCTCATCGGCTAAATTTAGTTTTTCTCCTGGACTTCGGTCCGCTGTGCGCTTTACAAGTTTCTTAAGCTTATGTCAATAGGCAAAACTCAACAGAAATCAGTCTTTTTGCTTCTTTTGACCAAGCTTGACACGGGCGTTCTGACATAATTTGTTAATCGATAACTGATCACATGAATGTGAAATAAGGTGATGGACATAATTGATGAATAACTGAAAGCCAGCCTTGATCGACCTTAATTGAGCTTAATACATGATATGTATATTTGTGATTGGTGAGCTGCATCTCACCCGTTATTCTGTACGTCCCATGTCCTCCCCTTTCCTCCCTTTTTCTCTTATGTATCCTCCCCATGACTTGTATAAAAGCTCTGAACAAACCATAAATCATTGGAATATATTGACAAGACACTTCCTTTGTCTGTGTTTTATATTCACCGGTTGACCGTATTCGTGACAAGGGCCAGAGAGGACAGGAGAACCGTTGACCAGATTGCAGTTGTTTTATTGCAGATTTTTACAAATGGAAAATACTTTAAAAAGTGGTGTATGGACCTAACGTTTACCATGAAACCTCAAGAAAAACTCATGGTGTAGGGAATGGATACCAAGGAACCACAAAACATACAAACAATAGGAATAGCCAGGCTTTCTCTAAGTATCAGATCTAAGATGGCTGAGTCAGTTTTCCATCTGCTTAAGATGATTTATCTGGTTTCGACTTTTGATCGTGCGCATCTCCGTTCCAGAGTGAATGCTACCATGACCCACGCATGTCACAGTCCGGCAGTGTCCCTCAACTGTCTCATATCCAGTTGCACTCCAATGGTATATGCAAACGCACACATCATAGTATGTGTCCGACACGTGGCACAAAAGGTTCACCATCCAAGAAATCATCAAATATAGCCTTCACATCTCAGACAGCACTCACAATCTGATAGAAAATATACAGAATAACAATACACAAATCCCACATTATAATGTTCTGGAAAAAGTATGGTACTGATAAATTAAAAACTTATATAATCAGAAAGATCTATTGGAAAGTTTTGATTTTAGAGATTGTGATCTCAATGACTAGAGAATATATATAAACCCACAAATCTAAAAATAAAATAAACAATGAATAAACTTTGAAAATACATTACTGATATCTTGCAAAAAAAATGTAGCTTTAGAATACTGAAAGGAGTTAACTTGTCTTGGTTTCTTATGTGTGCTGGATGTGTACAGAGAACTTGGCAGGAATTTAAAGTAGGCTTGGTTAAGTTAACTATGCATACCTCTATGCAAAGATGAGCCCACATCAGAGATGTTTGTGAAACTCTAGTGGCTAGTTAGTTTTATTTACTTGGTGTTACCTAATTTCTGGGAATTCTGTGATGCAATTTTTATTATATATTCAAAATTTGCCTTGTATGTGATTTCTGCAGTATTATGATCGCTGCCTCCTATGAGCTGTTTGTCTATGATCTGCTGAAAGGTGCCGCATTATGACATGTGATTTACTTGCTATATATTCTTATTCTCTGCATGTAATCCTTTAACCTCTTCATTGTGGAAGACGTGCTAAGCACATTGTCAATTTTCACTCTACCATGTGAAAGACGCACTCAGTGCGTCCTTGCTTCCCTACGGCTCTGTGGCAATCTGCCGCCGATCCAGGCCATCAAACACAGGGGGCCAACATTCGGGATGTAAGGCCTCACTGTGGGATCATGGGAGGTGTGGTAATGTCATCATGCCCTGGCACGATGACGTGTTAATCAATGGCCGTCATGAAAACCCTTAGAAGGAGGCGGTTCATTTAGACCCCTCTATCTCCTCATCAATATGGGCTACAGCAATGTATGAGGCAACATACAAAAGGTCAGAGTCTGGCCTTTCTAACAGTGTGCCTTATTACAGCAAAAAAAATTATGTAAATAACAAAAGCAAATGCAGTTGGAAAGCAACTTTTAGTTTAATTAGGTTAGGATCTACCTTGGAAGAGGTTGCCATGAAACCACTTAATGCATATTTAAATAACACAAACTCAAGTAAATTTAAAAACACCATTCATCAGTTTGACGAGTTTAAACAGGTGAATCCCATAAGATTCAGTGTAAAAAAATATTATCGTTTTCATTTTAATTTCATTCATTTTATTCAACCATTTATTCTTTTAATTTGCAGCAGTAATTCTATGTATTTATTTATTTTTAGGAAGATCTTCTTTGCAATTTTTTTATTTTTAAGACTAAATTTTTAATGCTCATTTTTTTAAAAAGTTTTTTTTTATTCTGTAACAGACCTTTTTATTATTTTTTAAAGGATCTTTTTATTGTTTACACACATATTCATGCAATTTTATTGGTTTATCCCTTTCCACCACGAGGTGTATTATGCTGTCCCCGCGGCAGGTGGGCCTTAATTCTGCAGGATGACATAGCAAGCACCTTTGGGCTGCAAAGTTTCACCCACCTGCTGGAGTGCAGTGCGTGTCATTAGCTGCTGCAGGATGGCCAGATCTCAGGCCATACCCCTGCAGCCAATGACGTGCGTCATCTGCGTAGGCGGGCCGGGGTAGCGGCTCACTGCAGTAGCCAGCAAGCGGGGGTGTACTAGTACACCGGCGTCAACACCCCAGAAAAAGTTTTCCTTAAGATCATTGTTTCAGCCAGTACCTATGTCTAGAGGTTGTTCCTTGAGATATAATATACACCTTTAAAATCTCTGCCCCTTTATGTTTCTACATTTGTTAAAGTGTATCATTCTCTTTTTGTACAAGGAGCACTTATGCCAGTAACATTACATCTACTTAAAGGCACAAATCCTGGAAGATCACATTTATTACAAGGATTTTTGTCTCTATATTGTCGTACCAACAATTCTTCTGGCTCAACTACAATTGAATTTAGAATCCATGTAACTTATTTATCATCTCTCTCTCTTCTAATAAATGGAGTTCTTGAGCTAATACAGCTCATATCAATATTATAAATTTTGTTACATCCTTTTCTTTTATATTTCTGTTCAGAGTACTCTGAATACTAGTTCCCATTTCTTTTTAATGGTTTAATGGTTTAATGGTTTAATAAAAGTTATATTTTAGATTACACTTTCATGTCCACAAACCTTACTGGTTTTGTGTGCATTTAATATAGGCCGATGTGCCTAGGGTTACCCCCTTAATGGACTCTAACTGTTGGTGACAAGAATCCCTCCCCTTGGGGTCCCAAGTGGGGGTCCCTCAGATCTATACAGAAAAATATATTACTCCAAAAAAATAATATGAAATTATGCAATGTAAACCTTGACCTAGTGTGAAAATAATTTGTTTTTATTGACTATCGTGTTTTTTGAATAAAGTTATGAACAGCAAAATAAATTTGTGACATATAACAATCTTAACATGTATATTCATGCTTTACTTGCAAAGACAAATGTCAGTCCTTTAAAAGTTCTTTACCATACTGGTTATTCTCGTTGTAATCTGTTAGGTGTTCTCAGTGCGCCACCTAGTGTTCACAATACGGAATAGTCTCTATTGCAGAATAATCCAGATAAGCAATGCAATTTCTTTCTTTTTATCCTCTGTTCTCCTGCTACGTGTTGGGACACCTTTCTCTTATTCCTCCAAAGGAGAGAGATAGGGTACTCAGGAGTATAGGCTATATTTTGTACAGTATTTTCTGGCAAGGTTGTTGTGTACTTATACAGAATCTGCTGAGTTGCACGATCTTGTTCTCCTCCCGGTATCTCTCTGCTCCTCTCTCTGCTCCTCCGTTTATTCTGCTGGGTGGTCTCCAGAAATACCCTTGTCTGAGGGTCAGGATCCTACTCCAAACGGGTCCGATGGGCCGTAAGTACAGGACGCAGTTGATGACGGTTGGTAAGGTTTTAATGAAAAAATGTTTTACCAACCAGTAAAAGAGCTGTTAGCTCATATATTCCTCAATAGGAAACATGGTGTGGCCTTCCAATACGCGTTTCGCCAGTCTGTGACTTGCTTCATCAGTTGGATGACTGGCAAAACGCGTATTGGAAGGCCACACCACGATTCCTATCGGACCCGTTTGGAGTAGGATCCTGACCCTCAGACAAGGGTATTCCTGGAGACCACCCAGCAGAACAAACGGAGGAGCAGACAGATACCGGGAGGAGAACAAGATCGTTCAACTCAGCAGATTCTGTGTAAGTATACAACAACCTTACCAGAAAGTACTGCACAAAATACAGCCTATACTCTTGACTACCCTCTCTTTCCTTTGGATGAATAAGAGAAAGGTGTCCCAACACGTAGCAGGAGAACAGAGGATAAAAAGAAAGAAATTGCATTGCTTATCTGGATTATTCTGCAATAGAGACTATTCCGTATTGTGAACACTAGGTGGCGCAGTGAGAACACCTAACAGATTACAACGAGAATAACCAGTACGGTAAAGAACTTTTAAAGGACTGACATATATTCATGCTTTTTTTGCAAAGATATATGTTAATACATGTTAAAATTGTTATATGTCACAATTTAATCCATCTTGTTATGAATTGAATGTATAGCACCACACAAGGGAACCTACTATTTAATTTCAACAATTCGCAGTAATCTGCAAAGCTCTACTGTTAACCCTTTGTGGGCTGCTGATATA
This sequence comes from Leptobrachium leishanense, assembly GCA_009667805.1. Classification (NCBI taxonomy): domain Eukaryota; kingdom Metazoa; phylum Chordata; class Amphibia; order Anura; family Megophryidae; genus Leptobrachium; species Leptobrachium leishanense. Next base: position 100,680,751 of record CM019070.1, on the reverse strand, counting down.
CATCCAATATATTGTGCTAGTGATAAAGGCGCCGTCGAACATGTACCACTAATTTCTAAGCAAAATAAATGTAAATATGTGTCATTAATGTCTCATTTTGGAGGGAATTTTGAGTAGTTTTAGAAAATGTATAGATGTTCCATGTTAATCATTTCAGACATAGTAATTGTATGCATTACATACAATTAATCACCAAGACATTAGAAAAAAAAATCAGATTTATTTTCAGTTTAAGAAGATTTAATATTTTTGCACAAAAACACTATGAAGTATTCTCAGTTACCCCAGTTTTAAAAAGGTACTTAATGTATAAACATGTAACGCTTTTTTTTTTTATGCCATGACTTATGCACATAATAAGTACAATGATATATTTTGAATCTGCTAAGTCTGCTGAAAAAAACCCTATTTAATTTGTCTGGGTTTTACAAAAACATATGACTTCAAATCACATTTAAACATGATGAGCACAAAATGATAAAAATGATCTAAGCACACTTTGCTCAGCAGCGACGGGGTTAATATAATTCTTGATATAGTAGAATAGAAAAGAAAATACGGCTGAGTCAGCGCTTCTTCCAACAATGATAGTGCTCTGTCTTTTTTCCTTCTTAGTGTCTTTAAATGTAGATATACTCCTTAAATAAAACAAAAATAAATCATAGCGCAGCAATGCGGTTTGCACTTATTGGTAAAAAAATGAGAGGGAGTAAACTCACATTTTTGGTGTCTAAATCAGACACTTGATGTAATCAACAGCCGGTGACTTTCAAAGGAGCACCGGATCTCCTAATCTCCAAGCAGGATCCTTCACAAGGCAAATAAACTGAGATTTTTTTGCAAGTTTTGCAAGTAAATTTATTCAAACAAATAAGTAGTACACTCCTAAACGTGTTTTGCGATTACAATCGCTTCCTCAGTAGGTGTATCCACACTTTAAACTTTCCCTAAGATCATTTTAAATTGACATATCATTGACATTTTATTTGTTTGAATTTATGTTTTTTCCTTCTAATCTACAGTATATACCAAGGTTTTTTCTTTTATGTTGTAAAACTGGTTTACGTTCCATCGCTAGGGGGCGCCATACGATTCAGTATTTTCTTTCGAGTTAATATAATTCTTACTTCACATCTCATGTTGTGATTATTGCGTTCTATTATGTCAATATACACTCACCGGCTACGTTATTAGATACACCTTGCTTGTAGGGATGTGCGTTTCGGGTTTCGGAATTTCGGAATTTTCACGAAATTTCCCGATTCGTGCATTCGGATTCAGCCGATTTTACGAACATTTTCAGATCCGAATTTTCCGAAACGAAAATTTTACAAAACGAAACGAAAATTTGTTCGGAGTTTTTGAATGGACTAGAAATGTGTAAAATCGAAAATCATTTTCGTTCCATTCGTAATTTCGGCTCCATTCCTGATTTCGGTTCCATTTCAGTAATTTCGGACAACATATTTTTTGGTTATATCGCTGATTCTGTAATTTTGTATCATTCCCATCTCAATGTATCCTTCTTGTAAAACATGAGAAATCTCTATGGCAGAATTATCGTATCGACAGAATTATCGTATCGACAGAAATATCGTATCGACAGAAATATTGGACCCGAAAAACCATTAGTTTACGTCAAAACAAATAGACACTTTGAAACGAGGAGAACAGACTTTCCGAAAAACACGAAAATTTCCGAAATTAGGAAAAAAGTCGATACGAAAAGGAAACGAAAAGGAAATCGGCCGTAAATAGTCGAAACGAAAATTTACAAAATAAGAAGGAACCGAACCGAAAAAAAAAAAAACGGTGCACAAGTCTACTTGCTTGTTAATACATATTGCTAACCAGACAATCACATGGCAGCAACGCAATGCATTTAGGCATTTAGACGTGGTGAAGAAGGCTTGCTAAAGTTCAAATAGAGGATCAGAATGGAGATTTAAGTGACTTTGAACGTGGCATGGATGTTGGTGCCATACGGGTTTGCCTGAGTATTTAAAAAAACTGCCTGATCTGCTGTGATTTTCACACACAACCGTCTCTAGAGTTTACAGAGAATGGTCTGAATAAGAGAAAATATCCAGTGAGCAGCAGTTGTGTGGACAAAAATTCCTTGCTGATATCAGAGGAGAATCGCAGTTGATGGAAGGGAACAGTAACATAGCCACTCGTTACAACCAAGGTATGCAGAATAACAACTCTGAACGCACAACACGTCGAACCTTGAAGCAGGTGGACTACAGAATCAGCAGACCACACCGGGTGCCACTCCTGTCAGCTAAGAACAGGAAACTGAGGCTACAGTTCGCACAGACTCACCAAAATTGGACAATAGAAGATTTTAAAAACTTTGCCTGGCCTGATGAGCAGTGGCGGCTCTCTAATAAGTTAAGGCCAATTAGGCAGCCGCCTAAGGCCTCGAGGGCTACGGGAGGCCTCGCGACCACCTAACATGCCTGCCACAGCTTGTGTTTGCCTTGCTAGACTGCCATGGAACAGGCTGTATGGGACTCCAAGATGGCAGCTGGCATGCCCAATAACATAATCAGAGGCAGACACCTGTCCAGCCCCTGCTGATTAAGTTAAAGGTCGCAAAGCGTGATGTCTCTTGTTCTATGCCCTGGTGATAGACAACGAAAACCGCATGGGAGACCAGGCTCGGGGGACTCTGTGCTTCTACTGCTAGTCACACTCTGCTGAGGGGCCCCGCTGTGTCTTGGAACCTTTACTGATTCATATTCGCATTTCTCCTGATATTATGGGCATTCGATTGGGGGGTGACCAGTTTAAGATTTCTGCCTATGTGGACAATATTTTACTCACTCTCACCTCCCCGGAGACATCTTTGCATGCAATCCATGAACTTTTGTCACGGTTCTCCCAAATTTCGGGATATAAGATCAATATGGATAAATCTGAGATTCTGCCTTTTGGTATTACACCTCCCCAGCTCCAGAGTTTTTCAAGAAGGTTTGGTTTTAAGATTGCATCTGTCTCCCTCCAGTATTTAGGAGTATGGCTACCATGTAGTTATAACGATCTATATTCAATTAATTACCAACCCAAGGGGAATATTTCATGGCTTGGTCGGGTGAACTGTATTAAGATGAATCTGTTGCCGAGATTACTCTACTTGTTTCAGGCACTCCCAGTTTCAATTGATTCAAGCGATGTGAAGCAGTTACAATGAGCTATCGACTCTTATGTGTGGAAAGGGAGGAGACACAGAGTAGCTCGGGCAACTATGTATCGTCCAAGATCCCATGGAGGCTTGGGCCTTCCCAACCTTTTATGGTATTTCCAGGCAGCACAGCTATCACAAATTGTAGTTCTCCATTCATCACCTACTACTCATCGATGGGTAGATTTTGAATCTAAAATGATATTGCCAGATAGTCCCAGATGGTGGATATGGGTTCAGAGGCCGTATCGCCCACAATTGATTAATGCATGTCCAGCTCTTCTTCATTCAATTAAGTTGTGGGACTCTTTGTCACGGAGGAAGGGCTTACGTAATAAATTCTCCCCTATGACACCTTTTTGGAGAAATTAACAATTTCCACCAGGAATGCAGCTCCCCCCCTTCATGTGATACATAGGGGATGGTATTGATAGAATAAGAGATATGCTTTCTCAGAAGACAATGATCTCTCTTGACACTCTATCTGATCGTCTCCAGCTAGATCCTCATGACCTATTCTGTTTTTTTCCAACTGCGACACTTTGTATCTAAACAAGATGTTCGCACTGCGGCTCTATCTCCCCTAACAGATTTTGAACACTTATGCTCAATAGGAGAACAACCTCAAGGTCTTATATCTCGGCTATAAACCCACTTGGCTGGTAAAACATCACTATCCTCTCTTAACTATGCAGAGGCATGGGAAAGGGAGTTCGGACCCTTAGTGGATAATAGACATGTGCACAGCACAAAATTTCGTTTTGAACTAATGGATTAGTCCTAAAATGCAATTTATTTAGTTGCTAAAGAAATTCGTTTTCAGTTCTTTAGTATGAAAACTAATTTCATTCATCCGAAAACCAGTGGATACAATTACTATTGTAGTGGCGTCTATGGAGGTTTTCAGTTTACAACAGCTCTGGTTACGTTAGCACCAACATTGTAATACTGCCCTGTGTCAGGCAAAGCTGTTACAGTAACTGACTGCTGCTCATCACAGCGCTCAGAGTTTCAGTAAAACTAGTAAATAATATTTTTATATATAAGAGATTAGAAGAATATTATTTCCTTGTTTTACTGAAACTCTGAGCGCTGTTACAGTCAGTTACTGTAACAGCTGAGCCTGATACATTATCTCTCAGTACAATGTAACAAGCAGCCGATCTCAGTGCTCACAGCCACTGGATTTAAAGGGCTAAAAAAAAAAAAAGGCTCCTCTCTGTATAATGTATATAACATCCTCCTGCATTAATTAATACCCCTCTCTGTATAATATATAGAACATCCTCCTGAATTAATTAATGTCCCTCTCTGTATAGAACATCCTCCTCAATTTATACCTTTCTCTGTATAATGTATATAACATCCTCCTGCATTAATACCCCTATCTGTATAATGTATAGAACCTCCTCCTGCATTAATTAATGCCCCTCTCTGTATAGAACTTCCTACTGCATTGGCATGTGGAGGGTGCAGAACTTCGGATGTTGCGATGTTGCGCTCTTCATTGCTGGTCTCCTTCACTCATCAATGTAATATCACAAAAAGGACTGAAACTAAAATGTAGTGCATTTTATTTTAGTTTCTTTAGTTTTTTGGACTGAGCAGTTTCGTTTCTCTTGAGTCATATGAAAACTAAATTATCCCAAAATTCGGACTAAATCGTTTTAGTACTAAAACGAATGCACATGTCTAGTGGATAACCATGGCTGGTCAGATATTTGGGAAGCAACACATAAAGTGTCTATCTGCTCCACGCTTCAAGAACAAGCTATTTATTTATTTATAAAGGATTTTACCAGGAAGGATACATTGAGATTTCTCTCGTTTTCAAGTATGTCCTGGGTTCAAGAGCATTGAAATGTTACAGTTGTTACAGAAATACAAAGTAATAAATGCAAGATATTAAAAACAAAACACAAATATACAGATTAACATGGAAAATAAATATGTAAGTAATATAGTTACTATGTTACATGTTTACAGGTGTATTCTGTACCGAGGTATGCTAGTAAGGAGTTCTTGAGTGACTTAAGAGTCGGGGAAGATTTGATGGTGTCTGGAAGGTTATTCCATAAATGCGGTGCTCTGTAGGAAAACGAGGATCGAGCCACTTTCTTTTTGTATTGTGGTATTGCAAGTAAGGTGCAGGTCCTGGATCAGAGGTTATAGGATGAGGGAACTGCTTGGGGAAGCAGCCTATTCAGGTAGGGTGGCAGCTTCCCAGAGAAGCTCTTAAACGCCAGGTTGGAAAGGTGAAGGGTGCATCTAGATTCCAGCGACGGCCAGTTTAGCTCTCTTAACATGTCACAATGGTGGGTCATGTAGTTACATTGTAGCACAAAGCGGCAGAATGGGTTATACAATGTAGTAAGTTTCTGAAGGTGTGTTTGTGGGGCTGCTGCATACACTACATCTCCGTATTCAATAGCCAGCATAAGCATTTGTTGTACAATCTGCTTTCTTACCACAGGGCTCAGGCAGGATTTGTTTCTGTACAGGGCACCTAGTTTGGGGTAAAGTTTGGATGAGATTTTTTCTATGTGGGGGCCAAAGGATAGATTTGTGTCCAACCACATACCTAGATATTTGAGAGAAGTGACTGTGGTCAGCGTGCTATTTGATTTTGTCCTGACCTGTAGATGGGGATTTTGCAGTTTATGTAGTTTAGGTGCTGTTCCAAAGAGCATTGTTACAGTTTTGTCAGTATTTAGAAAAAGTTTGTTATCTGTGATCCACTTTTCTACATTTGTGAATTGTTCTTGCAGCACGGCCTCCAGCTGTGGGAGATCTGGTTTGTTGGTATAGATTATGGTGTCATCTGCATACATGTGTACAGTTGAGGCTTTGCAGACGTTGGGCAGATCATTTATGAATAATGTGAATAGCAGGGGTCAGAGTATTGAGCATTGGGGTACTCCGCACGTGACTGGAAGGGGGAGTTAGGAGCTGCCAGAGATGGACACATGTTGCGATCGGTTGGATACATATGATTCAAACCAGGTTAGCGTGTGATCACCAATACCAGAGTTTTTACATTTTTGTAATAAGATGCCATGGTCTACTGTGTCAAAGGCCTTGGCAAAGTCAAGGAAGATGGCTCCAGTTAGGTCTCCTTGTTCCATGCCAGCTTGGGTATCATTGCAAACTTTTAAAAGGGTGGTTGTAGTTGAGTGATTTGGACGAAAGCCGGATTGATCTGGGGTTAAATAGTTTGAAGATTGGTAATAATCACGTAATTGTGTGTACACGCATTTTTCCAAAATTTTTGACATGACAGGGAGCAGTGAGATTGGACAGTAGTTGGATACCAAAGTACGGTCACCACTTTTATGGATAGGTACCACTCTTGCAGTCTTCCATAGTTTGGGTATGTATCCAGTTGCCAGTGATTCATTGATGAGTGTTGTGACAGGTTTTGCAATTTCTGGGGCACTGATTTTCAGCAGCATTGCTGGGATTTGATCAGGTCCAGATTGGTATTTTATTTTTTGATTACGGAGCAGTTTAGTAACTATACTGACAGGCACTGGTTTAAAGTTGAATTTATCTGTGATATGTGGTCCCTGCACGGTTGGAGGGGCCTGACCTATGTGTGGCCTTTCTGTAGGTGTGTCATTTGCTAGTTTAGCAATTAGGGTGGTGGCACAACCAACAAAATAATTATTAAAGGCATTTGCAACATCTAGGGGGTGTTGCAGGGTTTGGTTGTTTATTTTGACAGCAGCCGGCTGGGAGTGGACTGGGGGTGCTTGTATATTACTTATGATTCTCCAAAATTTCTAGGGTTTGATAGGTTATTGTTTAGATTTTCATTGAAGTATTGGGCTTTAGCCATTTTTGTTTGTTTTGTGCATGCATTCCGTCATTCACAGTGATCATTCATGGATCCAGTACTTTTGAAATTTGACCACAGTGAATCTCTAATCTGGTACATTTGTGTAAGATCAGCTGTAACCCAGGGGAGATGAGCCCCTTTTACTCGCACTTTACGCAGCAGGGCATGGGCATTCCAGACTTGCAGGAGCTCGGACTGAAAGAATTCAATTGCACAGTCCAAGTCTGGGACAAGGTTTAGTCTGTACCATGGGAGCAGTTTCAGATCACTTAGGAAGGATTCAAGAATAAATTTCTTGAAAGCCCTGGTGATTATTACCTTTGGGGGAGATTTTGTGGCTTTTATTTTGTGCACACAGTACACTAGACAGTGGTCACTGAAGCTATTAGCGAGAACGCCTGCCTCTTGTATTCTATTGGGAGATGAAGAGAGACTCCAGTCCAGCAGGGTATGGTTAGGGCTATTCATATTAATGCGAGTGGGGGAGGAGATTAATTGAGTTAGCTGCAAGGCCTTAAACAGTGAGCAGTGTTTATGATCTTTAGGATTCAGCCAATCAATATTGAAATCACCGAGGACCAGCAGTTCGCTTTTTTGGTTTTGTTCAAGTAAATTATGAAGGATTTCAGTTATGTCAGAGAGGGAGTGCACTGGAGAGCTTGGTGGGCGATAAAATCCAGCAACAACGATTGACCATGAAGACCATGATGCGCTGGTATACAACCCTGGTTTTCCTACATAAAGTTAACCCAGCTATACCAGACGAGTGTTGGAGGGGATGTGGTAACAAAGGGACTCAAGCTCATATGTGGTGAGAATGCCCAAAAATTTTGGTTTATTGGGACTCGGTGCAGGCCTTGATTGAATCAATATTTGGCCCTGGAATACCAAGAGATCCTTGGACCTAACTTTTTGCCTTACCGGTGCCGGGCCTCTCCATGTACCATAATCATTTACTTTCTAAAATCCTATTGGCAGCCAGGAAGGCTGTAGCTGAGGTATGGCACTCAGCCTCTCTGCCTCCTCAGGGGCGTATGCTTCAAATATTAGAATATATTAAATTGATGGATGAACTCTCGACTGTGTCACATTTCACAATGCCTGTTTTTCATAAGGTGTGGGAGATTTGGGATTAGATATGTACATACTCTCTGTACTTCTCAACCGTTGGTAATACTACATAACGATGCCTTCAATTGTTTTTGTTTCTGTCTTGTTTGGTTGTGGGGTTTTTTTGTTATGTTTTGTTGTTTATTATTTTAGATTATGGTATATATATATGATAGCATTTTGTGCATATACGATAAAAATGTGGACCAGTTTGGTATGACTTGTTTGAATTTATTGTCATGTTGATTATATGTAATATATCATCTTTTCACTTTAAAAATAAAGTAGAAAAAAAAAACCCTTTTCATATATCTATTAAAACACTGTTATCTCTGCAGACCTACAAGCTGTAAGGATTTATGAGGTATGAGTGGAATGGTCCTAGTCAGGACATCCTATCTCTAACAAATATGAGCAGGTCATCAAATTAGGACACATGAGGTTAATCACTGTCACTAGCAAAAGGAATGCAGTTTATTTGAATGAATGGTGACACAGAGGAGAATGACTGGAGCATTGGAAATTGGAGATGAAGAGAACCACACCAGAGCAATTCTTCCGTTCATCTCACTTTCCAGGCCAGCTATTTGGTCTCGGTAGTTCTCTTCTCCTGCCAGTTTTCCTGATTGTCACCTTTCTCTGAGCCAGGTGATGTTCTTTTTCAGCTTACCTTCAAAGCACTGGCGAATGATGCGCTGTCTGCAGACCCGTATTAAGCGCTCTATGGGCCTGGAGCTGAATATTTAGGTGGGCTTTTTTTTGTAATTTAGGGAAATGAAAACATATTTTTGGTTATTTAATAGTGCAGATACGGCTATATCTAACCAGGCAGATACTGTGTGATTCATTTTTCATTCAGATTTCAATCATTTAAAGAGTGTAAACATTTTTTTTCCCATTTTATCAGCCAAACCTTTATGGGTTATATATTCTATAGGGCATTCTTGTTAAAAAAAAAAGTAAAATAGGAACCTGTTACTGCATTTTTCTGAGAAAATATATAATTTTAACCAGAAAATTAAAAGAAAAATGAAATATTTCCCTTGTGTTTTGGAACATGTGTTTTTTTTTTTTTCAAATAGTATGACTATGTATAAAACACTGACCTTGCTCCCAGCGTGGGAAATGAGAAGGTGAGAAATGGAAGTGGTATTGCTCACGTTATACGTGACAAATGGACAATGCCATTGCTTTGGAACTAAAAAAATATTTTTTTAAATTTTCTTTTCTTTTAGATTTTACATGGTCAGGTTTGGGATCAATGCAAAGGCCAGACTCTGCCCTGTCCAATGACGCCTCACTTGACCTTGTGAGGTATAAAGATTAGTGACACAGGGGTCCAAAGTTCCCCCCAGGGCTCTTCGCTGCAGTGCGGCGGTTTTGGTTTTTGATGTAACAATTCGTAACAATGGATTGTACCATCACCCATCACCTATCACCTCCACACTTGTTGGTGACATGAGAAATGTGATGTTTAGGTAGTGCAGCATCATTGTTTACTTTATAATTGAAGTGAAAAATATTACTGTTGGAAAGAAAAAAAATCTTATTTTATTTTTCTTTCTTAAAACTTGGTCATGTTTGGTATCATTGGAAAGGTCATACTCTGGCCTTTCCAGTGATACCTCAATTGACCTGTAGCTGCTATGGAGTTGGAGATACAGGGGTCCAAATGCAGACATAGTTATCCTTTCTCTGGGCCTATTCTAAGGCATGGGCCTGGAGCTGCTGCTCCATCTGCCCCTATGTTAATCCGGCCTTGGCTGTCTGACCTCAGTACCCACATCATCTACAGCAGCTGGGGCCTGTATCGGGACGACATCAGGATCCACAGCAGGCTCCAGATCCTCATCTATGGCGGTGCTGTCCTCAATCGCCATGTTATGCAGCATGCCAGGACTATTAAGGCCACTTTGGGGGGCTGGTACTGCAAGGCCCCACCAGATCGGTCAATACAGTGGAAGCGCATCTTGAGCAGTCCGAAGGTCCTCTCAATGGCGCTGCGGGTACTCTGGTGCACTGAGTTCTAGGCCTCCTGCTCTGGCATTTGCGGTCACCTAATGGGGGTCATCAACCATGGCCTGAGCGGGTATCCAGCATCACCTAATACATGACACATGACATACAGTGATATTCTGTTAGATGAGGCTATACATTAAGGGACATAAATATTTTATGCAGCAGATATGTGCACTCTCCAAGTAGCCAGCCTTCAGGGAACAGCCCATCCTGGAAATCCTGTGCCACTGAGGAGTTCCGCAGGATGTAGGAGTCGTGGGTACTTCCAGGGAAGGAGGCATATAGGTGCATAATGCACATGTTTGCATCACACAACATTTGCACAATTATTGAGTGGTACTGCTTTTCACTGAATTACTGTAGACAGCAGGTTCCACCCAAGGTGTACGGATCGCTATGTGCGTGCAATCAACAGCACCCAGGACATTCGGGAAGCCACCGAGTGTGTAGAAGCCCTGTTTCACCCTTTGGAATCCCTCATGGGAGGTAGGGAATCCGATGTAGTGTTTTCAGTTGTGCTTCATTGCTCGCAGGAAGCAATGGAGCACAATGGAGAAGGTGCTCTGACTGACACAGCCTAATTCTGCTAGAGGCTGCTGGAAGGTGCCAGTGGCAATGAACCTCAGGCAACACAGCAACTTTGTCATCCCTGGGACAGATATCCGTGTCCCTGACCTGGACTCTAGATGGGACCACAGCTGGAGATAGAACCGGTATATCTGTGCCCGGGTCAGACGGTAGCGGAGACGGCACTCTGCATCAGTGTCCTCTGGACACGAGGTGCCCGTGGAACAGCACGCTCCCTCTCCAACTCCTGCTGCCATTGGAAACGAGCTCTCTCTCTGTGACGCAATATCAGCATATATGCTGCAGCAATTATGAGAGCACACACAACTTCATCCATTGTATTTGTCTGGTATGAGTTGAATGGACAACTGTGCTTTGGTGCATTCCTTTTAATGGGCATGGATATTTGGGGTTAGCCAGGCTGTTCAGATCTGCCATTAGCACCAGCTTTTTGCAGTTTCTAAAATTATGCGCGCAAAGGCCATGCGGTAATTACGTGAAATAGATTGTGATACCATCCTTGTACCAGCGCACATTCGAATTTGCGCTCACAATGTTAAGTATAGGAAGCGCGCAGTACAGTAAGCTTGCGCAGGGTTCGCGGTAGACTATTGCGTGCGGTTGTTGTACTGACTATGTAATACGGGATTAGGCGCAAATGGTTTTACCCCGCGCGTTAATGGTTATTTGCGCCGGCAAAAAATGTTTGAGTGAAGATTGTAATTTAGCCCATAGTTGGTTAATATAATTCTGCTGAAAAAAAATAGTGTTCTAGCAAAAATTAAAAATATACTTATATCAAGTAGAATTAGTTTTGTACTTTATTCTATTTGTATTTTACATGCTTGAGACAACAAACAAATAATACTGCAATAATGTTACACAATTGTGATAAAAATAAGGCCATGCTCCTCCAGGGCTTGACAAATTTGCTTTGAATCTAGGAACCAGCTACAAAAATTAGGAGCTAGGTTTTTCTTCAGACGAACAAAGCTTCACTTTTAACAACTAAAAGATACACCAATACCAATTTTTTTAAGACTGAGTACCGATACATTTCTTGCCAAGGTGCTCACCGATACGTTTATTTAATGTCATGTGACCACTTTCTAATAAATAATTTAGGATTTTTCAGACAGGCTGTCCAATTTATGATAATATTGAAACGTATGGCCAGACACCACAATTGCCCACTGCACACCCTGACCACATATATAAATATATACACACACCAGCCCTCAGATACAATTTTCACATTTCAGACCTCAGGCACACGGCAGTTGGCAGAATGCACTAACCACATTAACCATATTCGACCAGGCCCCTCCGGCGTTCCAGGGAGTGGCCGTCGGCAAGGCTTGCAGAGTCCTAAAGATCTCGTGAGAGTGTGGCTGGAGTTTTAGCTGACGGCTTCTAGCTGGAACGCGGCGCCAGCCGGAGGGGCCTGGCAGAATACTGTTAGTGCAATGGTCCCTCAGGCCCCACCAACAAGCTAGATTTTAAGAATTCCCTCGGGGAAATGCAAACTGAATCCTGAAATTACTGTTCACCTGTGCTGTGCTTCAGATACCTGGAAATCCTGGCCTGTTAGTGGGCCCTAAGGACCAGGGTTGGGGACAACTGTTTTAGTGCATTCTGTCAGCTGCCCCAGCCCACACATGCTGCCTGGCCAGCCAGCCCAGTGCTGGCTTCCAGTATACAGGGGGTGTGGAAATTCAGAAAAAATCTACTTGTCCAATGGACTAAATTGGTAACCCAATCTACTTTCTCTAATATGGAAAAACAATTTCAACAATATCTTTAAGAGTCTGTTTTGGACGCAAATGTATCACCCCCTTATTCATGTATCTTGTACAGTGCTGCCTCTCCAACCTTCAAAGGGTGCTAGAAAAGCAGAGTGATACAAAAAGCTGTGCAGCACATAAATAGGTGAGAAAAGAGCTGCACACAATGAATGCTAATCAGTCTTTATTACATCAAATCTGATAAAATATACACTCAATATAGCAAACATCTAAGCAGGTGCATATTTATGTAAACACACTAAATCATAATGTGAGCATTATAACAAAGCAAAGCAATGAGCAAAGCAGTCCAGTATGCTAATAAAAATGCAGAAAAGCTGGTAATTGTGTTCTCTTGACATAAACTATATACAGAGATGTAATAAAGCAATGCTTGAGAAAGGCAGATAATGCTGCTTAGTGAGTGTGCGCAAGACTTTTTACAATAATAGTGATTTTCTTGCACCTTTCTATATTCTTTAATACAATAAAACAAACTACTGTGTATCTTTTTATATACTGCGGACTGCTTTGCTCACATGGCCTTGTTTTTCAGTACTTTGTATCTCACGATTTAGTGTGTGTACATAGTCAGGTCCAGAAATATTGGGACATCGACACAATTCTAACATCTTTGGCTCTATACACCACCACAATGGAGTTGGAGTGAAACAAACACAATGTGCTTTAACTGCAGACTGTCAGCTTTAATTTGAGGGTATGTACATCCAACTCAGGTGAACGGTGTAGGACTTACAACAGTTTACAGATGTGCCTCCCACTTGTTAAGGGACCAAAAGTAATGGGACAGAATAATAATCATAAATCAAACTTTCCCTTCTAAATACTTGGTTGCAAATCCTTTGCAGTCAATCACAGCCGGAAGTCTGGAACGCATAGACATCACCAGACGCTGGGTTTCATCCCTGGTGATGCTCCACCAGGCCTCTACTGCAACTGTCTTCAGTTCCTACTTGTTCTTGGGGCATTTTCCCTTCAGTTTTGTCTTCAGCAAGTGAAATGCATGCTCAATGGGATTCAGGTCAGGTGATTGACTTGGCCATTGCATAACATTCCACTTCTGTCCCTTCAAAAACTCTTTTGTTGCTTTTGCAGTATGCTTTGAGTCATTGTCCATCTGCACTGTGAAGCGCCGTCCAATGAGTTCTGCAGCACTTGGCTGAATGTGAGCAGATAATATTGCCCGAAACACTTCAGAATTCATCCTGCTGCTTTTGTCAGCAGTCACATCATCAATAAATACAAGAGAACCAGTTCCATTGGCAGCCATACATACCCACGCCATGACACTGCCACCACCATGCTTCACTGATGAGGTGGTATGCATAGGATCATGAGCAGTTCCTTTCCTTCTCCATACTCTTCTCTTCCCATCACTGTGGTACAAGTTGATCTTAGTCTCATCTGTCCATAGGATCTTGTTTCAGAACCGTGAAGGCTTTGTTAGGTGTTGTTTGGCAAACTCTAATCTGGCCTTCCTGTTTTTGAGTTTTACCAATGGTTTACATTTTGTGTTGAACCCTCTGTATTCACTCTGGTGAAGTCTTCTCTTTATTGTTGACTTTGACACACATACACCTACCTCCTGGAGAGTGTTCTTTATCTGGCCAACTGTTGTGAAGGGTGTTTTCTTCACCAGGGAAAGAATTCTTCGGTCATCCACCACAGTTGGTTTCCGTGGTCTCCTGGGTCTTTTGGTGTTGCTGAGCTCACCGGTGCGTTCCTTCTTTTTGAGAATGTTCCAAACAGTTGATTTGGCCACGCCTACTGTTCTTGCTATCTCTCTGATGGGTTTGTTTTGTTTCTTCAGCTTAATGATGGCTTTCTTCACTGATAGTGATAGCTCTTTGGATCTCATCTTGGAGTTGACAGCAACAGATTCCAAATGCAAATAGCACACTTGAAATGAACTCTGGGCCTTTTATCTGCACATTCTAATTGGGGTAATGAGGGAATATCACACACCTGGCCATGGAACAACTGAGAAGCCAATTGTCCCATTACTTTTGGTCCCTTAACAAGTGGGAGGCACAGCTTCAAATTGCTGTAAGTCCTACACCGTTCACCTGAGTTGGATGTGCATACCCTCAAATTAAAGCTGACAGTCTGCAGTTAAAGCACATTGTGTTTGTTTCAGTCCAACGCCATTGTGGTAGTGTATAGAGCCAAATATGTTAGAATTGTGTCGATGTCCCAATATTTCTGGACCTGACTGTATGTACCTGCTGATGTCTTTCTACTCTGTGGGTTCATCGATCCTGAGCCTCCTTCCTGCCCTGAGCTCTCAGGACAGAGCATGTAGGGTTAGCACTGCTGCCCTCCACACGTCCTACTGCGGTCTGGCTGTGCTCTGACAGCTCCTCTGGACACCTTATTACAGGAGTCCCCTGTGCTTGCTCAGGTTGAATTATGGGCATTATAAAATCAGCACTGAGCCTTCCCTGATGGTGCAGGACCCGGGATTCAGCAGACAGCACAGGGCAGGGGGATTACCTCTCTTTTTATAAATAAAAAAAAACATAAACTTCATTATTGAAAGCCTGTCCAGAATCAGGAGATCACAGGAATCAGGAGCCTGTCTCGTTGAGGAGCCACAGGGACCATCAAATACACAGCTGTGAAAGAGAACTCAGCTAGAGCCCGGGGAGGAGGGAAGCGCAGCTTCACCTCCTGCAAACACTGGGCAGAGGCAGCACTAATTACGTGTGAAGCTGCAGGAGCCAATCACAGGAGGGGAAAAAGCCAGAACTCCACACTACTTGCCAGGTGGGACTGTTTGCCAGGAGATGTATCCAAACCCTTCAACATTTTTATTCGCCATGGTGACCTGACTCCTGGGTTTTGTCGAGGCCTGCCTTAGACTTTCCACTCACGTGCTATAGAGCCTGTATAAAACTGTCTCTATATTCTTGGCCTGGTGCCAAATTTCAGGGATGGCACAGCCCACTCTGTGACTTCGGTGGCTTCTCAAAAACAGTAGAGACAGGAACTTCATAGGTGTATGGCCCCACCATTCCCGAACTACTGGCACTAATGATCCTGACGTCCATTAAAATTCCCCTTGTCTTCCTCAACCCCATTCCCTCTAGACTGTAAATTCTTATAAACAGTGCCCTCTACACCTCTTGTTCCCATCCCATATCCGTTTATCTGTATCTCGTTCCCTTTGGATATTGTAAAGCAATGCGGAAGCTGTTGGTGCTATATTAATGATGATAATAATAATAAAGGTTAATATACACAGTAGATATGCAGAATGAACTTGGTTAATGAGGATTAAACTTGCTCACTTAGGGCTATATTACAATCTTTGCACAAAAAGCCTCACGCAAAGAGAAAAACTTTGCACCGAACGTAAAACTTTTGCGCGCGCAAATCACCACTGGAATTACAATCCTTGCATGTCTTTTCATCCGGCGATCAATACCGCACGCAAACAGGACGTGGCCAAATGCTCGTGCAGTACCGTCTTGCACAAAAACCAGTGTGTTAACAGTTTGTCCCGATTCAGCCAATTCGAATAAAGAACCACAATTATCTCACGTGCAGCGATAATACATGCACAAACAACTTCTCAATTTTATTGGTTTGGTATGTGTTGAAAGGGCAACTATAATTTGCTGCATTTTTTTTACGGGGCTGGTGTATTTTGGTTTGGCCAGGTTGATAGAATTTGCCATTAACACCAGTTTTTTGCAGTTGCTAAATAATGCGCGCAAAGGCTATGCGGTAATTACCGCGAAATAGATTGTAATACCATCCTCTTACCAGCGCACATTCGCATTTGCGCTCACAATGTTAAGTATAGGACTCGCAAAGTACAGTAAGCTCGCGCAGGCTCACCCACGGTAGACAATTGCGCACGGTTGGTGCGCTGACTATGTAATACGGCATTCGGCACAAAGGGTTTTACCCCTCACGTTAATGTTGTTTTGCGCCGGCGCCCTCGTATTAATGTTTTTTTGCGCGAACATTGTAATTTAGCCCTTAGATTGGAGCCTGCATAATCCGGCTCTAGCTGCTATGGTTGTGACACCTTTCTGGTAGTGTCCCTCTGCTGCTCTTCTTTGAATACAATATATAGACAGAGAATCATGGGAGATATACAGTAGTACAGAAACATAAGGGAGGGGGCAGAGTTTGAGTTCTCTAATTTAGGGAGTTGCTAGTTAAAATGTCCTCTTTCCACTCTGGGCCAAAGCCAGTGAGGGCTTTGCAGAGGCGTAGCGAGGTCATGAGGCGCCCATTAGTGCCCCCCAACCAAAAATAATCACTACAGCATACAATTTTAAAAATATAAAAACATTTCCCCACAAAATAGAAAATCTATTTTTTTTATGCAACACATAAAACAGGTTGCCAGGAGAGCACCAATAACCCCTTACTGCTGGGCAGGTTTTGCCCGGTGCGAGGGGCTTAACGGAGGTGGGATGTACTAGCTGACGTGCCACGTGCCTCATTGGCTACGTATGGTGTTGTCAGACCTTTTCAGATATGAAATTTCTATAACGCAGGAATGTTTAAATTTGGGGCCAGAGATTGCTTCACACAGATAAACTCGTCTGCGTCGTTAATATGTGACAAGAATATGTGTTATAAAGACAATAGATAAGCTAAACTCGTTATTGTTACACATACAAGAAAGGACATTTAACATTGATCAAAGACTGTCTAATTGACTCTGGTTGTAAAAATAAACAAACAAATGTTAGAACAAATGGTTTAAAAGTAAGGGAACACAATAACAACTAAGATAGATATCTCAGTATTGTGTTTATTTCGTCAGATCGAAACTCTGAAAGCACGTAAACATGGAACAATGGGTTGCCCAATAAAGGAAAAAAACCCAAAGAAGGTTAAATGGCTTGGATAAACCAGCTTGTAATGCTATGCTATTCGGCGATATGATCTAACACTATATGGTATTTGAATATTTAATTTATGTGGTCAGTTAGAATAGATAACCTTGGCATCTTATAAAAACAGAGGCCCTACCACATTCAGTTGATTATTACAAATGTCTGGTGTACTAACCCGCATGAAGCCAATTAAGTCGAGTAAAGTGTGAATGTTAAAGACGATACCACGAATGAATGAATGTATGTCCCCTCACATACACATCCCTGTGGATATAAGTAAAGGGGGATGAGATGCACACACGCCGTGGCGAAGTATGCCGGCGATGCCACAATAGAAATAAATTTTGATTTGTTAACAAAATCTTTGGAGTCCCGGGATATAGGAATAAAAGACCCCAAACCAGTAAAAGATTGGCCTAACACATAAATTAATTCCTGCAGAAGGTTGATGGATGATCTGAGATCGCCATCTGCTGGCCAGGTAATATAACACCTGGACAGATGCCTGGAGTTGATGAATATATATATCCTCCAATCAAATGAGGCCACATAGTGATGGGCTAGATCTAAAACTGGGCGGAAGACCACTATATAGAGGGGACACTCCAGAGCAAGAGGATCAACATACACTGAGAAAAGCTTGGGGAGAGACCTGAGGGACGCTTGGAGGGGAGAAAGGCAATTATCATCAGCCGCCCCCTTTAAAGACGCGACCACACCCTAATCTTCCACCACTCTATCTTCACTAACCAGATGGTAAAGTATGCCTGAATAACTTGATATCTATTTTCTAATTGCATAGTCCCTACTTTAGATGTCCATCACAAACTAAAGGAATATAAATGAATTATTTTGCTGTTTGAGCTTCCTCGGTAGAATAGTAATTCAACCTTCCAGTCCCCTGCAGAGGATTGCTAGGAAGAAACTATTCCCGGCTGAATACTTGAGCCATAATTTAGTGAAATTATTTGTATTCCAAGAATACTGGTTGTGGACATCTAAAGATCAATTATATACCTATAGTGAGATACGCTGGGACCGTGAAATAGCTTTTATATGTCAAGTGCCGTCAGTCCTATTCGTAAAACCAGCATAACTCCTTCCATATCCATCTTGCAGCCCTTTCGATTGAATGAAGTGCTGTGATTGATCTGTGGAAGAGATAGTCTACCTATCGAGTGTGTTATGTATCTCCCTGAAGGAAGTTGCATTTAGTGAATAGGCCCCCACAATAATAAATTGTGCTGCAGGTGATGCCCAGTAACTGAGTGTTTATTTTAGCCAGGTGGAGGATTGGTTTATAATGGGAAAGGTTTAAGTGAATAGAATAGAGCCTGGTGTTTAAAAACTGAGGCGTGTATATCTGTGGTGCGGTCTATAAACCTAAAATATTTGTCCATTAGATTATTGTGTGTCGCAGTATCGCTACTAATCACGATCTATAATCACTTGTGAAATTGTATTTTGCTAATCCGTTGATAGCATATGATTGTATGAAACTTGACGTGTGAATAAATTTTGGTTTGAATTGTTTTACCGTTACGCAGTCTCATATCATCTTTATTGATTTTATTGTGTTTAAAAATATCTAGATAGCATCAAAAAAACTCGGGATAACGCGCCATATATTTGTTAAGACGTATATTCATTGATTGGTTATTAATCCCTATTTTAGGGGTTAAATACCAATTTATACCACTGGTATTGGAGGCACTGTCAATAATATATATATATATCTATATACATCTACAATAAGAAAAATATACGTCATAATTAATATATCCCTGACCTATTAAAGAAGTCAATAATCTCTAACAGTGTGTATGAGCGTATCACAGCTCCACAACTATAAAACTCACAGTAGTGTGCAGTGTGTATTAGCAAATCAGAGCTCCACAGCAATAAAACTCGCAGTAATGTGCGGTGTGTAAGAGTGTGTCACAGAGCACCACAGCAAGAAAACTCACAGTAATGTGCGGTGTCTAGTATAGAAGAAAAACAAAAGTGGGCTGCTCAATCCAAAATGCCCGGGCCTATTTTTTTTGTCTCAGTCCAGGCTAATTCAGAAATAATCGCCCCATAATAATTTACCCCATATTCGCATGGGCCGTGTACCTGCCAACGGCTGCCTGTATCTGTGTTTGAATGTGCCTCTTGCACTCTCGGCTGTGCTCCTGTGATATCTTTAGATGATCTCGTGGGAGCACAGCCGTGAGGCACAATCAAGCACAGATGCAGTCGTGTAATCAGCCCAATGCGAATATGGGGTGTGTTGCGGATCGGGGTACAACCATGCTCGGTACCCTCCGTCTGTGCGCCCCTTTCCACTGTACACAAGAGATATTCGTACCCACACACAGAATAGTCGACACATAATCCATTGCACAGCACATAACAATCTACCCTATACACAGAGCAATGAAATGTAAGGAAAAATAAATGAAAATAAACATTGCAGCATCCGTTTTGTCACAGGGTAAATCAACTAAGCAGTTATTTCTGAATTAGAGCAGCCGGCCCCAGCCCATAGATAGTCCACAAAAGCCACCATGTGGGGAAAAAATAATAGAATTAAATGAGGTGGAAATAACAGATTTAGGGGTGTGTGTGGAAATAAAAAAAATTGTGGATTGTGTTTATAAAAAAATGTGGAATAAGGAAATAATTATCTTCCATGGCAGCCTGATCCTTGCTCTGGTTGGGACATGTGGGTAGAGAGAGCTCATACATAGCTTGTAGTCACTGAGCAGCGTCTGGTGGCAGCTCCTCCTGGCACAGATATACAGATCACTCACATAGCTTTTTTTCTTTTATTGTGCATGAACGCTTCCGGACTCTGGTCTGCGAGTCAGCACATGTGACACAGACCACCTGGAAGCTAAGTGCAGACTCTGGGAAGATGTGAAAGCACATCTCTCCCAGCTCTCGGGCTGAGCAGCTACAGTCTAAGTAAACGCCTGATGCCAACACACGTCAGTCCGTCCCTGCTTGCGGCGCCCTCCCCAGAAAGGCGCCCGGGGGCACGTGCCCCCCCCCTCCCTGCACCACTGGGCTGCATGAATTATGGGAACTAGAACAATGAGGTTGCGAATCAAAGTCAGTGTTGTAAGTTGAAGAAATTTATCCAGAGAGAAGCAGGTTATTACAGGGGCTAGAGAGCAGTCAGAATCCATTTCAGTTAGCCATGGCCAATGTCCAGGGAAACCAGAGTTTTGCAGGGTGTCTGGTTTAATCTGCTTAACTGAGGTCCAGGTCTTCCTGTGTTCCTAGTACCCAACCCTGACATATTCTTCGTACTGCTTTCTTTACCAAGCTTCTTTGCCAAACCTTGCTAAGGCCGTTTTTCTCATGATGTGTTCCTGCTATAGACTTGTGTATGTACCTGTCATGCTGTGTTACTCACCACCCACCAGATATGAACTTACATGTAAAAAAAGGCACTATCCCCAGTCGTCAGGGGTTGCTGTATCTCCTGCAGTGAGTACTTCCTTGGCATTTCAGTTCTCGTCACGCTTTTTAGGTAATAGCAGTCTGGTTTGTATATGGTATAGTCTTCTCCGAAAAAGCACCATCAAGCTAAAACCTTATGTGAAATACTTTGACACTAATTTAATTTGTTATAGAAGTTCAATACACAGCTACATATCATTTTACTTACCCTTACGTTCTGGAAAGCACTCACTGTTACGTGACCTAGTCTGAGGGTATGCAATAAAGGAGGATATGATAGTGAGATAACAGAGAGAATATGACAGATGTTGTGATGAGCCTAATTTCATCCTTGGTCTTGTAAGTGCATTACTGGGGGGCAAGGATGTATTTATTTATTTTTCAGTTTAACCTTTTGAAGTACATATATGTTGCTTATACCTTGTGGCCTCTCTCTACTGTTAATACTTATGTTTACATTAGTATTGTCTGTAGATAATTTGATCAATATGCGTTTGTTTTGTGGAGTTATCAACCTTACCATATACATTTATTTAAAGGTTGATTATAAATGAAGTAAAACAAAGATTCTTCCTAGATCTTTGAGTGAAATAACCTTAGCTCAAAGTTTACAATGAGCATATGCTGGAGCTCTAATAGGTAACTCAAAATCAGGGGCATATAATGAAAAACAATTCAACAGTTTTCGGCTAGTAAGGTTCCTCTGAGTTCCACTGATGTTTTTGTGCTTGATTTAACCTGAATGTTGATGTTACCTTTAGTTGGATTGGATTACAAGTAATTTAAATTTCAGTGGCATCTTGGTTAAACCGTCAAGTCCCAAACAAAACTGCAGTAAATGTATGGAACTCCAAAAGAATATTCTATAATTAGAAACATAAATTTGTAAGCTTTTAATTTCAAGCTGTTTGTTTAAAAATACCTTTGGCACATAACATTTCAAATATTAGAAACAATGGAATGGCGGACTTGTGTCTATGTATGCCTTCCATAAACAGAACCTTAATTCATTCCAGTTATAAATTACCTACATTTGAAAACTGAAATTGTGAAAGCATGTCACAAGGTATGAACAGTAACAGTGTTGTTAAAACCAGGAGAAAGAAGATAGAAAGAAGTTATAGTGCCTACGAACCAACCAAACACTTTTTCTTACTCCTTCTTTTTTTCTCCAGCCGCTTGAGTCTTTTCTCCTCTCGTCTCCGAGCTTCCTCTGCCTCCTGATGCTGTCGACACTTGTGAAAATTTTCAACTACGACCCCCACAAACATGTTTAGCACAAAGAAACTGACAATGAGAAGGAAAGAGATGAAGTAGAGCAACATCCAGGGATTGTGATTGGTAATGGGCTGGAAAAAAAAAAACATTATATAAAACAAACATTTGATTGACTAGTGAACATTAAGTAAGATACATAAAATATAGTATACACTTAGGGCTCTATTACATTCTTCACGCAAACGTTAACGCATGCGCAAAAATGCATTAACGCGAGGGGCAAAACCCTTTGCGCTGAACTTCGTAATACAAAGTCAGCGCAATAAACGTGCGCATTTGTCTAATGCGGGTGGACCTGCACGAACCCTTTGCGAGCGTACTGTACTGCGAGCGTCCTATACTTAACATTGTGAGCGCAAATGCGTTTGTGCGCTGGTAGCGGATGGGCAGTTTTTAACGCACAGTGTTTGCGTGCATAATTTTAACGACTTCTAAAAGCTGGTGTTAATGGCAAATCTGAACGTCCTGGCCGAAACCAAATACACCAGCCCAAAAATGAAAATACAGCAAAGTATAGTTACACATTCTACGCATACCCAAACAATAAAATTGAGAAGTTGTGCGTGTTTTTATTATTGCTGCAGCATATATACTCAGATTGATTTTGACCGGCGCAAAAACTTAACAAGAGACAATTGTGGTTCTTAATTCTGATTGGCTGAATCGCGTGAAAAAACAGTCCACACACCGATTTCTGCGTGCAATGTTAATGCGCGCGCGTTTTTGCTTGTTGGTTTTACACGCGCAATTTTTCGATGGATGAAATAATGTGCGCGGTTTGTAATACCAGCATTTATTTACGAGCGTTAACGTTTAATGCTTCGCGCACAAATTAACGTGCTGCGCAAGCGTTTTTGCGCACAGATTGTAATAGGGCCCTTATATTTTTCCTAGCTAAATTTACAAAAAAAATGATATATCTAGATTCAATAAACACTTAGGGCACTATCAACTGGTGTCACATGTTTTTGCATTCACACCAGGCAAAATCAGTCCAGCGCCTGTAACAGATCATTTGCCTCCCACTAGAAATGGGAAAAATCACTTAGCGTTTGTTAATTTGCAATTCGTAGCGCAAGTTTACTGTATTTACCACGTCCTATACTTAACATGGGGAACGCTAGAGAGCACTGGTGCTATTGTAACCAGCAGAGCATTTGGTGCCAGCGCCAACTTTTTTACAGGCGGTAATCACAAATATTTACCTACTCCTCAGTAGGGATGAGCTGAACACCCCCTGAGTTCGGTTCGGGCACGAACCCGAACTTCCCATTTGTTCGGGTCCGAACCTGAACCCCCGTGCAAGTCAATGGGGCTGAAAATTCGGTTTTTTAGAGTGCCCTCCAAGAGGGCATATATGCTACATATTTGCCATTAAAGGTGTATGGGGGTCTGGGTAGTGCCCTGGGGGACAGGACACAAGGACAAAAAGTTTTTAAAAAAAGTTTTTAAAGGGACAGGGAGTTTTCGATGAAATAAGGGTTAAAAATAAAAATGAAAAATTACTTCAAATATTGTGCCTAGGAGGTCCCCATAACCTGCCCGTGAAGTGGCGGATTTCTAGGATGTATAGAAACACTTAAAAACAAAAAAATGACGTTTCATATGACGGTAAATGCTTTTCCTTTAATCTATCCATAAACAACTGCTTTGGGCGGCAGTCTGTATGAAAAGACATTTTAGGACGCGCAGAAAAAATGTAGTGGTTTTTTTGGCTAAATTATTGTGAAACTTGTTGAATGAAAGTAACAATAGGTGCTTTAAAATTGGGCTTTTAGCGTCAGCAACAGTGCCGTCACACCGTAACCCCTCTGAGGATATGAATCTGATACAGGCGTCAATGGCAAAAAGATCTGAATCTGGTAATGGGCGTCAGTGCACCCAGATATTGTGCCTTTAGTGCCAGGCATGCAAGTACTATCATACAGTAACCCCTCTGTAGTATTGTGGAAGAGTGCAGGGGTGGACCATGCGGTCCTATATTAAAAAGATATGAATCTGGTAATGGGCGTCAGTGCACCCAGATATTGTGCCTTTGGTGCCAGGCCATCATCATACAGTAACCCCTCTGTAGTATTGTGGAAGAGTGCAGGGGTGGACCATGCGGTCCTATATTAAAAAGATATGAATCTGGTAATGAGCGTCAGTGCACCCAGATATTGTGCCTTTAATGCCAGGCCAGCAAGTATCATCATACAGTAACCCCTCTGTAGTATTGTGGAAGAGTGCAGAGGTGGACCATGCGGTCCTATATTAAAAAGATATGAATCTGGTAATGGGCGTCAGTGCACCCAGATATTGTGCCTTTGGTGCCAGGCCATCAAGTATCATCATACAGTAACTCCTCTGTAGTATTGTGGAAGAGTGCAGGGGTGGACCATGCGGTCCTATTAAAAAGATATGAATCTGGTAATGGGCGTCAGTGCACCCAGATATTGTGCCTTTAATGCCAGGCCAGCAAGTATTATCATACAGTAACCCCTCTGTGGTATTGTGGAAGCGTGCAGGGTTGGACCCTGATGTTCAAAAAATTTAAATGATGTAAATCTGGCACAGGCGTCAGTGCAGCCAAATATTGTGCCTTTCATGGCACCGTAACCCTTTTGTGGTATTGTGGAAGAGTTCAGTGCTGGAAGTTTTGTGCATGCAGAAGACATACCCGATCTATTCCGTTACTTCGGCATCAGGGGATTGATAGCTGCTGATCCAGGACTGATTCATTTTTATAAATGTCAGCCGGTCTACAGAGTCGGTGGACAGACGCACTCTTTTGTCTGTGACAAAACCTCCAGCAGCACTGAACGTCCTTTCGGAAAGCATGCTAGATGAAGGGCAACCTAGTAGCTGCATAGCATATTGGCTAAATTCTGGCCAGTGATCCAATCTCAACACCCAGTAAGCCAGTGGATCATCTGCTGGAAAGGTATCCAGGTCTGCCCTTGCCCCTAGGTAGTCCTGCACCATATGATGAAGACGCTGGCAATGCGTGCCTACATTTGACGTCCCTGGGCGTCGAGGACTAAAAAAATTTAAAAATGCAATCAGTCAAGCGGCCCTGGCCTTCACCGCTATTCCTCTGATCACCTGCAGCCTCAGAAGCACGTGTGTCAGCAGTAGCACTCGGTAATCTAACAGTGCCTGGAAAGGTTTTACACAAGTTTTGCTTTAGAGCGTCCTCAAGTTTTGTCATCCTGTGCTCCCTCTGTGCGGGCAGGATGAGCTCTGCAACTTTCCCCTTGTATCGTGGATCAAGAAGGGTTGCCAACCAGTAATGATCCTTCTCCTTGATAGCACGAATCCTGGGGTCCTTTAGCAGGCTTTGCATCATTAGGGAGCCCATGCAGCGTAGTTTGGAGGTGGCATTAGCTGCCGAGTCTTCCTCCTCCCAGCCACGCACAAGCCCTTCTGTTTCTGGGCACACAAAACCCTGCCTTGAGGAATCCCCACCTTCAATGCCCCCACTACTTAAATAGTCCTCCTCCTCCTCATACTCCTCGTGTCTGATCTGAGTAGGACCCGCTGGAATGCTGTCTGTGGAAAGACTGGGGCCTTGAGAGCTAGGGAAGGCCTCCTCTTCCTCCCGCTGCTCTGCCTCTAGAGCCACATCTATAATTCCCCGCAGAGTGTGCTCCAGCAGTAACACTAAAGGAATTGTGTCACTGATGCATGCACTGTCCCTGCTCACCATCCTCGTTGCCTCCTCAAATGGTGACAGTACAGTGAATGCATCCTTGATCATCAGCCACTGCGGGGGGGAAAAAAAACAAGTTGACCTGAACCTGTCCTTGTGCCATACTCACACAGGTACTCGTTGATGGCCCTCTGCTGCTTGTGCAGACGCTGCAGCATTGCTAATGTTGAATTCCACCTGGTGGGCATGTCACAGATCAGACGGTTTGTGGGAAGGTGGAATTCTCTTTGAATTTCTGCCAGGCGAACGCTTGCTGGGAATGACCGTCTGAAGTGGCTGCAGACTTTCCTGGCCTGGATGAGAAGCTCTGGCAGCCCTGGGTACTTGGTTAGGAAACGCTGTACCACCAGATTTAGGACGTGTGCTAGGCATGGTACATGCATCAATTTACCCTTGCGTAGGGCGGAGAGAAGGTTGCTGCCATTATCGCAGACGATCATTCCCAGCTCAAGCTGGCGTGGTGTTAACCATCTCTGCGCCTGCCATTGCAGAGCTGACAGAATTTCTGGCCTGGTGTGGCTCCTGTCCCCTAAAAAAAACAGCTCCAGCACAGTATGGCATCTTTTTGCTTGAGCCATTGCGTAGCCCCTGCCATGCGTCGGAATTTACTGCCACTTCGCCAGAGAAGGAGGAGGAAGAGGTGGTGGAGCAGACAGACCTCATATAAGCAGCTTTCTGGAGGCGTGGTGGATGAACAAGCTCCAGCACAGAGCCCCGTCCTGGATCCCTCCCAGCTGCAAGCAGAGTTACCCAGTGTGCCATGAAGGAAATGTAATGGCCCTGTCCATGCTTGCTGGACCACATGTCTAAAGTAATGTGCACCTTGCTGCTGACTGCCTTTCCCAATGACTCGATAACATTGTCTTCTGTCGGGTATATTACAGAAAGGAAAAATTAAAATGGATGCCTGTAGCCATTTTGTTTTTAAAGACGGTTTTTCTTTCAATTTTCTCTAGGTTTAGAAATGAACGAGATTTTTTTTTACAGAGTTCATTCCTGGGTGAAGATTTTTATATTTTTTTAAGACGTGCCAGACAGGAAGGAATCTAGAATGTTTTTGTGTGATAATGCTAGAGTTAAGTGCTAAGACGTGTCATAATTAAATTTATTGGTCTGTCTTAAGTTTCAAAACAAAAGATATTTTGTCTTTTGGGTATAGGAATAAGAGTTAATATCTCTGTAATATAGATTTATATTCACAAAATATATGTTTATAATCAAGGTATATTTTATTATATTTACAGTAGGAAATATATACTCCAATAAATATTGTAGAAAGTATATAATTGGTAAATAAT
The DNA here is from genome assembly GCA_009667805.1 of Leptobrachium leishanense. Lineage (NCBI taxonomy): Eukaryota > Metazoa > Chordata > Amphibia > Anura > Megophryidae > Leptobrachium > Leptobrachium leishanense. The sequence goes on along the minus strand of CM019070.1, from coordinate 100,653,649 downwards.
AAAAATTACTAAAGAATAGATTCTGTTGAGTTACCCAGAAAAGAATTTAGCTGATAGTAAGTAATTTCAAATGGAAGTTGGGATATAAATTAGGTATGACAGATAGAGATACAATGTCTATACATTGGGAGAAGAGAAGGTCTTTGTGTAGATTGACCTTTTGACCCGAGATAGGAATATTAAAAAGAAATGGAATTAATTAAGAAGTGCAATACTGCCCTCTAGAGTATAGTAAATATTAGATTAATAATATTGCCAGTGACGTCAAATTTACTATAATTGAAGTGGCAGTGTTGGTTGCAAGTCAGTCGGAGATTCCAGCATTCAGACTCACACCGCAATGCATTCAGACGTCCAGTACACATGACACTCTGAGAGTCCAAGATTCCAACACTCAGACTCACACCACGATGCAGGCAGATCCCAAGACATGAGGCAATCAAGATTCTCACCAAATCTCTGACTCTCACCAAATCTCTAACTCACATGCATTGATTATCTGATATCGATAATCTTCACATATTCCAAAAATATTACATCAGGAATTCCAAGGCAGACTTATCAAAATCCAAATTGGACAGGTAATGTATGAAATTAAGGAATTAATGTAATTCTATATATTTGTGGATATTTTTGCAATGTAGACTGAGACTTCTCAGATACTGGCTAACTCCAAAAATTCTAAGTATTTCTATTCTGCAGATAGAAATATGAAGAAGTGGACATAAGGATTTATTCCTAAAAAGAAATGTTGTAAGATTGATACCAATATATATATTGAATTTGGAAATTACTGTGATTAAAATTAATAAGCAAGGAATTATATAACTACAAAATAAAAAGCAAAAGATTAGAAGTTTAATTCTCGAGATTAGGGGAGGATTCACTAAATAAGTTTTTATTACTTATCATTAAATTAGCTCATCTTTTGTTGATCCATGTAGCATAGAGATATATATATATATCTATAAGAACTGGCTGGTTAAACATTGTTTGCTGGGAAATGCATGTTGTATTAAGCAGAAATGTTTATTAACCATTTGTGTATTAGTTACTAACTGATAAGGTAAATGATATTAATCATATATGCAGTTACTAACCGTAGATACATATATTGTGAAGCTTGTTTTTATATGCTGATGGATTGTGGTTTATAAATTTTTGTTTATGATTGGAGATTTGAAACTTTTTTGTATACGTAATAAATATATATATATTTTTAGCCGATTATTGATTATTGTATTTTTCAAAGCAAAACACAAACAATTAAAAGAATTCAGGAGAATTTCTAAGAAATATAAACGATTGATATTTGTGTCTCGTATAAGTTTCTTATGAAATAATAATCCCTTATATATTGGAGGCAACTGCCGAGGTAGGTCCAGTAAGTCCAATATAGACATATTGGAGGCTTGGCTGAGAAGTCCAATATATATAACGTGTTGTATTCACATGCAGAGATTATATCCGACACTTCCACGTGTTGGTATAGTGCTGGAATGGCCCTCCGTGAAAAGAACTGGCCTTTTGTAACCTGCCACTGTGGTATAGCACATTCAGCATTTCACAGAAGGAGGCAGAGTCCACCAGCTGGAAAGGCAGCAGCTGTAATGCGAGTAATTTTGCCAAGCTGGCATTTAGACGCTGTGCAAGGGGATGGTTGGGACTATATTTTTTCTTACGCTGTAGCAGCTGGGGCAATGAAATCTGACTGACTGCATAAATCTGCAGCTGATGGGATGCTGTCACATTCTGATGAAGGACCTGGTACATCCATTACTATAACATCATCCCTGTCAGTGGAGGTTGTAGACATGGCATGACATATAGTGGGGGTAGAGACAGATGAGGACCGATGGGAAGTGTTGTGCCAATGGGATGCATGACAGGTGATCATATGTCGCTTCAAGCATGTGGTACCCAAGCGGCTGATGTTTCTCCCACACTTGATCCTCTTCAGACATAGCTTACAAATAGCAATGCTGCGTTCTGCTGCACATGTCGTGAATAACTCCAAGACAGCAGAGTTCCTGGACGTGTGCTTTGAGACAACAGTGCTCTGCACTTGAGCAGCTCTGACATCTGATGCCTTGGACTGACTACGGTTGCTCATAGAGGACGTTGTGCCTCATTTTTGTTGTGCCTCCTCCTCCACCTCCTCACTTGACTCCTCTGTTCGATCAGGCACCCAGGTGGAGTCAGTGACCTCATCATCGTCATCACCCCCTATCTCCTTGTCACTGGAGCCAACTTGGCAGTATGCTGCAGCTGCTGGGGGAACATGAGTGCCAGTTCTTTGTGTGTCACTGGCACCCCCTCCCACTAGGCTGATTATACTCCCTTCCTCAACCTCAGAGTTTGAATTAGAGCACTGGAGTTGCTGTGCATCCTCAAGCAGCATGTCACTGTCATTGTAATCAAACAATTCAGCTGACTCCTCCGTGTATGATGGTGAGAATACGGCAGGAGTAGCTGTGGACATGGAGGCTGAATTAGATGTTTTGGCAGCTGAGGTGGACTGTAAACCTCTACAAGCCTGGCTGGCAGAGGACTCGGAGGATGAGGATGGCCTGGTTAGCCAATCCTGCAAATCCTCTGTATGTTGCTGCTGCTTAAGACGGCCAGCACCAGTTAGAAAGGACAAGCGTGCCCCTGCAGAGGATGCACCACGTCCACGACGACCAGGGGCACAGCCATCCGACACAGAGGCTGCTTGCCCTCTTATCTGTGTCTGGGAGCGTCTGCCTGTCCTTTTTGGTTTTACCGACATGGTGAGTGATATATAGATTAAAGATATACAGAACTCTGATTCATCTCTGTTATAAAGATTGGAGATATGCAGAACTCTGATTCAACTTTGGTATATAGATTGGAGATATGCAGAACTCTGATTACAAACATAGAAACATAGAAAATGTCGGCAGATAAGAACCTTTCGGCCCATCTAGTCTGCCCAATTACATGGATACTTTACCTGGATTTATCTTTTGTTTAGGATAGCCTTATGCCTATCCCATGCCTGCTTAAATTCAATTACTGTTTTGGTCTCTACCACTTCAACTGGAAGGCTGTTCCATGTATCCACCACCCTCTCAGTAAAATAATGCTTCCAGATGTTACTTTTAAACCTTTGACCCTCTATAGATTCAACTCTGTTATAAAGATTGGAGATATACAGAACTCTGATTCAACTCTGTTGTAAATATTGGAGATATGCAGAACTCTGATTCAACTCTGGTATCTAGATTGGAGATATGCAGAACTCTGATTCAACTGTGTTATCTAGATTAAAGATATTCAGAACTCTGCAGTAAATCAGCAATTTCACTGCTATTTTCCCTGCAAGGCTGCCAATGTCCTCTACTCTATCTCTGATTCACTTCCTCTCCTGCAGGCTGCAACACCCTGATAGCTGGCAAGACCCAGATTCAACTCTGAATAGATAAAGATACAGTTTAAAGATACAGATGAACTCTGATTCAACTGTGGTATTCTATGGTATCTAGATTTAGATTAAAGATATACAGATTTTCCAGAACTCTGGTATAACTCAGTGATACACCCTGCTAGCTGGCAGTGCAAAGACACAGATTCAAATTCCCAGAACTCTGGTATAACTCAGTGATACACCCTGATAGCTGGCAGTGCCAAGACACAGATTCAAATTTCCAGAATTCTGCTATAACTAAGTAATACACCCCGATAGCTGGCAGTGCCAAGACACAGATTCAAATTTCCAGAAATCTGCTATAACTCAGTGACACACCCTGATAGCTGTCAGTGCCAAGACACAGATTCAAATTCCCAGAACTCTGGTATAACTCAGTGATACACCCTGATAGCTGGCAGTGCCAAGACACAGATTCAAATTCCCAGAACTCTGGAATAACTCAGTGATACACCCTGATATGCAACAATCTCCTCTCCTCTCTGATTCACTCCTGCCACACACACGCTGGGGCTACGGGGAAGCCTTATATAGTGTGCTGCGGGACCCTAGCTCTGTGAGCCCATGATTGGGCAAAATTTGCCCAATCAGGACTCTGAGCATAAGACTGTAGCCAATTACAAGCTTCAGGCCAGTGGAAAAGTGCATTGTGGTGCATTGTGGGCGAACACGCAGTGAACACGTGGAAATGTTTGCTGTTCAACGAACGGTCGAACGGCCAATGTTTGATGCAAACTCATGTTCGCATCGAACCGCCAGCCTATCCCTACTCCTCAGCCCTTGTGTTAGCGGACGAAAAAAGAAAAAAAGTCAAAGGTCCGTGCCCAAAATTAACAGGCAATTGAAAGAAATACAGCACAAGTTTTCTCTTGGCACCATACACCATAGTAATGGATCTGGTCAGCAATGTCGTTGCTGTTGCAGTAGGCTATATTATGAGAAATATATATGTATCCTTTATTAACATATATCCTAATTCCAAAATATTGGCTAATTTTAAACATTTCATGCTGGGGGTTATTCATACTATATAAGCGATTGATTATTAGGGTGACCGTGTGGACCATGTTTAAAGAGCCAAATGAATGTGTCTTGCCCTGAAACATGTATTATTTATATGCTGCTGCAGGGAAATTATTGTAGCTCACCTGGCCTTCATTTTGGATCTATTAAATGCATTGTAAGGATTCTGCATGCTGTAGCTGGCATTTATCATGCATTGCCCATCATTCTTAATTAATATGTGTGTGCATATAAACATGGATGATATGGTCACCTTGGAGGATTTTAATAACGCAGGAGTGTGAGTGTGAGCTATTCTCTGGATGCATTGATACTTATTCCAGCTTGTGAGGGCAGATCATAGGTATGGCCAGGCACTCTGCACTGGAAAAAAGAGTTATATCCTGTACTCAACCGCATTAGCGCTGGGTCTCAGCCCGGTTCTTGGCGTTTTCCTAGTGTGCGCTAAACGACCTTGTACAAGGACTACCGCGATGATCTGTTGGTGGGTCGACAGGCGTTACCTTTTAGCGACTCACACTAGATTTTTCATGTAGCGTTGGCGTTTTAGCTCACACCAGGTGATAGGGCCCTTAAGAATTATGTGCTTCAAAAGCATTGTAACAAGTTACACAAAATTTGGTTTCCTTGTGTATTTGAATGATTAATAACACTTGCTTCTCGAGAAGCCTATTTTATGTGAAATCAAAACACGGAGCATCTAGAACGGCTCCTGAGAATAACACAATACTTTAATCGTTACTTTTATTAAACTGAATAAATAATATACAGTATATAAATTACTATCAGGTTGCTATTCTTTAGGCAAATGGAAACAATGGCTAACTTTTAATACTGATATCAGGCTAATTTGCTGCTTTATAAACTCACCTGCTGTACGATAAGCCGCTCTACTGAGCAGCTCCATGCCCCTCCTGCTGCTTTTCAGCCAAGGAGAGGCAGAAAGATGGTGGGGTTTATTTATACACGCACCAAACACCTCCCATTTGAGGTTGAAAACAAAAACATGGAAAAAGAAACAGCAGCAAAACGACTAACTGGTGTTACAAGCATAATATACATACATACAGAACAAAATGGCGTCGCGCCAATACTCACCATACTCGCCCATACTCATCCAAATGGGAAGTGTTTGGTGCGTGTATAAATAAAAACCACTATCTTTTCTGCCTCTCCTTAGCTGAAAAGCAGCAGGAGGGGCATGGAGCTGCTCAGTAGAGCGGCTTTTGGTACATTGGTTAGGTACTCACTCTACAAAGAGGTGCCTTGAAGGGGCGAGTGTGCTTACGTTGCAATGGCCATTGAAACAAACTAAAACCTCCTGATAGAAACGAGAACAGATGACACCTTTTTTCTCTTGTTATGCTGTACGATAAGCCCATAACCTACAGTGAGAACTCAAATATTAGATGTGGAACTGTTTAGACACTGCAATAATACAAAAATTTATTTACTCCCAATTGTACTACTCTTGACATCTGCAGGGCTGGATTTATGAAAAGGCAGAGTTAGCATGTAGCTACGAGGACCTATCACTGGAGAGGCTCCTCTGTCATCTGCTATTATTTTATTATTTATTTTTATGCAGGGCAACCACCCTTGTCCACCGACATACTGTCGTTCATACCACTCACACTCAGCAGCTTTAAGCTGGTGGGTCTGAGGCCCTTCTGGATCGCGTTGTGGCTGAAGGAGGAGGTCCCACGCCTGCCCGGCTGTCCCTCTACAAGGCTCCATGCCCTCAGTGCTCCCACTCTGCATGGACCTAGAGGCAGACTTCCCCAGTCAGCAAGTTCTAACTGTGAGCACGGGGAGGGGTTACCAGTGTGTGTATAGGTGTGTGTCTGTAGATCACTAAGATGGGTGTGTATGGACAACAGCGTGTGTGCGTGTGAACCATTGTGTGTGTAGACCAGGGTGTGTATGTGTGTGTGGACTGGGGAATGTGTGTGGACCCAGGATGTGGGTGTCATGTTTCCTCCTAATATCTAGGAATCTGATCCCTATACGCAGCACATCTATCCTAAACCTCCGATCCTTATAATGGTCAGTACTTATCTCTATAACCAAGAACCAGCATACAGTAACTAGGTACCCAAGATATACAAGATAGTGACACACAGGGTTAACAGAGAGAGGGATAATCAGTAGGTTGTCAGAGGTCAGTATCACCAGAATATATGTCAGCCGTTTGCCAGGGCTCAGATTTACCAGAGAGTATGTCAGCCGTTTGCCAGGGGTCAGTATCACCAGAGAGTATGTCATACAAGCAGGGTCAAACACAGAACCGTAACATACAAAGCGCAGCACTGAGAGGAGGTGAAAACCACATCAGGGCAATGAGAGAATGAAAGCCAAGTGGTTTTAAACCTTGCAGTGCCACGTCATCACACCGCGCTCTGCCCCCCAGCATCCCACGTAACCACCAAGATTCTGCTCTTCACTCGGCGTCTGGCCAGCGAGCAGCGAAGACGAAGCTGCCTGGGACGTGACAGTAGGGGTGTGTATGGACCAGGATGTGGGTGCATGTGTGGACCACCAGGAAGTGTTTGTGTGGACAAGAGTGTATGGACCAGGGTGTGCGGGTAGACCAGGGTGTATGTGTGTTTGAACCAGGGTGTATGTATGTTTGAACCAGGGTGCATGTTTGTATTTGGATCAGGGTGTATTTGTGAGTGTCACTTTGAACTGGGGGTACCTGGACTTGACGTTGCGGTGGTAGAATGTGGGACTGTGGTTTCTGTCCAAATCACCTTGTTTCTATAAGGGTACAAGTTGTCTGTGTTATGTGCAGTGGAGGCTGGTCCATTAGGGCACCGCCCCACCAGTTTTATTGCCACAAAAATTGTGAAAATTAAGATAAAAAATATATATATTTTTAATTAAGGTACCAGATTTTCCCTGGGTTCCTGGGGGCCCCCTTGGGGGTTGTTGGTTGGTGTACAATTTTTTTCTCCATTTTACATACAGATTCTGTTATGGAATTTCCCATTAGGGCGTTTTTTGCCTTCAAGCCAGCCTGGGGGCATTTCACACATGCCCTGTAGCTCATTTTTGGAAGGTTCTGCTCCAACAGCCATTGAAATGGTTTAAGGATGTTTCAGGAAAACATCCATGTTATAGCCTCATAGGCAGGGCCAGATTGAGGGCATCATGGGCCTGGTGTTGAGGATTTTGGTGTGCCTAGTTTTAGACACTGAGGCAACAAACGGTCCACGCTGCTTTTTCATTTAGAGTCAGGTGGTGCACTGTGCGTATGTTACGCTTTGCCAACGTCAGAGCAACTTGGAACGCTGATGACTAACGTGGTGTGCTATGACGCATAGCGTGACTTACAGTGCGTGGGTCATAAGGCTCCTGCTGGATTAGCGTACGTGGCCCATATAGGAGTCAATCACTATAACTCAACTAGTAAGGATGGACTGTATCACTAAATGAGGCAACCGTATAATGTATCAATTTATTAATCAGGTCCATCCTCACTAGCTTCTCTAGTTGAGTTGTATTGCCTCGATGGCAGGTGGTCAGGCGTTATTATGGCTGTCAATACACCTACTTGTTGTTTTTTCCTTGGTCAGTGCATTCAAGCCGGAGTTTGAACTGGGTCCTAGGGATTCACAGTGGCTTCCCAAGTGTCCTGACCTGGGGCAGCCGCAAGCTTAATCCATGAGTGGTGGATTCAGGGTGTCACCTCGGCTACCTTCACTGCTGTTGGGTAGATAACATAATGATGTAAGGACCCCTCCATTTTGGGCCTAGGGGATCTACCTTCCATTCCTTAACCCACACTGTGTCACCTGGGCAGTATTTATGCAGGGGAGGGTAGAAAAAGTGGGTTAGATTGTCGCTAACCCATGTGTTCAGTTTTTCCATTGCCTTCCCCAACAGGACCACCTGCTGGTGGAGACTAGTTTCCCCTAAGATCCGGGGATCCCCCTTGAGGCTGGTGAGCAAGGTGGTGGGCTGGTCAAACAGGAGTTCATATGGGCTTAATTTCAGTAACTTGGTGGGTGTATATCTGAGGTGCAGTAGGACCACCGGCAGTACATCCAACCATTTCAGGTATGTTTCCTGGCATATTTTTGCCATTCAGGTTTTCAGGGTACGATTCATCTGCTCCACTTTGCAGGAGCTCTTGGGTCGGTAGGCTGTACGTAATTTCCATGTGATACCTAGCTGGTGGGCCAACTGTTGCAGGCAGGCGTATACAAAAGCTGTTCCGTTGTCTGATCCAATCTCGAATGGCAGCCCACATCGGGGAATGATCACCTATAGGAGATACCTGATGACTTCTGTGTTCTTCTCAGTTCTGTTAGGGTACATCTTTATCCACCTGGAGAGTGTGCACACCATGACCAGCAGGTATTTGAATCCTTTGCACAGTGACATCACAGTGAAATCGATCTGTAGAGAAGGCATGGGTGATAGTCCGATGGGTTGCATTCCTGGAGACTGTAGCAGGCCTTGCCTGGGGTTATTCCGTGTGCATGTGACACATTGTTGGGCAATAGTCCAGCAGAGCGCTGAGAGTCCAGGCACATAAAAATGGGGTTCCAATTGCTGTTCCATGGCAGTCTTTCCTCCGTGGGTACTTAAATGTAGAGCACGAACAATTTTGGGTGCCAGGGTGGTAGGGAGGACTATCCTGTTCTCATTTAAACAGAACCACCCATCTTCCCCATACTCTCCAGGTTCATGAAAGAACCATTGCCATTCCTTATGGGAGTACCTGGGGGCCCACTTTGTGATAGGAGCTGGGAGGAGTGGTGACACTATCAGAAAAGGCATCCGGGCTGCTTTTTGGCTTCCATGTTTGCTCTCCATTTGCCTCTTGGGATATATTCTTTTCCTTTCTGATGCCCCTGTCTGTGAATGATGCTGACAGCCTTTGGGCATGGCTTCCAGGAGTTGCAGAATTTCACTTGACTTCTGGCTGAGGTCAGAAGGCTTCGCTCTTTGTAGAGGGCCCCATGTGCATGCACAGTCATGAATGCATATTTGGAGTCTGTATGACCGGGAGGCCATCAGCTAGTTGGAGAGCCCTTGTCAGGGCCACAATCTCAGCCAGCTGGACAGAGGTGCCAGGGGCCAGTGGGACTGCTTCCAGGATCTTGTCGTTAGTGACTACAGCATATCCTGCAAAACGGTGGCCCTGATCCATGAAGCTACGCCATTCTGAGAAAACGTGGGCATCGTATTCATTGAGTGGGTAGTCTCGGAGATCTGGTCTGCTGGAAGAACAACTGTTAGAGCAAATTAGGAAGGCTGCACATAATTTTTATTGGAGATTTTAATTACCCGGACATTAATTGGGATAGTGGGACTAGTAATTCAGCGAAGGGAATCCGGTTTCTGAACCCGTTAAAAGATACCTACATGTCACAACTGGTAGAAACACCAACTAGAGAGGATAACTGCCTGGATCTGGTTATAACAAATAATGCAGATCTTTTCTCAAATATTCATGTAAGGGAGCAGTTGGGAAACAGTGACCATAATATGGTGTCTTTTGAAATAAAAGGGGGCATGCTAAAACATATAATTTTGAACTTCAAACTCCTTCCTACCCTCAGACTGGGTGGAGGAGGTGCGTTGACCCTGGTAGAACGGTTACATATGAGTGGTTTCAGGAGGCTGACATGGAACACCTTATGTATCCTTCAATGAGGAGATAGTGCCAACGCATATGATACAGGGTTCATCCTGCGTAAAACTTTATGGGCACTATTACACTCTTCACGAAAAAACGCATTAACGTGAGGGGCAAAACCCTTTGCGCTGACCGTCGTATTACGACGTTCGCGTACAAAATGCACGTTAACGTCTAAACACGAATGACCCTGCGTGAACCCTGCACGAGCGCACGTTTGTGCGTGCATCCCATACTTAACATTGTGAGCACAAATGCATTTTTGCGCTGGTGCGCACATGGTATTACAATATTCGCGCAAAATTTAACGGACAACATTTGCGCACATAATTTTAACGTCTTTGAAAAGCTGGAGGTAACGGCAAATTGTAACAACCTGACCTACCAAACTGCGGATTCACAACGGAGAACGTCAATGCACACAAAAGTGCACTGCATCCGCATAGTGGCCTGTGTGTGTCTGACGCAAGGGGAAGACACGATGCAGATATCCGGCCTACCTCACACCCACAATCCAGAAGTTTCTTGGTCTGCCTGAAGTAAACATGGAGCTGCTGCTGTTCACTGTCACGTGCATCATGGACGTACCTATCCTTATCGCCGCAGTACGTGAGCACCCAGCGCTGTGGGACACGGCCAGTGTCCTTTATAAGGACAAGGAAGAGAAGGCGAGTGCGTGGACTGCTGTCGCAAAGGTGTTATACCCAGCGTATGACACATGGTCTGAAGAGGAGCAGAAGCTGCATAGTAAGTATACGATTATTTTATTCATAATCAAATGCATATTGAATGTAAAATTAATGGATATGCAAACAAAATGATTGTCGTCACATGTCAAATGCACCCCAGCTGCCAAGGCACCTGACCTGCTTCGCTCATAAAATCAATAGCTAGAGCATCACGCAACTTGTTGCTGTGTGTATTTACAGGCATACAGGGTAATTCAAAGAGAATCGAAAAGTCACCGCAAGTTCAGTGACTTTTCATTCTCTTCAATTCGGCGATCCCATTACAGCGACCCTGCGGTGTATTCAGCAAGCACCACAAGGCCGTTATAGTGCAGGGAAAAGCAGCCGCAAACCCGACGAACACTCACCGCAAAACCCAGCAAATGCACACCACAACCCCGCAAAAACATCTGGCTTAACCCGCCGAACATGCCGGAAAAACACGAGCAGGAGCCGATCACAGCGCAGAGCAGCTGCCGGAAAAACCCGACACGCAGACGAATGGAGTAAAAAATAAAACACAGCACGCTTGAATGTTTGAAAAGTGAAACGCTGTTTGCAAAGAAACTACTGAGCGAAAATATCTGAAATTTACATATAAGATCCAATAAATGATAATAAAAAGGGCTGTTACAGAAAAAAGAAAAAACAATATAAAAAAAGGAGAATAAATGTTGCCAAAAAATCCCAAAAATTGTCTAAAAGATCCTAAAAAAATCTACATTTAAAGAGACTTTTTACTGCAGAATATTTTAATCAACGGTTTATTAGATATTGAAATAAAAGGGGAATATTTTCAACATTGAAGTCTATGGGAGTCGCCTGAATAAACCTGTCGAATGAAACCACCAAATGGCAGGGCACTTCAGCTAGTTTTCACTGCTTTTTTTTGTTCTCTGAATAGACGAAACATTGCTTCTCTGTGGTGAATTTCACTGCCCTCGAACAGGTACCGTATGTGCAGGCCATTCGTCACAATTTGACGAATTGCCTGCTCTCTGAATAGCCGACTGCCCAGGAAAGGTAACCGAACGCTGAATTACATACTCTCTTCCCTGTCTGTGTCTAGCTGTTCCGCCCTGTACCATTCTTGGGTTTTCTCTGAAGCTGTTCAGGTCTGGGATCACATGACCTAATTGCCCAGACATGTTCCCTATTTAAATGCCAGCAGCAAAGAAGCCCATTGCTCGCTCTGCTCTGTTCATGAGAGTTCTTGTTATGACACCTGTTCCTATGAATTCTGGATTTCTGGTTCTTGTGTTGCTGCAAAGCATTCTTGTATTTATTCTGGTATTGACCTCAGCTTGCTTGATTATCCTGTCTGTCTGCTCCCTGAAATTTGTATTACTGATCTGTTGCAAACCTCTGTCTGACATTTCTCCCTGGTTCTACACCCTTGGCTTCAATCCTGACTATTCGTGTATGTTCTTTGTTTCTCGTTTTGTGTGTTTTGTTCCCCTTAGTACAGAGGCCAGTATAAGGACCGCTAATTCAGTTCAGGGCCTCGTGTGTATTTGTCTTGTTAACCCTCGCCCTTCCTGTTCTCCTGACTCTGGTATTCTTTGTGAGGTTTCCATAGATACAAATCTTCCCCAGCATAGGGATTCATTTAGATTTCTTCTATGCCCTCCTGCCCCTCGTCTTACAGTCTTGTTGTGTTCCTGCCTGGAATCTGTATTTTTATGTATGCTGTATCCGCCTCTTCAGCCAGCAGCTAACCTACCTCAAAGGCTACATCCCTCCTTGAACCAAGGCTGCATGGCCCAAGCAATGGGTCAGCGTGACATTATGCCAGAGCCCATACTGCCGAGACCGATAGACTACTTAGACCACGTTCAGGAATACACAGATACGTCAGACATTTGGTGAATTGCCCGGACTGCAGGGCAGTCCGGAAATAAGCTGCTTTAGTGTCTTCTGATATTCGGGAGCAGATCAGCGGTACCTTAAGATATTCAGCGGCAATACATACATCACGGGGGTCTGTCGTAAGTACAGTATCGAGTATATTTGATGGTGAGAGCACATGGAACATGAGCCGCATATAAACTAGGGATGTGCGTTTCGGGTTTCGGAATTTTCACGAAATTTCCCGATTCGTGTTTTCGGATGCGGCCGATTTTCCGAAAATTTTTAGATCCGAAAATGGCAGATCCGAAAAGTTTTCCGAGCCGAAACGAAATATTTTCGGAATTTTCGAATGTACTTGAAATGTGTCAAATCGAAATTTATTGCTTTGAAACGAGAGCAGACGTTCCGAAAAAACGAAAATTTCCGAAAAAACGAAAAGGCGATACAAAAAACGAGCTAAGTGACATGAAAATACAAAAAATGGTCGATATTCCGAAACCATTTACAATTCTGAAAAACGAAAATTTCCGAAAATACGAAAAGTCGATACAAAAAACGAGCTAAGTGACACGAAAATACGAAAAATGGTCGATATTCCGAAAAAAAAATGTACACGAAAAATCGAATCGAACCGAAAAAAAAAATCGGTGCACATGCCTAATATAAACAGTACCTTTCGATCGCAGTTCTTATAAACATGTGTGGCTGGAGAACTTAAGCCCTGGGTTGGGTATAGGAACCTAATGAGGCCACAGACGATACCCACAACTTAGAAGGGACAATACCCCAGTAACGTGTAAACAGTACAGCCCAGTGGCAAGCATGGGGTTAAACCACCAAAGCACCACACAGGTGATCGTAATCAAGCAGCAATTAGAATGGTCAAAACAAGCCAGGTCAAAAAGCAGGAGCAGGGATCATATCCAGAAAACGGGTTGGCAACAGAGAAGCAATACACACAATAATTAGCGATGTGGGAAACAGACTCCACGACAGGGCGACGAGGCAACTCCTCACACCCTGTTTTAAACCCGGCGGCTCCTCGTGACCATGCTAGGCCCCGCCCCCTCGGACGCCGCTCAGCCATTCCCCAGTGCTGGCAGCCAACCAGCTCTTGGCACAGGACCTTGCCCAGACCCCCCTGGCAGCGCCGCAGGGGCTGAGGACATGACAGAACTCCCCCCTGACGGTCAGACTCAGAACGACCACCAGGCACAGAAGGATGGGCCACATTAAACTGGCAAACCAGACGAGGTGCATGGACATCGCAGGCAGGGAGCCAATAACGATCCTCAGGCCCATAACCCTCCCAGTCAACCAGGACAAAATGGACCACACGGGACCTCAAGATGGCACAGACCTCATACTCCTCCTCACCCTGGGACCTGATAGGCAGAGGTGGAGCAGTGACTCTGGTGTACCTATTACAGGTAAGGGGTTTCAAGAGGCTTACATGAAAAACATTGTGGATACTAGACATGTGCATTTGTTTTAGTACTAAAACAATTTAGTCCGAATTTTGGAATAATTTAGTTTTCCTATGACTCAAGAGAAACGAAACTGCCCAGTACAAAAAATGAAAGAAACTAAAATAAAATGCACTACATTTTAGTTTCAGTTCTTTGTGTGATATTACATTGATGAGTGAAGGAGACCAGCAATGAAGAGCGCAACATCGCAACATCCGAAGTTCTGCACCCTCCACATGCCAATGCAGTAGGATGTTCTATACAGAGAGGGGCATTAATTAATGCAGGAGGATGTTCTATACATTATACAGAGAGGGGTATTAATGCAGGAGGATGTTATATACATTATACAGAGAAAGGTATAAATTGAGGAGGATGTTCTATACAGAGAGGGACATTAATTAATTCAGGAGGATGTTCTATATATTATACAGAGAGGAGTATTAATTAATGCAGGAGGATGTTCTAAACATTATACAGAGAGGAGCCTTTTTTTTTTTTTAGCCCTTTAAATCCAGTGGCTGTGAGCGCTGAGATCGGCTGCTTGTTACATTATCTCTCAGTACAATGTATCATCAGCTGTTACAGTAACTAACAGTGCTCAGAGTTTCAGTAAAACAAGGAAATAATATTGTTCTAACCTCTTATATATAAAAATATTATTTACTAGTTTTACTGAAACGCTGAGCACTGTGATGAGCAGCAGTTACTGTAACAGCTTTGCCTGACACGGGGCAGTATTACAATGTTGGTGCTAACTTAACCAGAGCTGTTGTAAACTGAAAACCTCCATAGGCTATAATGGCTCTGGGAAGTTTACAACAGCTCTGGTTAAGTTAGCACCAACTATGTAATATGG
Organism: Leptobrachium leishanense; assembly: GCA_009667805.1. Classification (NCBI taxonomy): domain Eukaryota; kingdom Metazoa; phylum Chordata; class Amphibia; order Anura; family Megophryidae; genus Leptobrachium; species Leptobrachium leishanense. The sequence continues at coordinate 100,638,621 of CM019070.1, read as the reverse complement.
CCCACATTGTGCTGAGAGTGAGAGATACTGTAACAAGCAGCGATCTCAGCCTTATGAGGAGCCACTACAATAGTAATTGTATCCACTGGTTTTCAGATGAATGAAATTAGTTTTCATACTAAAGAACTGAAAACGAATTTCTTTAGCAACTAAATAAATTGCATTTTAGGACTAATCCATTAGTTCAAAACGAAATTTTGTGCTGTGCACATGTCTAGTGGATACGCAGATATGGGAGCAAAGCCAAAGCATAAGAGACAGGATTAATGCTTCTTAGCACTTTATAAGGACCAATAAACCTGGGAGCCATCTTCATGAATGGCACCAACAATTTGATGTTTCGGGTCGACAGCCATACCTTGTCCCCAACCGTATACACCGGTGCAGGACCTCTGCGTCTGTCAGCTTTTATTTTTTGCTTTTGAATATTGACCTCCATGATTTCCTTAAAGGTTTCCCATGTCTCTTTCAGATTATTCAGATGCTCGTCCAAGGCTGGCAATGCAGTACCTTGGAATATGGAGGGAAGCATGGGAGGCTCATAACCATAAACCGTATGGAATAGTGAGTGACCCGTGGTTTCACTCACTGAGTAGTTTAGTGCAACCTCAGCCCATGGTAACAGGTCTGCCCATTCATTTTGTTTTTCTGAGAAAAAACACTGCAAATATTGTTCGACACTCTGGTTGGCTCTCTCTGCGGCCCCATTCCTCTGTGGGTGATAAGCCGAGGAGAAACTCAACTTGATACCGAGGTTGTCACAAAACCCTCGCCAGAAACGAGACACGAATTGGGTTCCTCTGTCGGATACTATTCCCAGGGGAACCCCATGAAGTCTCACAATATTTTGCAAATACTGGTACCAGCTCAATAGCTAAAGGAAGCTTGACCAGAGGCACGAAGTGCACCATCTTCTAGAATCTGTCTACCACCGTAAGGATCACTGTATGACCCGGAGACACAGGTAGATCGGTAATGAAGTCCATAGAGAGGTGGTCTCATGGTCTCTCAGGCAATGGCACCGGCTGCAATAGACCTATAGGTAAGGACCGGGGATTTTTGCTTCTACAGCACACTTCACATGTGGCTATGTAGTCCTTAATATCCCTTTGCATACCTGCCCACCAGAACTGTTTTTCAATAGAGGCCAGAGTCTTAGTTATCCCCATATGCCCATAAGGCTTGGAGTCATGGTATATCGTCATCATCTGTGTTCTCTCCTCCTCAGGTACAAATAACTTACCAGGAGGTTTCTCATGAGGAGCAACACCTTGCACAGCTTGAATTCTCTCCAACAATGGAGACGACACAGTCAGAACTGTTGTACCCAATATCCCTTTGTGAGGAATGATGGGACTGTGGTCGAATGTATGCTGTTTATATGATTCGAATTGCCTGGACAAGGCATCAGTCTTCGTGTTTTTTGACCCAGGACGGTATGTCAACAGGAAATTGAAACTGGACAGGAACAAGGACCATCGGGCCTGCCTGGAATTCAAATGTTTTGCGTCTCCCATGTAAATAAGATTCTTATGATCTGTTATTATTATCACGGGATCTTTCATACCTTCTAGCAAATAGCGCCATTTCTTGAGGGCTGCTATGACTGCTAGTAACTCTCTGTTCTATATGTCATAATTTCTCTATGCAGGTGTCATTTTCCTGGAGAAAACCCCACAAGGGTGTACAAGTCCCTCAGGACTCTCTCTTTGAGACAGAACTGCACCAATTCCTATTTCGGACGCATCAACCTCAAGTTGAAATGGCAAGCCTGACTCTGGATGCCGTAGGATAGGGGCCGTGACAAATGCCTGCTTGAGTGACTCAAATGCTTGCAGAGCTTGGTCACTCCAGACCTGATTTTTGGCACCCGTCTTGGTCATGGCAGTGATCGGAGAGACAACGGAAGAGAAACCCTTAATGAACCTGCTATAGTAGTTCGTAAAACCAAGGAATCTCTGTATAGCTTTCAAGCCCTGAGGTAGTGGCCATTCTTTGATGGCAGACAGCTTTTTTGGGTCCATCTCAAACCCTTCAGGTGTAATGACGTAACCCAGAAAATTAACTGGAGTTATGTCGAACAGACATTTCTCTAACTTACAGTCTATCTTATTCTCCAACAACCTTTGCAACACGGTCCGCACCTGGACATGGTGTGTCTCAACATCTGGAGAATAAATCAAGATATCATCAAGATATACGATAATGAAGACTTGCAAAAAATCCCGCAGGACATCATTTATAAAGTCTTGGAAGACTGCTGGCGCATTGCACAAGCCAAATGGCATAACCAGATATTCATAATAGCCGCTCCTGGTGTTAAAAGCGGTCTTCCAATCATGGTCTTTTTTGACCCTTACCAAGTTGTATGCACGGCGAAGGTCCAAATTTGGTGTATATTTTGGCACCTCTCAAACGGTCAAATAACTCTGATATAAGTGAAATGGGATATCCATTACGTATAGGGATTCTGTTTAACCCTCTATAATCAATGCAAGGTCTTAAATCCCCTTCCTTTTTTGACACGAAAAAGAATCCTGCTCCCGCAGGAGAGGAAGAAAGATGAATGAACCCTTCGGCTAGGTTCTCCTTAATATACTCCTCCATGATATCGTTCTGTTTTTGTGACAGCGGATAGACATGACCCCGAGGAGGCATGGTACCTGGCAATCAGTCTATAGCACAATCATACGGCCTATGTGGTGGTAGGATCTCAGATTTCCCTTTATCAAACACCTCTTTTAGATCTTTGTACCATTTGGGAACTTCTGTGGAGAGTGGAGGAGCAGTGGCTACGTTCAGACTGCCCACCACAGTACTCATACCCAGACATTTAGACCAAAACTTAGAACCCCAGGATGCCAACTCTCCTTTAGACCACTGACAATCGGATTGTGCTTAGCCAACCAAGGATACCCCAACACGATGGGTACCATGGGTGATTCGATAATTTGAAACTTGATTTTTTTCTTTATGCAGGACCCCAGTACAAAAAGAGACAGGCACAGTATCGTGTGTACAGTGAGGTCTTAACAGTTTCCTGCCATCGATACTTTCGATAAGAAGAGGTACTTCTCTCTCCACCAGAGGCACTTGGTGAATAGCAGCAAAACCAGAGTCTAAGAAAGTTCCTGCAGACCCAGAATCTATCAGTGCTTCTGTTTTCAACCTGATTTTCTCCCAGGCTATGGACACAGGCACCACAACACGAGATTTTTTTTTCTCTTTTTACTAGACGCGAGAGAGACAGTAGTAGTACCCAGAACCTGTCTCTCAAGGGATTCTAGGCTTGCTCGTTTCCCGACACATTAGCTCTTTTTGGTCGCTTGGGGCATTGTAAACGGAAATGCCCTCTGTCAGCACAATAGAGGCATAGCCCCTCACGGAGGCGATATTGTCTCTCTTTTCCTGTTATACCAGAGCGACCTAGTATCATAGGCTCTGGTTCAGTGGGTACAGGCCTAGGAGGAGAGACAGCGTGAGCAGACCTAGGAATAGAACAGGCCCCCTGAGATGGTTTGTGAGCCTTGCTACGACCAGACCTCCTGTCACGCATTTGATCATCGAGGGCAATACAATAATCCACCAGATCCTATAGCTCCTCAGGTAATACCACATGTGCTAGTTCATGCATTATATTCTCTGAAATTCTCTCGAGAAACGCGGTAACAAGCACATCATTCGGACAAGACAGTTCTACTGCTACTGTTTTAAACTCTATTGCGTATTCTGCAACTCGGCAGTTGCCTTGGGATATACGCCATAGTGCCCTAGCTGCTCCTGTTGCCCTTCTAGCGGGGTCAAATGTGCATCGCAAGGCAGCCATATGCTCAGCATTATTGTACACCACAGGTTTCTGTGGCTCCGACAGGGGGGTTGCCCCTAGCAGAGCTTTCTCGGTTAGGTGGTTAATTACGTAACCCACCTTGGCTTTATCTGTGGGACACATACCAGGATTCAAATCAAACATAATCTGGATTTTGGTTATAAACCCTCTGCATGACTCTGAACTCCCAGTAAAGCATGTAGGAGTCTTTAAACTGACATGAGCTACACCAGTAGCAACCATAGAAGACACAGATACTGCTTGAGAAGACAAGCCAACCACAGGGAAATGAGGCGGAGAGGCCTGGCCTAATTGTTTGAATTGCTCCATGAGTAGGCCCAAGGCCTGAGCCAAGTGATCCATGCGTTGGCCTTGTTTTTCTCGTTTGGAAATAATATCACCCAGTCTAGACACAAGTACAGATAAATCAGCCAGATCCATATAAGGCCCTGTCGTGATGTAACGGGAGGAGTAGCGCCCACTAGAGAGTAGCGGAGTTGAGATCCTTAAGGACTGATCAATCTTTTTGACGTTTAAACTCTGCTTTGCATATGCAAAATTATACACTTGAGGCAGCGAGGATGAACAAAACACTGAGCTACTACTAAGCACTAAAGGTTTCGAGACCGATAGACTACTTAGAGCACGTTCAGGAATATACAGATACGTCAGACAGTTGGTGAATTGCGCGGACTGCAGGGCAGTCCGGAAATAAGCTGCTTTAAGGTCTTCTGATACTCGGGAGCAGATCAGCGGTACCTTAAGATATTCAGCGGCAATACATACACCTCAGGGTCTGACGTAAGTACAGTATTGAGTATATTTGATGGTGAGAGCACATTGAACATGAGCCGCATATAAACAGTTCCTTTCGATCGCAGTTCTTATAAACATGTGTGGCTGGAGAACTTGAGCCCTGGGTTGGGTATAGGAACCTAATGAGGCCACAGACGATACCCACTACTTAGAAGGGACAATACGCCAGTAACGTGTAAACACCCCAGTGGCAAGCATGGGGTTAAACAACCAAAGCACCACACAGGCGATCTTAATCGAGCAGCAATAGAATAGTCAAAACAAGCCGGGTCAAAAAGCAGGAGCAGGGATCGTATCCAGAAAACGGGTTGGCAACAGAGAAGCAATACACACAATAATTAGCGATGAGGGAAACAGACTCCACGACAGGGCGACGAGGCAACTCCTCGCGCCCGGTTTTAAACCCGGCGGCTCCTGGTGACCATGCTAGGCCCCACCCCCTTGGATGCCGCTCGGCCATTCCCCAGTGCTGACAGCCGGCCAGCTCTTGGCACAGGACCTTGCCCAGACCCCTCAGGCAGGGCAGTAGGGGCTGAGGATATGACACCTCCAAAACACAAGTGTTGTTCTTCAGTTTTGGTTAAAATTGCATATTTTCTCAAAAAAATGCATCCCATTAAAAAAAAATTAACGAGAGTCTCATACAATAAATAACCAAAGTTTTGGATGATAGAATGGGAAAAAAAAAATTTTATATGTTGGAAATGGCTGAAAACTGAATGGAATTTAAAGAAAATTAAATATTGTTATAGCTTCTGATGCAACATGATGTATACTCCTAATAATGATATATTTTGAATCTGCTGACTCTGCTGAAAAAAGTATATATAATTTTTCTTGGTCCTGTAATAAAACATGACTTCAAAACACATTTAAACATGATATATTTTGAATCTGCTGACTCTGCTGAAAAAAGTATATATAATTTTTCTTGGTCCTGTAATAAAACATGACTTCAAAACACATTTATTACATACTGCCCGCTAAAACGGAGACGCTAAGGAGGAAAACTTGCGCCTGCAGGTTTCTCCTTAGCGTCGCCATTTTAGCTCCATATTAAGGGGCAAGCGCTAATCCAGCAGCCTGACCTGTAATGCAGCACTAAGCCTTAGGATACTTGAGGCAGCCATAAGCGCCGCCATGAGCATCCCCTCCATGGAGTCCCTAGAACTCCATGGAGGCTTTGACTGCAGGTCGGCGGAGTGATTTGCGGAGGGAGACTGAGGACTTTTTCCGTCCAGTCTCACTCTGCTTGGATCGGGCCATCATTCTCGCCGCAGGATGAGAGATGAGTATGTGATTTTTGGGGGATTTTAGCTGGTGATAACTGATTCTGCAGAAGCGGAATCAGTTAGCACCAGATCCAAGCTTTGGCTAACTTTTGAGTTAACCCCAGCGGAACGTAATTAGGACTTTAATATCCTAACACTAATTAACTCTATTTGCTTCCCATGTTAAGCATAGGGAGCACAAAGTACAGTAAACTCGCGCAATCTCCGAATTGCTAACGGGTTTTTTAACCCGTTAGCGTTCAAAATGTAATATGATCAGCTAGGGCCACTTAACCTAACGTTAATGCTCACATAGCTGAGCGCTAACTTTAGCGTTAAGTATGTAATAGGGTCCGATGAGCACAAAACAGTCAAAATAAGCTCAGCACACTAGATTGAAATGGCTCAGCAGCGGGGGTTAAAGGCTCCATAATGTCCATAATTATATAGGTTTACAGTGAGTATCATTGGTATTCCTTCCCATACCATTTTTCCCTTGTTTACATCTTTTAAAAATATTGGAACTAAAGTAGCTTATATAACACCTACAGTACATATATGAACTGTATAAGTTATGATCAATCTGTTTCATTGCACCACCTCTACATGGATTGCCTATTCCACAAAGAAAAAAAAAGGAAAAAAATATATATATATTATTTACCTGCTGGTCAACAGCTACAGCATCAAGTCCATTATACATGATATTAACCCATCCGTCTTTTGAAGCTAAAACAAAGAGTGACATAAGTGCCTGAAATAAAAAAAAGCACGATTTATCACAATGATTGCTAAGACATCTACTAACACATCCACTGAGTTAGATGTTTATCATTCATTACCTGTCCCAAGTTATCAAAGTTGTACTTGTGATGTACCCATTTATAATTGGCCGCTTCACAGTCTGATCTGTTGGTGACATTTCGAACATCTACACCAGTGCAATAGAAAAACTTCCCCTTAAAGAGCTATGATAAAAGAGAAACATGTATAACCCTAGGAAATACAATGACAAGAAAAAGATGCAGCTCTTTTATACAGGTGAAACTCTAAAAAATTTGAATATCGTGCAAAAGTTCATTTATTTCAGTAATGCAATTTAAAAGGTGAAACTAATATATGAGATAGTTCAAGCCGTGATTTGTCATAATTGTGATGATTATGGCTTACAGCTCATGAAAACCCCAAATCCACAATCTCAGAAAATTTGAATATTACATGCAATCAATAAACCAAGGATTGTACATAGAACAATATCGGACCTCTGAAAAGTATAAACATGCATATGTACTCAGTACTTGGTTTGGGCCCCTTTTGCAGCAAATACTGCATCAATGCGGCGTGGCATGGAAGCTATCAGCCTGTGGCACTGCTAAGGTGTTATGGAAGACCAGGATGCTTCAATAGCGGTCTTCAGCTCTTCTGCATTGTTCGGTCTCATTTCTCTCATCTTTCTCTTGGCAATGCCTCATAGATTCTCTATTGGGTTCAGGTCAGGCGAGTTTGATGGCCAATCAAGCACAGTAATCCGACGGTCATTGAACCAGGTTTTGGTGCTTTGTGCTGCAGTGTGGGCAGGTGCCAAGTCCTGTTGGAAAATGAAGTCAGCATCCCCATAAAGCTTGTCTGCGGAAGGTAGCATGAAATGCTCCAAAATCTCCTGGTAGACGACTGCGTTGATCCTGGACTTAATAAAGCACAGTGGACCAACACCAGCAGATGACATGGCTCCCCACAATCAACACAGACTGTGGAAACTTCACACTGGACTTCAAGCATCTTGCAGTGTGTGCCTCTCCATTCTTCCTCCATACTTTGGGTCCTTGGTTTCCAAATGAGATGCACAAGTTGCTCTCATCAGAAAAGAGGACTTTGGACCACTGATCAACAGACCAGGTCTGTTTTTCTTTAGCCCAGGTAAAACGCTTCTGACGTTGTTTGTTGTTCAGGAGCGGCTTCACAAGAGGAATACGAGATTTGAAGCCCATGTCCAGGATCCGTCTGTGTGTGGTGGCTCTTGATGCACTGACTCCAGCCTCAGTCCACTCCTTCTGAAAGTCCCCAACACTTTTGAATGGCCCTTACCAGACAATTCTCTCCAGGCTGCAGTCATCCCTGCTCCTTGTGCACCTTTTTCTTCCACACTTTTCCCTTCCACATAACTTTCTATTAATTTGCTTTGATAACTTTGGGAACATCCAACTTCTTTTGCAATTACCTTTTGAGGCTTTCCCTCCTTATGGAGGGTGTCAATGATGGTTTTCTGCACAACTGTCAGGTCAGCAGTCTTTCCCATGATTGTGATTCCTACTGAACCAGACTGATAGACCATTTAAAGGCTCAGGAACCCTTTGCAGGTGTTATGGCTTAATTAGTTGAGTAGAGTGGGACAGTTTGAGCCTAGAATATTGCACCTTTTCACAATATTCTAATTTTCTGAGATTGTGGATTTGGGGTTTACATGAGCAGTAAGCCATAATCATCACAAATTTGACAAATCACGGCTTGAACCATCTTGCTTTGCATGTAATGAGTCTATCTCATATATTAGTCTCACCTGTTAAGTTGCATTACTGAAATAAATTAACCTTTACACCTTATTCTAATTTTTCGAGTTTCACCTGTATATACAGAGCCTTGTGAACACTTTCAATATCAAGCAATTTTTATTGAAAAAAAAACCTCATTATAACATTTATTTGAAACATGGGATGCATATATAACAATCTAATATAAGGTAAAATTGCATTTTTTCTTTAAGAGTGTTATTCTGAGATGGTTAAAGCAATTCAATTATGTAAATTTGTTCACTTGAAATTTTTCAGGTACTTGTTTATCCTTTAGGCCCCGTTCACACCTAGACATTTTAAAGCGCGTTCCTGTTCACTTTAAAACGCATGAATGGGGAAATCCCATGCTTTCCTATGGGACCCGTTCACACCTAAGCATTTTAAAGCGTGCAGGAACGCGCTTTAAAACGTCAAGGCGCCCAAAGAAGTCTGGGAGCTTCTTTGGTGCACATAGCGTTTTTTCATATGCGCGAACACGCGTAAAAAAAACGCGCGTATTGCGCACGTTTGAAAAACGTCTAGGTGTGAACCCAGCCTTACAGAAATATTGCTGTTGTGAAAGCATCTCGACTCTATTTAGTTTTCTATCTATCGTAACTCTAGTTAGCTTTTTTTCTTTTACAATTTTTTGTTTTACAGAGCAAGGGACTCCCCTGTGTTGGACACCTTTTTTTTGCCCACCTGTGGTGGGCACCTTTCTCTATAAAACAAAGACAAAGAATTGTAAAAACCTAATTTTAAAATAATTTTCATTATTATTTTATCTACTTTTTTACACAACTTTATATTTTTTAGATTTACAAAAAAGGCACCCTTCCTACCTACCCATGTCTCTTTGTACCCTATGCCTACCCATCAATTTGTCTCACACACACACCCTCATTATCTACCTCTCTGCCTGCCTGCAACCCATGCCTACCACTCACATTATCTTACTGCCTCCCTCAATATTTGTCACTGTGCCTCACTGCACCCCATGCCTAACCATCACTTTGTCTCACTGCCCCCCCCTGTGAGCAGCTCAGTTATTTTCCCACTTTCAGTCTCTTTCTGTTTTTTAAGAGGTCAAAGAACATAATCTTTGGGGGGCATGGCCGGAAGCCGTGGTGAGCAGCTGCAAATTGGAGGATCTCCATCTAAGGCCAATGTCAGATTAAAGCAGGCTGAGCGCACTCTGTATGCATGTGTCAGGCCTTACCCATCGGGCTGGGGGTCTCCAGCACGCTGGGCTTTGTGGCGGCAGGCCGGCAGTGCGAGGGCTCCAGCTGGTGGCGGCGCCGCCGCGCGATGCTCTAGATGCTCCAGCATTGATGGGGGGTCTGGTCCAGGCTCCTTCCCCGGCTGGCTCTGATAAGTGGATGCGGCACCTGGTAGGGATGCCGAAAATAGCCACCACCATGTGTTCCCAGCATGGGGGCGTGGCCTCCCGCAGGAGCCTGGTGGTTGTTAGGGGGAGGCGTTGCATCTCCAGGGGCATGTCCCCTGCTGGGGTTGGCGAAGGAGAGCCAAGGTATCCAGGCTATCCCTTGGCCTGAGAGGAGGCATGGCTGGAGGCTGGAGACGTGGGCCCATCAGTCATAAATGTTCGGTGGAGATGATTGTCAGGGTTGCAACAATGTTGCACTTGCCAGGTATATAGGGTCCTACGAGGGAGGGACTTACCTTATGTGTTTAGGCACAGGAGCGGTGGGTAGAAAATTCCCGCCCGCCCATGTTCGGGGCTTCGCTTCAAGTCACAGCTGGGGAATGCGGGATGCCTTGCCAGCAACAAGACAGTTAAAATGATAAGCCGCCTTCAGGTGGGCACTGGGGAGACGACCCTCACTTGAATCAGGTCAGGTGGGGCAATGAGCTCATGGATAACAATTGGAGGAACTGCGCACCGCAGGACGAGCGCGGTAGGGTCAGAAAGATATGGATTGGATTGATAATGAGAGATTACAAATTGGTTTTCAATAAAGCTGTGGCCATGCCCTTTTCCAATAAAAAAGGTGTCTGTGTAATTATTGGGGAAGAGGGTATGGGACAAACAAGGAGGTCACAGGCTTCAGCAGTTATGTGTTGGACCATGTTACAGCCTGCCTGTCAGCTGTCTCCGACTGGATGACTTCCCATTTCCTAATGCTCAACTTCAAAAACTGAACTTCACATCATCCCTCCCTCTAAAACATCCATTCCTGCGCCCTTTCCCCTCCAGGTGAATGGTGCCACAATTACTTCTACCTCTCAGACCTTGGGGTCCTCTTGGACTCCAATCTATACTTTACTCCTCACATTCAGTCTCTAACCATATCTTGCTACTTCCACCTAAAAAAAATTGCAAACAATGTGTGACAGAACAGCCATCACCTTCAATTTATTAGCACCTAAAATGTTAAAAGTTCGCTGATTCAATGTTAAAATTCATTCATACAATTTATGTCTTTATGATCCCTGTGTGTATTGTGTTTCCCCTCACCAAATGCACCTGGAATCCCTCACCATTTAATAACACCTAAATTGCCCATTTTTCGTTCCCCCAAGTGTAGAATTTGCTAGTACAATTTGTGCCTGTATGACCCTGATGTTTATTAAGTTCTTTGCCAACCCTGCCTTGCCCAGCCATCATAGTTTATCTGCCCAGCGCAACCCTGCTACAGCTGCCGCCAGCCAAGACCACGCACAGCTGACTTTCCTTACACCCTGCACCGCTCAGCCCCTGTACATGCCAACAGAGTGCTTTTTGGTCAGAAGGGCCCTGAGAACATGATGCCACTGTGGGGTGAGTTCCAAAGGGGAGCGCCACCAAGATCACCCCTCAATCAGCCGCTAAACCCAGGTCGGGCTTCCCAGCCGTAGAGGCGATCCGGCACCGGAATCAGCGCTCGCACTCCGGGGGTGGAATTTCACAGCCAAGGAACAGCCCAGCCCAGGCCAGAGAGTGTGGCGCCAGGAGCTGGAGGCCGGGTCAGCCCATGTTAAGAATACGAAAAGTGCTCGGGCTAGAGGTAGTGGCAAAACTGGCGCCGGGATGTCTGAGGGCAGGCATAGGAGAGAACAATGGGACTGTACTGTTTAAATGTACCGTGTCTGTGCTGTTCTAAATAAACCAATCTACTTAACCTGTACTGCGTCTTGACGAGTATTTGGGAAGAGGGACTATCTGCTTGGTATTTCCTATGGCTGGCTCGATAGCTTCCAGCAAGGGACCTGACGCCGGCTTCACTACCGATGCTCACTGCAGAGCAACCCCGGCACCTACGAAGGATCTACTCCCTCCAAGTAGCGGCGTCCGTCACACAATGTTTCTTAATCCGGACTCTACTAAAATGCTCATCAAAGCTCTTATTATCACCCACCTTGACTACTGTAACCTCCTCTCTGGCCTTAAGAGATCCCAGATTCTCTCTCTGCAGTCTGTAATGAACGGCTGTGCCAGACTCATACACCTCACCTCCCACACCTCGCTCCTCTCTCAATCTCTGCACTGGTTTTGTTTCCTACAGAATCCATTTCAAAATACTGGCGCTCACATACAAAGCTTTCCATAACCACGCCCCTGACTACATCTCCTCACTTCTTAGCAGGTATATCCCAACCTGACCACTTCACTATGTCAATGATCTGATGCTATCAGTTCCTTGTACCCGCACCCCCAACTCTCACCTACAGGACTTCTCTTGAACTCCCTCCCCTGCAACATTAGACTCCCCCCTCTTTCCTTCAAGAAGTCTCTGAAAACGCATTACTTTAGAGAAGCCTATCAGCTTACTTCATGATCCCCCCTGTACATTTCTTGCTCCATCTTCCCATTCACCCCGCTACTTCACATACCCTATTTACCCTCACGTAATGTATCACCCCTCTCCTCTTAGATTGTAAGCTCTTGAGCAGGATCCTCCCTCCTACTGTTCTGTGTGTGTAATGTGTATGTATATTTGTTATTCTGGCTCTCCCATTGTACAGGCTAAGGGATTTGTTAGCACTTTTATAAATACTTGTAACTGTGTGGGTCTGTGTTATTTGCGGACTCAGTGGACTGCCCCCCCCATTCCCTTACATTTGAGGTAACAGGGGCATTTGGATATTCCTTTTCTACCCACCCTCTTTATTTTATTTGAATTTTTTTTAAAAAAAATGTGTGTGTGTATGCGCTGACTCAAGTGTGCCACCTGGGCAGACACCATGGCTCTGTGTGCCCCTCTTGGCCCTCGGTCGCCCAGCTCTGCAGAATCTTCCATGGCCCTAGGTCCTTTGTTGGAGCCCCTGAGTGTGCCGGGAATACCGCTTTATATTGAACATTCGCTCACACGTCCGTTCCCCTTTTCCTTTTTTTTTTTTTTATACCTTTGCACCCTTGGCTCAATTCTCTCGGCTGTTGTTTTTGTATTTTTCGCTTTTTAAACTCCCCTTTTTCAAACTAGCGGATTTCTTTGCGAGACTTTCATTTTAGTTCACATTTATTGTTTTTCCTCGATAACTTCAATTGCATGTTCTTAATCTTCTGATGTGTACTTTTGTGCCTACTTCCAGCTGGCCCTGCGCGGCCGCCATTATTTTGTTTTCTTAATGTCTGGTGTACTGATGACATGCTTTCAAAATAAAAATTATTAAATATAAAAAAAGAACAATCTTAAAGGTATTTTCAAGTGTTTTTTTAGAATTTCTTTTTAAAACAATCATTAATCGTCTAACCTTCATTCCATTCATTATTTATATCCCATGTTTAGAAAGTTATTCTTATGTAAAGGAAGAGTATGTGGACTTTTACCTCCTGACCTAAACACATGCGCTCAGGGCCGGATATATAATTAGGCAGAGTAGGCATGTGCCTACAGGTGCCTGCCACAAGGGGGCGCCTTGCTCTGAGTTTAAAAAAATAATTTAGACCACTGTATCTCTGGAGCCCTAAGGGATAGAGGGACATATGAGGTATCATTAGAAAGGTCAGCTTATAGCCTTTCCAGTGATACCAAATATAACCAGGTTAGACTTATATAACAATAAAATATCTATTAAAATATTATTTTCGCATTTGTTTTCTAACACTGCACTATTATTCAGTTTACAATTATAACGTGAACAGTGATGCTGCATGAACTCACCTTCTCATTTCCCACACTGCCAGCAAGTATGTATCTGGTGAAGCAAAGCATTGTTTAATTCACAACCTACACCGTGGCGCTGCAGTGAGGAGACACAGGATCCGCCCCACGCCGCTGACAGGATCCAAATGATGAGGAACGAAGCGCGCATGGGCGATCACCTACCCCCTTAAGACACGAAGAGCTTGGTCACTTTAGGGTACTGCATGACCCCTGTACTGGAGATCCTCGTATGCCCCCAATTAACCTATCAAGTTCTCCGGTATCCCAAATCCACCTACGAGTCCCAGGTGAACGGTGTGCTTATGATCCTCTGAACCCTATTTAAACCTGCCACCTTTCTCAACTCATTAACCAGGTTATACTGTGGTTTCACCACTTCAGTTATCCAGTGTTCCCTCTTCGTTCCTGTTCCAAGTGAATCCTGAGCTCCAGATCCTGCATCCAGGCTTACTCCACGACCACGGTACCAGCTCCAGATCCTGCATCCAGGCTTGCTTCTGCCTCCACGGTACCAGCTCCTGATCCTGCATCCAGGCTTACTCCAAGACAACGGTACCAGCTCCAGATCCTGCATCCAGGCTTGCTTCTGCTTCCATGGTACCAGCTCCAGATCCTATATCCAGGCTTGCTTCTGCCTCCACGGTACCAGCTCCAGATCCTGCATTCAGGCTTGCTTCCGCTACCACGGTACCAGCTCCAGATACTGCATCCAGGCTTGTTCCCACGACCACGGTACCAGCTTCAGATCCATAACCCAGGCTTGTCTCAAAGGCCACAGCCCACGTTAACTTCTACAACCTTTCGTTCTGGACTTTGTTTATATCACTTCTAAACCCAAAGACCCTTACTCGCAATCCTCCGTTCTGGACTTTGTACTAACCAAGAATACCTTTTGACTAATAGCCTTTTGTTCTGGACTTATATTTCATTTTATCACAGTAAATATTCAATTGCTTATATACACCTCCTGGTCTCCTTCTTCGGGTCCTATTACAATATTTGCGCAACTGCGCTCGCGCAACGCAATTTTTTTGCGTATAAAAAAAACCTTATCGCGCAAAAATTTACGTGTTATTACGAGCGGAGCGCATTTTTTGGTCCATAAAAAAGTTTCATTCGTAAAAGCGATGCGCAAGTATGTTTGCATGCACAAATCTGTGCCCACAATGTAATTTAGTAACGCATGTCCATCTAACTAAAGCATATTGTGCGGACTTTGGCCGCTAGATGGCAGTATGGAGCTATGCTGAGTCCTGCATGAAGGGTCCCTTGTTCCGTGTAATCCGCAAACGGATAACGAAGAACCAGAAGACAAACGTGCATCTTGTGAGAACTTGGCTCAGAGGTTGTTTCTCCTAATTTGGTATCTGTGCGTGTTGTTGTCATGTTTCTCGCATGTACACAGGTCTTTAACAAGCCATGGTGGCCGGGGACAGGGGTCCTGTCTTCTGAGCTCCCAGCATGGGGTCTGCATGCTTTTCTAACCCACTCAACTTCATAAAGGAAAAGAGGAGGAGGAAGGAGAGAATATAAAGAGCACAAAGGGGATGGAAACATTCTTAATAACATATTCTGGAGAATTTAGCCCGGGCTGGGCAGCGGGTCCCCAGGAGTAGGGATGAGTCGAACACCCCCGAGTTCGGTTCGCACTCGAACTTTTCAAATGTTCGGATTCGAATTCGAACGCAATACAAGTCAATGGGACTCAAAATTCGATTTTTAGAGTGCCCTCCAAGAGGGCATATATGCTAGATATTTGCCATAAAAGGTGTAGGGGGTCCGGGTAGTGCCCTGGGGGACAGGAAACAAGGACAAAAGGTTAAAAAAAACACGTTTTTAACCACTTCAATGCTGAGGACGCGCTCAGCGCGTCCTCAGCATTCCCGCTGCTGTGCGGAGGACGCGCTGAGCGCGTCCTCCCATTGGGGTCAGCGTTCGGCCGGGTTCCGGCCGATCGCTGGCCCCCCCGGTGCGGGCTGACATCCTCGATGTCAGCCCGGCATCCGGGACCGCAGCCGCCGGAATTAGGTGTCATCGCGGCAGCGCAATGACACCTAATTCAGGCGCCCCCCCCGCATGTGCGGAGGAGGCGCCTGAAAGGGAGGGGGGGGAGGTCCTTCGGACCTCTCTCCCTCCCGATCGGCGGCTCTGCGGGGGTTAACCCAGGCATCATTTGGAAGGGCACAGCCTGCCCTTCCAAATGGTGCCTGGCATTAACCCCTGGGGAGCTGGATCGCGAATCGGCGCTGAAAAGCGCCGGTTCGCGATCCTTTCCCGGAGCTGGCCGACAACTTGGATGTCAGCCAAGCCTCCGGGAACTCCCCCTGAGGACTGGCGTCATCGTGCGTAGCACGATGACGCCAGTCCTGGACTTAACCCCTAACTGCCACCAACTGTGGAGATAGGGAGTTCCAATGAACTCCCTATCTCCCGATCCGTGGCAGTTAGGGGTTAATGTTTGGTATTGTTGTATCGGCCAGAGCACGGCCGTTCCAACGATACCAAACATGAAAGTGAAAAAGTTTGTCAAAAAAAAAAAAAAAAAAAAAAATTATAAAAAAAAAATAATTTTTTTTTCTTTTTTTTGGTTTGTTAATGCAGCAATATTGTTCCCATTTCAATTATAATGTGAACAATGATGCTGCACTAACGATTTTTGTATGCGGTGCGTTTGTTAAAAATAGTGTAATTTTCCCCAAAAAAAAATGTAACGAGACCCCATCTCTAATTTTTTTAACAAGCGCACCCCATACAAAATATAACCGCAATTGGTCGCATGTTAAAATGTGAAAAAAAACACTTTACACATTGTAAATTATTGAAAATTCATATTTTATTGCATTTTTTGTTATAATATACAAACAGGTCATGACGTATACATATAATAATGACATATTATGAATCTACCGAGTCTGACGGAAAGAACGATATATAATATGTCTGGGTCATATACTAAAATAAGCCTTCAAAACACGTTTAAACATGATGAGCAAAACCGGTAAAAATGACCTCAGCACAGGGGCGGGAAAAGCCTCAGCAGCGAAAGGGTTAAAGGGACAGTGAGTTTTCCATGAAATAAGGGTTAAAAATAAAAACGAAAAATTCCTTCAAATATCGTGCCTAGGAGGTCCCCATAACCTGCCCGTGAAGTGGCGGATTTCTAGGATGTATAGAAACATTTAAAAACAAAAAAGTTACGTTTCAAATGACAGTAAATGCTTTTCCTTTAATCTATTCATAAACAACTGCTTAGGGCGGCAGCCTGTATGAATAGACATTTTAGGACGCGCAGAAAAGGTTTAGTAATTTTTTGGCTAAATTATGCTGAAACTTATGCAGGCTTTGGATGAAAGTAACAATAGGTGCTTTAAAATTGGTCCTTTAGCGTTGGCAACAGTGCCGTCACACAGTAACCCCTCTGTGGATATGAATCTGATACAGGCGTCAGTGGCAGTGCACCCAAATATTATGCCTTTGGTGCCAGGCCAGCAAGTGCCATCATACAGTAACCCCTCTGTGGTATTGTGGAAGAGTGCAGGGGTGGACCATGCAGTCCTATAATAAAAAGAAATTAATCTGGTAAGGCGTCAGTGCACCCAGATATTGTGCTTTTGGTGCCAGGCCAGCAAGTGCTGTGCATTCATACAGTAACCCCTCTGTGGTATTGTGGAAGAGTGCATGGGTGGACCATGCAGTCCTATATTAAAAAGATATGAATCTGGTAAAGCTCGTCAGTGCACCCAGATATTGTGCTTTTGGTGCCAGGCCAGCAAGTGCATTCATACAGTAACCCCTCTGTGGTATTGTGGAAGAGTGCATGGGTGGACCATGCAGTCTTATATTAAAAAGATATGAATCTGGTAAAGGCGTCAGTGCACCCAGATATTGTGCTTTTGATGCCAGGCCAGCAAGTGCATCCATACAGTAACCCCTCTGTAGTATTGTGGAAGAGTGCAGGGTTGGACCCTGCGGTTCAAAAAATTAAAAAGATATAAATCTGGCACAGGCATCAGTGCAGCCAAATATTGTGCATTTCATGGCAGCAAGTGCCTTCACACTGTAACCCCTTTGTGGTATTGTGGAAGAGTTCAGTACTGGAGGTTTTGTGAATGCAGAAGACATCCCCGATCTATTCCGTTACGTCAAGGGATTGCTAGCTGCTGATCCAGGACTGATTTTTATAAATGTCAGACAGTCTACAGAGTTGGTGGACAGACGCACTCTTTTGTCTGTGACAAAACCTCCAGCGGCACTGAACGTCGTTTCAGAAAGCACGCTGGATGAAGGGTAACCTAGTAGCTGCAAAGCATATTGGCTAATTTCTGGCCAGTGATCCAATCTCAACACCCAGTAAACCAGTGGATCATCTGCTGGAAAGGTATCCAGGTCTGCCCTTGCCCCTAGGTAGTCCTGCACCATATGGTGAAGACGCTGGCAATGGGTGCCTACATTTGACGTCCCTGGGAGTAAAAAAATTTAAAAAGGCATTAGTCAAGAGGCCCCGGCCTTCACACTATTCCTCTGATCATCCGCAGCCTCCTAAGCACCTTTGTCATCACTTGGTAACCTACCAGTGCCTGGAAAGGTGTTACACAAGTGTCGCTTTAGAGCGTCTTCAAGTTTTTTCATCCTGTGCTCCCTCTGGGCGGCAGGATGAGCTCTGCAACTTTACCCTTGTATCGTGGATCAAGAAGGGTTGCCAACCAGTAATGATCCCTCTCCTTGATAGCACGAATCCTGGGGTCCTTTAGCAGGCTTTGCAGGATAAGGGAGCCCATGCAGTGTAGGCTGGACGTGGCATTAGCTTCAGAGTGTTCCTGGTCGCTGAGGATGACGGTATCGTGCACTACCTCCTCCCAGCCACGTACTAGTCCTTGGGTTTCTGGGGACACAAAACCCTCCCTTGAGGGTCCTTCAATGCCCCCACAATTTAAATATTCATCCTTCTCCTGTCTGATCTGAGGACCCACAGGAATGCTGTCGGCATAAAGACTGTGGCCTTGAGAGTGTCAGGGATCAGTATCCGTGTGTGCAACAACCAGACCTACATCAGTGCTAACCATGTAAAGTGCTGCCTCAGACCTTTCCAGCACTGATAGGGGTTAACCAATGTGTAAACACCAAACACACACCACACCCTCCTGTCTGTCTGTCAATAAAAGAGAATCCTCCCCTGTGCAACTTGGCTTTGCATTGCAAGTCATTCCCTAAACGTTTTCTGACCCCTCTCTGTTATCCTGCTATCAACCGTGTAACAGACCCTGCTTGACCCACCGACCTTGCCTCATTGCTGCCAGCCACAGACCACGGACCGTCCTGACTACTCTTTTTGCTTGCTCCCTTTGTACCTCGCCATGGACTCAGACCTGCCTCAGTCAGATAACTCTCAGGTACCTCCAGCATATCCCTGCCTAAAGTGCTCTAACCACCTGAACATGGGTCCCACCACGGCGAATGCCAGGTGCCACCCTGACATAATGCATAGCCCACCAACTGAGCCCGCAGGGATGCTACCAGCCCTGAAAGGTCTGGCCCACCTGTTATGCGTTGTAGTGGAGGAGCTATGGACTGTTATGGCCTCCCTAAGAAGCACCCTTCCAAAAGTGTGTGTTGCCCCGGGAAAGAAACCTAGAGGCCCTCTTACTACAGAGGAGCGCGCCAGGAGGATGGCAGAGGGTCTCTGTATCTACTGTGCCTCATGAGACCACTGGCTCGCAGCCTGTCCCGTAACACCCCCAAAAAGGCCAGCTCCCACACCCGAGATGGCTAGGGTCTCCCAGCAAACCCCAATGAAAAAGACTGTGTTTGAAAAAACTCCGGTGCTTAAAGAGGCACCCCATGCTAAGCTCACTGCACCGGAGCCCAAACCTGCTCCAAAGAGATCTCAGGTACCCAAGCCTGTTCCTAGGCCCCCAGTTCCCAAGTCTATGCCCAGAAAACCTCCTACACCTAAGCCTGCACCCAGAAGACTCAAGCCCGCTGTACCCAGGGGTAGGGAGTCTCTGGAGGACTATGCAGGAGAGGAGGAAGAACCCGAACTGCCCATGGATTACGAGACCCCCATACCTGAGGAGTCTGACCCTCCTGTCTCTATGGACTATCACAGTACACCTGTAGAAACAGAACCTCCATTGCCTATGGAGTTTATGTGCGTGCCTGCAGGGGGGGGACCAAGTTGACCTGAACATTTCCTTGTGCCATACTCACACAGGTACTCATTGATGGCCCTCTGCTGCTTGTGCAGATGCTGCAGCATTGCCCATGTCGAGTTCCACCTGGTGGGCATGTCACAGATCAGACGGTTTGTGGGAAGGTGGAATTCTCTTTGAATTTCTGCCAGAAGAACACTTGCTGGGAATGACCGTCTGAAGTGGCTGCAGACTTTTCTGGCCTGGCTGAGAAGCTCTGCCAGCCCTGGGTACCTGGTTAGGAAACGCTATACCACCAGATTTAGGACGTGTGCTAGGCATGGTACATGCGTCAAATTACCCAGGCGTAGGGCAGAGAGAAGGTTGCTGCCATTATCACAGACGACCATTCCCAGCTGAAGCTGGCGTGGTGTTAACCATCTCTGCACCTGCCCCTGCAGAGCTGACAGAATTTCTGGCCCGGTGTGGCTCCTGTCCCCTAAACAAACCAGCTCAAGCACAGTATGGCATCTTTTTGCTTGAGCCATTGTGTAGCCCCTGTCAGGCGTCGGTTTAACTGCCACTTTGCCAGAGACACAGAAGGAGGAGGAGGAGGAGGAAGAAGAGGGAGAGGTGGTGGTGGTGCTGGTGGAGCAGACAGACCTCATACAAGCAGCTTTCTGGAGGCATGGTGGATGAACAAGCTCCAGCACAGAGCCCCGTCTTGGATCCCTCCCAGCTGCAATCAGAGTTACCCAGTGTGCCGTGAAGGAAATGTAATGACCCTGCCCATGCTTGCTGGACCACGTGTCTAAAGTCACATGCACCTTGTTGCTGACTGCCTTTCCCAATGACTGGATAACATTGTCTTCCACGTGCTGGTATAGTGCTGGAATGACCTTCCCTGAAAAGTAATGGCGTTTTGGAACATGCCACTGTGGTATGGCACATTCAGCAAATTCACGGAAGGGAGCAGAGTTCACCAGCTGGAGAGGCAGCAGCTGCAATGCGAGTAATTTTGCTAAGCTGGCATTTAGACGCTGTGCTTGGGGATGGTTGGGACTATATTTTTTCTTACGCTGCAGCAGCTGCGGCAACGTAATCTGACTGCGTAAATCTTCAGCTGATGGGATGTTGTCACATTGTGAAGGAGCTGGTACATCCATTACTGTAGCATCATCCCTGTCAGTGGAGGTTGTAGGCAATGACATGGCAGGACATACAGTGGGGGTAGAGACAGATGAGGAGGAGGACCTACGCAGAGTTTTGCGCCAACGGGATGTGTGGCAGGTGGTCATATGTCTCCTCAAGCACATGGTACCCAAGCATCCGGTGTCTTTCCCACACTTGAGCCTCATCTGACATAGATTACAAATAGCAACGGTGGGGTCTACTGCACATTTCTTAAAGAACTCCCAGACAGCAGAGTTCGTGCATGTGTGCTTTGAGACAACAGCTTTCTGTACCTGAGCAGCTCTGACATCTGATGCCTTGGACTGGCTAGTGCTACGGTTGGTCATAGAGGATGTTGTGCCTCGTGTTTGCTGTGCCTCCTCCTCCCCCTCCTCCTCACTTGATTCCTTTGTTCGATCAGGCACCCAGGTGGAGTCAGTGACCTCATCATCATTCTCATCATCACCCCCTATCTCCTCGTCACTGGAGCCAACTTGGCAGTATGCTGCAGCTGCTGGGGCAACATGAGTGCCAGTTATTTGTGTGTCATCACTGGCACCCCCTTCCTCTAGGTTGATTTATACTCCCTTCCTCAACCTCAGAGATTGAATCAGAGCACTGTACTTGCTGCGCATCCTCAAGCAGCATGTCACTGTCATTGTAGTCAAACAATTCAGGTGATTCCTCCGTGTGTGATAGTGAGGCTACGGCAGGAGTAGCTGTGGACAAGGCGGCTGCATTAGATGCTTTGGCAGCTGAGGTGGACTGTAAAGCACTACAAGCCTGGCTGGCAGAGGACTCGGAGGATGAGGATGGCCTGGTTAGCCAATCCACCACATCCTCTGTATGTTGATGCTGCTTAAGATGGCCAGCACCAGTTAGAAAGGACAAGTGTGCCCCTGCAGAGGATGCACCACGTCCACCACGACCAGAGGCACAGCCTCCCGACACACAGGCTGCTTGCCCTCTTATCTGTGTCTGGGAGCATCTGCCTGTCCTTTTTGGTCTTTCTGACATGGTGAGTGATATATAGATTAAAAACATACAGAACTCTGATTCAACTCTGGTATAAAGATTAAAGATTTCCAGAACTCTGGTATAACTCAGACACCCTGATAGCTGGCAGCCAGTGACAAGACACATATTACAATTCCCAGAAACCTCCTATAAGTCAGTGAGACCCCCTGATGGGTGTCAGTGACAAGACACAAATTATAATTCGCAGAAATCTGCTACAAGTCAGTAAAACCCCCTGATAGGAACCCCTGATAGGTGGCAACAGTGACAAGACACAGATTACAATTTGCAGACATCTGCTAGAAGTATGTGGGACCCCCTGATAGCTGGCAGTGAGAAGACACAGATCACCTCAATTCCCAAATATTTTGTAGAAATTACTGACCCCCAAAATTCTGCGTGCCAGATTACCTCTGATTACCTCAATTCACAAATATTTTGTAGAAATTACTGACCCCCAAAATACTGCGTGGCACTAGCAGTTACAAGAAACAGATCACCTCAATTCACAAATGTTTTGTAGAAATTACTGAACCCCCAAAATTCTGCGTGGAGGATTACCTCAGATTACCTCAATTCACAAATATTTTGTAGAAATTACTGAGCCCCCAAAATTCTGGATGGCAGTTATAAGACACAGATTACCTCTGATTACGTCAATTCACAAATATTTTATTAAATTAGGGATGAGCTGTTCGGTTCGACAGGTTCGGAGCTTGTACCGAATTTAGCCTGTTCGTTTGGCTCGCGAACTCCGATCATTTCCAGGTGTTCGGAGCAAGTTCAACCACAATGCACCACAATGCACTTTTACACTGGCCTGAAGCTCGTAATTGGCTACAGCCTTGCACCTGACCACAGGTCTGGTGCAAGACTGGTTCAACAGTATGCCAATCACGGCTCAGAGTCCTGATTGGGAAAATTTTGCCCAATCATGGGCTCACAGAGCTAAGTCCCGCTGCACACTATATAAGGTTTCCACGCACCGCTTCAGCATGCATTTGAGAGGAGATTTCATAGGAGATTGTTGTTGTGTGTTCTTACTGCCGGTCTGCCACGCTACTGGGTGGTTCTGGGGGGGTCTCATTTCTACCAAATATCTGGGAATTGAGGTGATGTGTGTCTTGTCACTGCCAGCAAGTATTTTGGGGGTCACAAATTTCTACAAAACATTTGGGAATTGAGGTGATGTGTGTCTTGTCACTGCCAGCAAGTATTTTGGGGGTCACAAATTTCTACAAAACATTTGAGAATTGAGGTGATGTGTGTCTTGTCACTGCCAGCAAGTATTTTGGGGGGTCACAAATTTCTACAAAACATTTGGGAATTGAGGTGATGTGTGTCTTGTCACTGCCAGCAAGTATTTTGGGGGTCACAAATTTCTACAAAACATTTGGGAATTGAGGTGATGTGTGTCTTGTCACACTGCCAGCAAGTATTTTGGGGGTCACAAATTTCTACAAAACATTTGGGAATTGAGGTGATCTGTGTCTTGTCACTGCCAGCAAGTATTTTGGGGGTCACAAATTTCTACAAAACATTTGCGAATTGAGGTGATCTGTGTCTTGTCACATAGCCAGTACCGCGCAGTATTTTGGGGGTCACTAATTTCTACAAAATATTTGGGAATTGTTATAATCCGTGTGTTCTCACTGGCTGCCACCCATCAGGGGGTCTCACTGATTTATAGGAGGTTTCTGAGATTTGTAATTCGTGTCTTCTCACTGCCACCCATCAAGGGGTCTTACTGATTTATAGGAGGTTTCTGAGATTTGTAATCTGTGGCTTCTCACTGCCACCCATCAAGGGGTTTCACTGATTTATAGGAGGTTTCTGAGATTTGTAATCTGTGGCTTCTCACTGCCACCCATCAAGGGGTCTCACCGATTTATAGGAGGTTTCACTGCCACCCATCAGGGGGTCACACTGATTTATAGGAGGGAATTGTAATCAGTGTCTTGTCACTGGCTGCCAGCTATCAGGGTGTCTCACTGAGTTATACCAGAGTTCTGTAAATCTTTAATCTTTATACCAGAGTTGAATCAGAGTTCTGTAAATATTTATTCTATATATCACTCACCATGTCTGAAAGAACTAAAAGGACAGGCAGACGCTCCCAGACAAAGATAAGAGGGCAAGCAGCCTCTGTGTTGGGAGGCTGTGCCTCTGGTCGTGGTGGACGTGGTGCATCCTCTGCAGGGGCACGCCTGTCCTTTCTAACTGGTGCTGGCCATCTTAAACAGCAGCAACATACAGAGGACTTGGTGGATTGGCTAAACAGGCCATTTACAGTCCACCTCAGCTGCCAAAACATCTAATGCAGCCTTCATGTCCACAGCTACTCCTGCCGTAGCCTCGCTATCACACACGGAGGAGTCAGCTGAATTGTTTGACTACAATGACAGTG
The DNA here is from genome assembly GCA_009667805.1 of Leptobrachium leishanense. Taxonomy (NCBI): domain Eukaryota; kingdom Metazoa; phylum Chordata; class Amphibia; order Anura; family Megophryidae; genus Leptobrachium; species Leptobrachium leishanense. The sequence goes on along the minus strand of CM019070.1, from coordinate 100,614,326 downwards.
ACATGCTGCTTGAGGATGCGCAGCAAGTACAGTGCTCTGCTTCAATCTCCTGAGGTTGAGGAAGGGAGTATAAATCAACCTAGAGGAAGGGGGTGCCAGTGATGACACACAAATAACTGGCACTCATGTTGCCCCAGCAGCCTACTGCCAAGTTGGCTCCAGTGATGAGGAGATAGGGGGTGAAGATGACATTGATGATGATGAGGTCACTGACTCCGCCTGGGTGCCAGATCGAACAGAGGAATCAAGTGAGGAGGAGGGGGAGGAGGAGGAGGAGGCACAGCAAACACGAGGCACATCATCCTCTGTGACCAACCGTAGCACTAGCCAGTCCAAGGCATCAGATGTCAGAGCTGCTCCGGTGCAGAGCGCTGTTGTCTCAAAGAACACATGCAGGAACTCTGTTGTCTGGGAGTTTTTTAAGAAATGTGCAGCAGAGCGCACCGTTGCTATTTTTAATCTATGTCAGATGAGGCTGAAGCGTGGGAAAGACACCGGACACTTGGGTACCATGTGCTTGAGGCGACATATGAACACTTGCCACAAATCCCGTTGGCGCAAAACTTTGCGTAGGTCCTCCTCCTCCTCATCTGTCTCTACCCCCACTGTATGTCCTGCCATGTCATTGTCTACAACCTCCACTGACAGGGATGATGAAACAGTAATGGATGTACCAGGTCCTTCCTCACAATGTGACATCATCCCATCAATTGAAGATTTACGCAGTCAGATTACATTGCCGCAGCTGCTGCAGCGTAAAAAAAAATAATATAGTCCCAACCATCTCCAAGCACAGCGTCTAAATGCCAGCTTAGCATTAATTACTCGCATTGCAGCTGCTGCCTTTCCAGCTGGTGGACTCTGCTCCCTTCCGTGAATTTGCTGAATGTGCTGTACCACAGTGGCAGGTTCCAAAATGCCATTACTTTGCATGCAAGGCCATTCCAACACTATACCAGCACGTGGAAGACAATGTTATCCAGTCTTTGGGAAAGGCAGTCAGCAGCAAGGTGCATATGACTTTAGACACGTGGTCCAGCAAGCATGGACAGGGTCGTTACATTTCCTTCACGGCACACTGGGTAACTCTGATTGCAGCTGGGAGGGATCCAAGATGGGGCTCTGTGCTGGAGCTTGTTCATCCACCACGCCCGCAGAAAGCTGCTTGTATGAGGTCTGTCTGCTCTACCACCACCACCTCTCCCTCTTCCTCCTCCTCCTCCTTCTGTGTCTCTGGCAAAGTGGCAGTTAAACCGACGCCTGACAGGGTCTACGCAAAGGCTCAAGCAAAAGGAAGCCATACTGTGCTTGAGCTGGTTTGTTTAGGGGACAGGAGCCACACTGGGCCAGAAATTCTGTCAGCTCTGCAGGGCCAGGTGCAGAGATGGTTAACAGCATGCCAGCTTCAGCTGGAAATGATCGTCTGTGATAATGGCACCAACCTTCTCTCCACCCTACGCAAGGGTAAAATGACGCATGTACCATGCCTAGCACACGTCCTAAATCTAGTGGTACAGCGTTTCCTAACCAAGTACCCAGGGTTGCCAGAGCTTCTCAGCTAGGCCAGAAAAGTCTGCAGCCATTTCAGACGGTCATTCCCAGCAAGCATTCGCCTAGCAGAAATTCAAAGAGCATTCCACCTTCCCACAAACCGTCTGATCTGTGACATGCCCACTAGGTGGAACTTGACATTAGCAATGCTGCAGCGTCTGCACAAGTAGCAGAGGGCCATCAACGAGTACCTGTGTGAGTATGGCAAAAGGACAGGTTTAGGTCAACTTGGTTCCCCCCCCTCTGCAGTGGCTGATGATCAAGGATGCATGCACTGTACTGTCACCATTTGAGGAGGCAACGAGGATGGTGAGCAGGGACAGTGCATGCATCAATGACACAATTCCTTTAGTGTTCCTGCTGGAGCACACTCTGCGGGGAATTATAGATGTGGTAGATGTGGCTCTAGAGGCAGAGCAGCAGGAGGAAGAGGAGGCCTTCCCTAGCTCTCAAGGCCCCAGTCTTTCCGCAGACAGCATTCAAGCGGGTCTTCCTCAGATCAGACAGGAGGAGGAGCAGGAATATTTAAGTAGTGGGGGCATTGAAGGTGGGGATTCCTCAAGGGAGGGTTTCATGTGCCCAGAAACACAAGGGCTAGTGCGTGGCTGGGAGGAGGAAGTGCACGATGGGGTCATCATCATTGACCAGGAAGACTCGGAAGCTAATGCCACCTCCAACCTACGCTGCATGGGCTCTCTTATAATGCAAAGCCTGCTAAAGGACCCCAGGATTCGTGCTATCAAGGAGAGGGATCATTACTGGTTGGCAACCCTTCTTGATCCACGATACAAGGGTAAAGTTGCAGAGCTCATCCTGCCCGCACAGAGGGAGCACAGGATGAAAAAACTTAAAGACACTTTAAAGCGACACTTGTGTAACACCTTTCCAGGCACTGGTATGTTACCAAGTGATGACACACGTGCTTCTGAGGCTGCGGATGATCATAGGAATAGTGGTGAAGGCCAGGGCCGCTTGACTGATGCATTTTTAACCACTTGGCTGCTATGGACGCGCTGAGCGCGTCCAGCCAAGTGGTTCTCCTGTGCTATGGACGCGCTGAGCGCGACCATGCACAGGAGGCAGCAATCCGCCGGATTCTGGCAGATTGCTGCACTCCCTGGTGCGGGCTGACATCTTGGATGTCAGACCAGCACTCGGGACCCCGGCGGGGACATTAGATGTCATTGCGGTGACGCGATGACATCTAATTCAGGCGGCCCCCCCGCATGTGCGGAGGAGGCGCCTGAAAGGGGGGCAGGTCCTTCGGACCTCTCTCCCTCCCGATCGCCGGGGAGCAGCGAGTTAATACAGGCACCGCTTGGAAGGGCACAGCCTGTCCTTCCAAACGGTGGCTGTCATTAACCCCTGGGGAGCCGGATCACGAATCGGCGCTGAACAGCGCCGGTTCGTGATCCTTTACCGGAGCTGGCCGACATCTCAAGCCTCCAGGAACTCCCCCTGAGGACTGGTGTCATCGTGCATAGCACGATGACGCCAGTCTTGGAGTTAACCCCTAGCTGCCACCAATGGTGGAAATAGGGGGTTCCAATGAACCCCCTATCTCCCGATCCGTGGCAGCTAGGGGTTAATGTTTTCTTACTTTTGGATCGGCCAGAGCATGGCCGTTGCAACGATACCGAACATGACTATGAAAAAAGTTTGTTTTTTTAATTTTAATTTAAGTTTTTTTTCTTTTTTTTGGTTTGTTAATGCAGCAATATTATTCCCATTTCAATTATAATGTGAACAATGATGCTGCACTAACGATTTTTGTGTGCGTTTGTTAAAAATCGCGTAATTTTCCCCAAAAAAAATGTAACGAGACCCCCTTTCTAATTTTTTTAACAAGCGCACCCCATACAAAATATAACCGCAATTGCTCGCATGTTAAAATGTGAAAAAAAAACACTTTACACGTTGTAAATTATTGAAAATTCATATTTTATTTAATTTTTTGTTATAATATGCAGACAGGACATGACGTATACATATAATAATGACATATTATGAATCTGCCGAGTCTGACGGAAAGAATGATATATAATATGTCTGGGTCATATACTAAAATAAGCCTTCAAAACACGTTTAAACAAGATGAGCGAAACAGGTAAAAATGAGCTCAGCACAGAGGCGGGAAATGCCTCAGCAGCGAAAGGGTTAATTTTTTTAAGTCCACGACGCCCAGGGACGTCAAATGAAGGCACCCATTGCCAGCGTCTTCACCATATGGTGCAGGACTACCTAGGGGCAAGGGCAGACCTGGATACCTCTCCAGCAGATGATCCACTGGCTTACTGGGTGTTGAGATTGGATCACTGGCCAGAATTTAGCCAATATGCTATGCAGCTACTAGGTTGCTCTTCATCTAGTGTGCTTTCTGAAAGGACGTTCAGTGCCGCTGGAGGTTTCGTTACAGACAAAAGAGTGCGTCTGTCCACCGACTCTGTAGACCGGCTGACATTTATAAAAACAAATTAGTCCTAGATCAGCAGCTATCAATCCCCTGATGCTGACGTAACGGAATAGATCGGGGATGTCTTCTGCATTCACAAAACCTCCAGCACTGAACTCTTCCACAATACCACAAAAGGGTTACGGTGTGAATGCACTTGCTGCCATGAAAGGCGCAATATTTGGCTGCAATGACGCCTGTGCCAGATTTATATCATTTTAATTTTTTGAACCGCAGGGTCCAACCCTGCACTCTTCCACAATACCACAAAAGGGTTACGGTGTGAAGGCACTTGCTGCCATGAAAGGCACAATATCTGGGTGCACTGACGCCAATGTCCATATTCATATCTTTTTAATATAGGACCACATGGTACACCCCTGCACTCTTCCACAATACTACAGAGGGGTTACTGTATGATTGTACTTGCTGGCCTGGCACCAAAAGCACAATATTTGGGTGTACTGCCACTGACGCCTGTATCAGATTCATATCCTCAGAGGGGTTACGGTGTGACGGCACTGTTGCCGACGCTAAAGGCCCAATTTTAAAGCACCTATTGTTACTTTCATCCAGAGCCTGCATAAGTTTCACAATAATTTAGCCAAAAAATCTGTAAACTTTTTCTGCGTGTCCGAAAATGTCTCCTCTTTTCATACAGACTGCCGCCCCAAGCAGTTGTTTATGGATAGATTAAAGGAAAAGCATTTACCGTCTTTTGAAACGTAATTTTTTTTGTTTTTAAGTGTTTCTATACATTCTAGAAATCCGCCACTTCATGGGCAGGTTCTCTTCTCTGAACTCTCTCTAAGATGTCTATATCCTTCTGGAGATACGTTCTCCAGTACTGCACACAGTACTCCAAGTGAGATCTCACCAGTGCTCTGTACAGTGGCATGAGCACTTCCCTTTTCCTACTGCTAATACCTCTCCCTACACAACCAAGCATTCTGCTAGCATTTCCTGCTGCTCTATTACATTGACTACTTACCCTTAGATCCTCTGCAATAATAACCCCTAAATCCCTTTCCTCAGATGCTTAGGTTAGGACTGTATCAAATATTCTATATTCAGCCCTTGGGTTTTTACGCCCCAGGTGCATTATCTTGCACTTTTCCACATTAAAACTCAATTGCCACAGCTCCGACCATTTTTTTAGTTTACCTAAATCATTTGTCATTTGGCTGATCCCTCCAGGAACGTCAACCCTGTTGCAAATCTTTGTGTCATCAGCAAAAAGACATACTTTTCCATTAATACCATCTGCAATATCACTAATAAAAATATTAAAGAGAATGGGCCAAGTACTGACCCCTGAGGTACCCCACTGGTAACAAGACCTTGCGCCGAATAAACTCCATTTACCACAACCTGCTCTATTTTTTGGGAATTTGGGTGAGTGATTTTGATTTTTGTTTCAAACAGATCTTTTCTATTCATCTTAAAGTTTTAAATTATGTCTGGTGAGTAAATTAGGTTAGGCTGGTGACTCAATTGTCTTACTGATTAGCACAAAGTTGATAATCAATTGGGTGCTATTTGCTAAGAGGTTAAACTTGTCCACGCCTTGCTGGGGGAGGTGTTCTTAGGTGACTATATAAAGATTGCTGATATTAGATTGTCTAATAGAGCTCGTGAAGCCTTCTAAGGGCAATCCTTCCAAGTGAGGCACTTAGAGATATTCTGGAGATACTCTGGAGGTAGTCTGAGGTTAGACAGGAGGTAGAAAACCTACAAAAAGGTAAGAATTGCTGGTTCCATTCTTTCATTTTAAAATGGCAGACTTAGTCCAGTGTAATAGCTGTCATGCATTTGTTTTTAGATCCAATTTTTGGAGGTTTGGAGTGTGCCTGATATTTAGGCAGTTCTCTTTATTGCAGCAGGAAATTGCCTGTTTGAAGTCTGAGAGTTGTAAATTATCTGTTAGACAAACTCAGGCTATGACTGTTAAAAAGCCACTACCACAGAGGCCTCCTAGGAGCGGCAGCTGGACTACTGTAGGATCTGGTAGACTTAGAGTTGTGGATAGAAGGCATTCCTCACAGTCTGTGGCTCTTTTAATTCTTTTGAGACACTTTCAGAGTGTAGTGGTAAGATGGAAGTAGGCTCAGACACCGAAGTTGAGGAACCACCATTTCCTATGCCTAAGGTATGCAAGACTGCAACCAAGGATAAAAAAAAAAGGTGGGACTTGATAGAAGGCAATTGTTGCTGGGTAATTCTATCATAAGAGGTGTTGAGCTGGAGAGTAGTGGTTTGGTGAGATGTCTTCCTGGGGCTACTGCTCGTAGAGACAGGAGACGTATTCTCAATATTGTCAAACAAGCAAAGCAGGAAGGGAAAGTGGACATTCTAGTCCATCTAGGGACAAATGACTTGGCTAGCAATGAGGTTTCTGAGATTAAGGAAGATTTTTGTGTTCTTGGAGGTAAAATACAGCAGATTGCGTCCACTGTGTCATTCTCTGAAGTTCTGCCTGTGCATAACATTCAGGATAGGCAGATGCGCACTAGGGAATTTAATTTGTGGCTTCGGGAATGGTGTCAGGAGCAAGGATTTGGCTTTGTGACCCATGATAGCTCTAATTGGAGCAGAAAGGAACTGTATAAAAAGATGGTTTGCATCTTACTGAGAACATATGTTCCCCTATGAGTGAGAAGTTCAAAGGTTTCACAAAAGGAATATTTAAACTAGGAGGGGGGGGACAAAAGGGTAAAGAACAATCTGCCCGATTGTCCCCCCAAAACTAAATCTGAGGGTGCAAGCAACATGCGGGGTACAAAATGACAAGCTCAGAGTCGTGTCTATAAATGCTCGCAGTTTAGTCAATAAAATCAATGAACTGGAGGCAATGATGGCAGCTGAAAAAGTAGATTTAGGCTAGGGTCAGACGAAAGCATTTTTCCCCGCGAACGTGAAAAAGTGCGTCCGAACACATTGACGTATTTTTTCACGGAATGCGCAAAAACGGTCAGACGACGCGCATTTTCGGGCGTGATTTTGTACGGATCGTCAATAAAACTCTTTTTGCGTCTGGACGTTATGTAGGCCGGACATTAGCAGCTTCTGACATCTCCTGATCACGCAAACACGCCGCTATGCCGCAGCTGCAAACTCAGTACGTTAGTACTAGCGGTTCAGCGTTCTCAAAAAAATGCATTCAAATTCCACTTGCGTTGCACGGCCGGACTTTTGTGCGGCCGTACATCGTATATTGGCCATCATTGCCCTTCATCTGCTGCTAGTGCGGCCGTGATTATGTGCGCCAGAACGCACGTTAAAAGTGCACTGGTCTGAACCCCGCCTTAGTGGCGGTTACTGAGACATGGTTCAGTGAGAAAAATTACTGGGACATAACAATACCGGGGTACTCTTTATATAGAAAAGACAGAAGGTAGGAAAGGAGGAGGAGTAGCCCTGTATGTGAAAAACAACATAAAAACTAACCAAATAAAAGTGAGCAAGGTGAATATAGTCAGTTTGGGTTACGCTAACATTTGGCAATCATACAGTAGCTCGTGTAGGTGTGATCTATAGACCCCCTGGACAAGTAGAAGAGCTAGATAATCTGCTGCTTGAGGAAATAGCCAAAATGACAATGAAGGGGGAAGTTATTATCATGGGGGACTTTAATCTTCCTGATGTGAACTGGAAAACCAAAATAGCTGGGTGCACCAGGAGTACAAATATTCTAAACTCCCTACTGTGATTATCTCTAACCAAAGTATTTAAGAAGCCGACCCGTAAAGAGGCCATATTGGATTTAATACTCACAAATGGAGGTTTGGTATCAGACGTTGTTGTAGGTGACAATTTGGGGTCTAGTGATCACCAGTCAGTGTGGTTTAATATAAGAACAGGGATGGAGCTGCACCACACAAAAACAAAAGTTTTAGACTTTAAAAAAACAGATTTTTCTAAAATGAAATTTTGTGTGAATGAGTCATTATCAGACTGGAGGAGTTTAAAGGGAGTCCGTGTTTTTTTTTTGATAAACACAAGCCTGAGGAATTCCTTGGCGTTATTCTGATGGTCCGGAGTTCAGGAGGCAACACAATCTATCAGGAGAGGGTAACCAAGTACCTGCTATGTGCCTGATTAAGTTATTTATCTTGTGAGTGCCAATCCAGCGGGGGCATAATTGATTAAATGTTGTATCTGCAGTCTGCACTATGTGTGTATTGATTTGTCTGCAGATTATGTTTCACAATTCTCTTTCCTTTATAAAACCTATAAGATTAGGCAGAATGAGGCAAAGCAATTTATAAGAGCTTCCAAAGCACATGCAGAAAAGAAAATAGCTCAGTCAGTGAAAAAGGGGGACAAAACATTTTTTAGATACATAAACGAGAAAAGAAAAGTAAAACAAGGATTAGTTAGATTAAAAACAAAGGAAGGAAGGTATGTAGAAGAGGATAAAAGTCTCGCTGACTGCCTCAATGAATATTTTTGTTCAGTCTTTGCAGAAGAAAAGGAAGGAAAGGGACCTCAGTTAGGAGGAAACACTAAAGAGACATTTAGATATGAGTTTACAGAGGAGGAGGTTCTACAGCAGCTGTCTAAAGTAAAGACAAATAAGTCAATGGGGCCTGATGGGATCCACCCTAAATTATTAAAAGAGCTCAGTGGTGTAATAGCAAAACCGTTAACAGATTTATTTAACCAGTCCTTGTTAACGAGAGTCGTCCCAGAAGACTGGAAATTAGCAAATGTTGTGCCCATTTACAAGAAGGGTAGTAGGGAGGAATCAGGGAACTATAGGCCAGTTAGTCTTACATCAGTGGGGAAATTAATGGAAACCATGTTAAAGGAAAGGATTGTTGCACATCTAAAAACACATAGATTACAGGATCAGAAACAACATAGGTTTACCTCAGGGAGAGCGTGCCAAACTAATCTTATTGATTTTTTTTGATTGGGTAACAAAAATAATAGACACAGGTGGTGCAGTAGACATTGCTTATTTAGATTTCAGTAAGGCTTTTGATACTGTTCCGCATAGAAGGCTTATCAATAAATTGCAATCTTTGAGCTTGGATTCCAATATTGTTGAATGGATTAGGCAGTGGCTGAGTGACAGGCAACAGAGGGTTGTGGTAAATGGAGTTTATTCGGCGCAAGGTCTTGTTACCAGTGGGGTACCTCAGGGGTCAGTACTTGGACCCATTCTCTTTAATATTTTTATTAGTGATATTGCAGAAGGTATTAATGGAAAAGTATGTCTTTTTGCTGATGACACAAAGATTTGCAACAGGGTTGACGTTCCTGGAGGGATCAGCCAAATGACAAATGATTTAGGTAAACTAAAAAAATGGTCGGAGCTGTGGCAATTGAGTTTTAATGTGGAAAAGTGCAAGATAATGCACCTGGGGTGTAAAAACCCAAGGGCTGAATATAGAATATTTGATACAGTCCTAACCTCAACATCTGAGGAAAGGGATTTAGGGGTTATTATTGCAGTGGATCTAAGGGTAAGTAGTCAATGTAATAGATCAGCAGGAAATGCTAGCAGAATGCTTGGTTGTGTAGGGAGAGGTATTAGCAGTAGGAAAAGGGAAGTGCTCATGCCACTGTACAGAGCACTGGTGAGACCTCACTTCGAGTACTGTGTGCAGTACTGGAGACCGTATCTCCAGAAGGATACAGACATCTTAGAGAGAGTTCAGAGAAGGGCTACTAAAATGGTGTACGGCTTGAAGGAGAAAAGTTACCAGGAAAGGCTTAATGATCTTAACATATATAGCTTGGAAAAAAGACGAGACAGAGGAGATATGATAGAAACATTTAAATACGTAAAGGGAATCCACAAGGTAGAGGAAGGGAGTATATTTAAAAGGAAACAAAGTAGCAAAACAAGAGGACATAGTCTTAGATTAGAGGGGCAAAGGTTTAAAAGTAACATCAGGAAGCGTTATTTTACTGAGAGGGTGGTGGATACATGGAACAGCCTTCCAGTAGAAGTGGTAGAGGCCAAAACAGTAATTGAATTTCAGCAAGCATGGGATAGGCATAAGGCTATCCTAAACAAAAGATAGTCAGCAAAAAGGCTCACCCTACTCTGTATAGGACCCACATCCACTCCAATGATCTCAGGGGATTGGCGAATGGCCAAGGCCAGCGGTTCCAGCACCAATGCATAGAGCAGAGGTGATAGCAGGCACCCCTGTCGAGTTCCATTAGAGATCTGAATTTCCCTCGCGGCAAAATCGGTATGTAAAACTCTCACCTTAGGAGTAGTACATAAAGGTGGTGATAAACGTATGGGGAAAGGTAAATTTGAGAAGCACACTTTGGAGGAAAAGCCAATTGACCCAGTCAAACGCCTTTTCCACATCCAAGTACAACAGCAGTGACGGTTGTTTAGAGTGTGTGACCTGGTCAATGAGGGAAGGAACCTTAACTGTGTTATCTGGGTCTTGCCTATTTCTAATGAAACCCACCTGGTCGTCTGCAACTAGTGAGGGAAGTACCTTCGACAAACGGTTTGCTAGAAGTTTGGCGTACAATTTAGTGTTTTGATTAAGACCTCTTGGGACAAGGGAACCTAGCATGAAAAAATATCTAATTTCGACTTGGCTAATTTTCTTAATAAAATCTTCACCTCGCCAGTTGGGAGTAACTTCCTGCAAAACTAGAAACTGAAGATTCAATGGAGAACAATCGTGTACTTCTTTAAAATGGGTTGATACTGTGTGTTTATCAAAACCCTTCCGAATGTTTCTAACATGCTCCATTATTCTAATCTTGAGCGGTCTTGTGGTTCTCCCAACATAATATAGGCCACACGGGCAAATAAGTAAATAAACGACATTTTTGGAGCTACATGATGTTATGCCCTTTAGTTTATATTGTTTTTTAGTCTTATAGTCTGAAAACTGGTTAATAATGTTTTTTCTCGAACCTGTGCTTTTACATGCCAGGCACGTACCACATTTAGTGTGTGTAGTATTGGGAGCACACCTGGGAAGGCACGTTCATTTTAGGGAGAGTGACAATATGGGCGTCTAGCCATTCACCTGGGGGCAGTCCCGAGTCAAAGACGGAATGGTAAAACGGGAGAAGGTGAGGATTAAGCACGTCTGGAGCCTTACCTTCCGGCAAGGACCGTAGTGCAGTCACCAGTTCCAACATAGTTATAGGTCGAGACAAGGCTGCACCCAACTCCTCCCACAGTGCTGACAAATGGAGATCCTATCCCCACTGAGGTTATAAACAAACACACACAAGGAGAATAGGATTAATCTGATGGCCGAACATTTGCATCAAAAAAACGCTTGGCAGCTCCAAAGAACTGACAATTGGTACTAGAGGAGTGGCTACAAAAATTTTTTATCTTTATTGTTACAAAAATTAGACACTCTCAGATGCAAGGAAAAAATTTAAAACATAAACACAGACAACAAACATCGCAGGGTGTAATGGAAACAAAGCCAGTGTATAGTGGCTGTGCATGGAAAGGTGGAATGGAGAGATGGTAGCCAGAAATATAAACACTCAATATAAGGTCCCAAAATGATAAGAGGGAATAGGCATCAATTTGCAAACCATAGATAGCCAACTCAATTAGCACGCCAGCACTGACCCTAGACTGATAGAGCTCATGCTCAAAGATTCTGTCCTCACCCTACAAATGCGATACACATAACTTACAACTAAAATCAAAGTTGGTACATGGGCTCAACATATGTTTCGCCGACTGAGCGTCGGCTTCATCTGGAGCAAAAATAGTTGCCGAAAATTCGGCAGACAAAAGGGCATAGCCCAAAAAATTTAAATAACTAAAAAACTTTATTGATATAACTTTGCAAGACAAACCAATTAAAAAAACATAGTTGTGTTGAAACCAATAAATTGTATCGGGTGGACACTGTGAGACTATTGCAGTAATAAAGAAGTGGAATCTTATACCTTTAGCTAAAGTAGGTGGTCAGAGAACTATATAATGAGTATTTAATAGTGCCACCTGGACATACCGGAGCTCCAACAGCAGATCATCATGATCAAAATAACAATTAGTATTGATGGTCGTCCAAGTGGTTAAGAAAAAGTCTCTGGATGACTCTCGACATCAAAAACCAGAGTAGATGTTTGTCTATAAATGCAACAATTCAAGAGAAATGCTACTGATAAATAATAAAGCTCATTGATGGACAAGGATTGTGCTCAAAGAATCTAGCTAAAGTGCACCGAGCAATGCAATCAGTTGCCACTTAGATTAGTTGAACCCACTCAGTTGGTAATCGTGATCACTTAGCTACAATGAGCAATTAATAAACCAGCTATTTGAAATGCATCCGCTCACACCTAAAGGCTACTAAATAGCTTTTGGACATTCAACAATAAAGATAGATTTCTTGTTCATCTAATGATACTTATACAGATAACGAACTTAGTCGCCTATCTTGATTGTAAATAAGATAAATCAATGAACTGGCCACTTAACCCAATATAGTGTAGCGCTCACTCCCGGAGGAGCCGCTGAAATTGAACCTCGGGTCAGTCTCCCCGCACTAGGGAATAAATATACTCCAGCACCGTTGTGGATTTTATAAATTATATAGTTTACTAGAATAAATGGCATATAATGAATAACACGGTATACGTAGATATATTTACAGTACTTCGTAATGCGGGAAACGCGCAGCGTAAAAGAAATACGATGCTTCGTAATTCGAGAAACGCGCAGCGGAAAAGAAATACGATGCTTCGTAATTCGAGAAACGCGCAGCGGAAAAGAAAAAAAGGAAAATAAATCTTTAACCCCCTTTTGTGTTTGGGGAGTGAGTCCCGCACAGGTTATGTCCCAGAATTTAAGTGTGTGTGTGTTATGGTACCCGGGTACAATATTCAACTGGCCAGTGAATTGCTTATGCGGTATCTTCGACTAGTCAAGTTGGGGCCCTGTGGGTTTTGGAAACAAACAGCAGCGTGCTTTTCTTTATTCACAAACGGCCTGGAAGGCCTCTCACCCATCCGCCAGATACTTGGTGCTCCGCTCGACCCAGGACGTCTCTCCGCTCGATCTTGGCTGGGATTCTCTGGGCTACCGGATCCGCTGTCTTGCCTTTCTGTAGCTGCTGCAAGATGTCCAGCTCACCGCCTGCTCTCCCTGTCCGATCGATCTGCGGTGCTCCTAACTCGGGGTCCTCTCGCTCACTTGGTATCAGCGTGGGTATTCCTGTGAATCACTGGGTCTTCCTCTGGTAAGGCTGAATAACCCAGTCTTTAGCTCTGTCAGGCCCCAGCTGCGCTCCGGCCTAGTCACTGTCTCGTTCTGCTGCTCTGCGTCTTGCTCCTCTCACTCCCTGGCGCGCTCTGCCAGCTCTCTCCACGAGGCTCAGGATGTAAGTCTCTGTGTCCCACCCACTTCCTGTGTCCGCTCCCAAAGCATGCCGGGAAATGTAATCCCAATGTTCAGTGTCTCTCATCGCGCTTGTCTCCCTCCGGTGGCCAAAAATAGGTACTGCCACGACAGGGAATTAAACCCAGCCCTACAATAGTATAGGTAAAATGGTTATTTTGCTTGTAATGCAGTACTTAAACTGTTGAATTAGTAATGTACTATGACAGTACCTTTAAGGCAGAAGCACCACCTCAGTGGTTAGTATTCCACTTGAAATGCCATTAGAACCATTTAGCTGGTGAACCATTAAATAGTACCTTAAGGAAAGAGTATCACAAGAACCGTGTGTGGCATATACTCCTACTCAGATATAAATGCAGTAACCATGTATTTCAAAACTGAGTGCTACTTAGAGTGGAGTAGCCAATATTGTATTGCAGACAAGATCTGCTGAAAGGACCAAGTGAGCTACCAGTTGTTTTAGCAAAAGGGTGGAACCACCAATTCCATAATAACCTTCATAAGTAATACTGCCCAGATAAGTGTGCACACCCGAGATTATGAACAAACAACTGCTAAAAACGTTCCCATCTAGGGAAACACAATTTACATCTCTGTCAGATCTTAGTTGGGATGCGTTTCGCCGATACTAAACGTCGGCTTTATCAACAGATAACTGACATGACTGCGCTTCGGTTTTAAATAGCCCTTAAGTGCTAAGAATGGCCACCCCCCTTCAATGGTGATTGACAGGCTAACACTCAGCCAATCGCCACACAATAGGCGGTCTAATACCACATGGATGTATCTTGCCCCAACATTGTGCAGTGGGCAGTCTAAAGTCACGTGGAGCCGTTGATGACAGCCCTGCTGGTGCATGCCCCGTCCTGTGCCAATGTGATCGAACTTCAGCGAATAAGATTTTATTTTGGGCTAGAGAACTGTAGTCGAGATGAGACCTACAGTAGCACATATAATGAGCGGCTCCTTGTACATTAGGGAGCATGCTAACCATGGGTATCGCAATAAAAAGCGTTGACCACCATGTGTGCAGTTAAAGACCAAAATCGTACAAAGGGGCCAAGAATGATAATAAGGCTCCATAGGACAAAGAAAAGGGGGGGTCATCCAAACTCCAATATACCAGAGGAACAGAAGAAGAGTGTGGTGTAGCAATCTTGGGTTAGGTTGACAAGTCAACCAGATGAATGTAAATTCAACTTAAAAAAAAAGGTTGTAGGTTCGAATGGAGACATAATTAACCCGATAAACACAGCTCAGCTTTAAAGGTGCTAAAACCAATACACAGAGCGCTACCATGCCAGTGGTACTGACTAGAACAAACAACACATAGACAAAAATTGTTTAGAAATTAATGGTCAGTGATGAAGGGTGCAAAGTTAAACCCTTCATTTAATCCAAAGGGGGACAGGGTCCCTAACTGGTAAATCCAGAACACCTCTCTATGGCGCAATCTTAAGTCAAAATTTCCACGTCGCAAATTTTGAAAAACTTGTTCAATGACCATGAACCTTAGGTCAGAGGAACTGCCAGCGTGCTCATTTCGTAAATGCCTTGAGATAGGGGTATCGCGTTTAAACTTCACTGAATGTACATGTTCCTGTACACATACCTTAAGAGGTCTAATAGTTTTCCCCACATATTGTTTTCCACACCCACATATTAGGAGGTATACCACCCCTCTAGTATTGCAATTAGAAAAATGTTTCACATAATATTCCTTAGAACCATTTGTGCTAAGGAATGATTTTCTATCTTGCGCAATAAATGGGCAGGCTTTACACCGACCTCATTTAAAGGTGCCTTTTAATCCTGTTTTGAGCCACCGTTGTTGCGAATCACGTATTGAGAATTGGTTATGCATGACATGATCACTGTTGTTTTGACATCTGCTTGATGTAAAGGAAACAGAAGCAGTTAAGGCCTTACTAAGATGTTTATCCTGCGTCAGGATTGGCCAAAAACGTGCAGAGATAGTCACGGAACGGACATGAGAGCTCTTTTCAGCGAGCCACAGGACTAAAGACTGAACCCTTTTTAAAGACCATTTTTCCTGTTTTTGTTTTGGTTTTGCGTGTGAGCCTATGGACCTCTTATTTTATTGCTAGATGTGGTTTTATTGGTGTAATGTAATAATAATGTACCCTGTATGATGTGACTGTAAAAGTATGAAAGAAACCGTTTGTATGTGTTTTTCCCCGTCGCCATTTTGCTCATCCCAGCATGGTTTCACAGAACAAAGGATCTCATGCCCCAAGATGGAGGATGCATCCCCCCTACAATCCATCCTGAACGCCTCCGCCAGGCTAATTCACCTCACCCGCCGCTCTGTCTCTGCCGCTCCCCTCTGCGAGTCCCTTCACTGGCTCCCCATCCACTGCAGAATTAAGTTCAAAATCCTTATCCTTACCTACAAAACCCTCACTAACTCAGCTCCCCACTACCTGTCCTCACTAATCACCAAATACACCCCAGCCCGCTCCCTAAGGTCAAACAGTGACCTGCGCCTAGCTTCTCCCCGCATCACCTCTTCCCATGATAGACTGCAGGATTTCTCACGCGCAGCCCCCACTCTCTGGAACGCTCTCCCTCGTACTGTCAGACTTTCCCCTAACTTCTCTTCCTTCAAACGCTCCCTGAAAACATTCCTATTTAGGGAAACCTACCACCCAACTCACTGACGCAACCATCAATCACTCTCACCTTACAGTCCTCTCCTCCTGTTTCCAACCCCAACCCTCCCAGATTGTGAGTTCCTACGGGAATAGGGCCCTCATCTCCTCCTGTACTGTTTGTCAAATGTTGTTCAATGTATTGTAACCCTGTCTATACTGTGTTTATTGTACAGCGCTGCGGAATATGCTGGCGCTTTATAAATAAAGAATAATAATAATAATAATGCAGCGGGCCAGATGATTGGAGGCTTTTCCAAGACCTCATCTGCCTAATCCCCTGGACAATGGGGGTGCCTGAAAGGGCAAGATAGGGAACAGGAAGCTGGGAAAGGAGCCAATCAGTGCTGGTTGTGTGGGTGGGGGAGTTGGTAATCTGTTTGTGTGAAGTTGTATAAATGACCCTGTTGAAACCCATAAAATTCAATTCACTGTTTTAAAGCATACAGCCACGTCTGGTGTCTTCATTTCAGAGCTACAATCACTATTGCAGGAGACACTCAGCGTTCTCCTGCATCACCACTCAACCCAGGAACGGGATCCCCAAGGCAACACCGCACCATCTCTCCAGATGCCGGACCAATGCCATTTCATCCTCCAGGCCGCTCGAGACACCGAGTGCCCGGTAGACGGGCTGGACGCCATCAAAGGGGGGGGGTCAGATAGAGCAGAACCGCAGGCGGACTTCCATCCCGCCACAGATATCTTTAATCGTATGCCAACCTGTATCATAATTTCCGATTAGGCGAATTTTATTCCCGCCTGTCTTAGTTGGATTTTTATCAGGTTTATTAAGCAATAGTTCACTCCTATTGCTTACCAAAGGCACTTTTATACGCCATTTTGAAACATCTATTAGGGTACCCCTTTGCTTTAAACATCTCTCGCAAGCCGCGAGCTTTAACCTTAAACTCTTCTATAGTGAGGGAATAATCATCGTAGCCGCAGATATTGTCCGATCGGGATCCCTTTCTTCAGTGAAAATGGATGGAAGCTATCCCAGTTTAAAAAACTGTTGGTAGCCGTGGGTTTCCGATGAAGTGTGGTTGCTATTTCACCGTTACTGTTTTGAAATATGGTAAAGTCAAGGAAATTAATTTTATCCTCCTGGATTTCCATGGTAAATTTAAGATTTAGGCAATTAACATTAAGGCAGTTGACATATGCCATAAAGGTATCTTTGTTGTCTGACCAAATAATAAATATATTGTCAATAAAACGTTTCCACGCTACCACATGTCTTAGAAATTGTTGCAATTCTGGGCCAAAAACAACATGTTTTTCCCACCAGCCAAGATATAAATTGGCGAATGACGGTGCCATAGATGTTCCCATTGTTATGCCAGTCACTTGATTGTAAAACTTGCCATCGAGGGAGAAATAATTGTGGGTCAAAATAAACGAAATCAGCTCTAATGTAAAGAGAGTATGATTATTGTGTTCAGGCCCTCTACTTTCCAAAAATTCTCTAACTGCTCTAAGACCCAGTTTGTGGGGGATGCAGCTATAAAGTGACACAACATCCAAGCTGCAGAGCACACAGTTATTAGGGAGTTTCAGAGTCGAGAGAAATCTAAGCATGTCAGTGGAATATTATAAGATGGTAAAGCTTGAACAAATCCCTGTAAAACCTTGTCGACATTGCTCGGCTGGCATTCTGAGTAAGGTTATTGCGCCCTGACACGATTGGCCTTCCCAGTGGAGGGATTATCTTTTTATGTATTTTGGGCAAAGCATAAAAAACAGCTATATTGGGGCAGGTAGGTCTCAAAGTCGAATTCTTTAGTCGATATTACTCCTCTATCTTTGCAATCCTTAAGTAGCTTAGATCTTTCACAAATCGGTTGGGTCACGCGGTAGAGGCCGGTAAGTATTTTGGTCTTCTATTAAATTCAGGACCATCTTTTTATATTGATGTTTGTCCATAATTACTACATTCCCACCCTTGTCAGACTTTTTAATGACAAGTTCTTGATTAGTCTGTAATATTTTAAGGGCAAAATGCTCTTTCTTGGTTAAGTTAAAAGGGACCGAATTATTAATTACTTGTATATATAGTTCCTCTATCACGTGGCACACTAAGTTGCAAAAGTACTCGATATTACCATATTCACATAAACAATATGTGGGGAAAACTATTAGACCTCTGAAGGTACGTGTACAGGAACATGTACGTTCAGTGAGGTATGAACGCGATACCCCTATCTCAAGGCATTTACGAAATGAGCACGCTGGCAGTTCCTCTGACCTAAGGTTCATGGTCATTGAACAAGTTTTTCAAAATTAATGACGTGGAAATTTTGATTTAAGATTGCGCCGTAGAGAGGCGTTCTGGATTTACCAGTTAGGGACCCTGTCCCCCTTTGGATTAAATGAAGGGTTTACCTTTGCACCATTCATCACTGACCATTAATTTCTATACAATTTTTGTATATGTGTTGTTTGTTCTAGTCAGTACCACTGGATGGTGGCGCTCTGTGTATTGGTTTTAGCACCTTTAAAGCTGAGCTGTGTTTATCGGGTTAATTATGTCGCCATTCAAACCTACAATCTTTGTTTTTAAGTTGAATTTACGTTCATCTGGTTGACTTGTCAAAATAACCCAAGATTGCTACACCACACTCTTCTTTTGTTCCTCTGGTATATTGGAGTTTGGATGACCCCCCCTTTCTAGCTAGATTCTTTGAGCACAATCATTGTCCATCAATGAGATTTATTATTTATCAGTAGCATTTCTCTTGAATTTTTGCATTTATAGACAAACATCTACTCTGGTTTTTGATGTCGAGAGTCATCCAGAGCCTTTTTTCTTAACCACTTGGACGACCATCAATACTAATTGTTATTTTGATCACGATGATCTGCTGTTGGAGCTCCGGTATGTCCAGGTGGCATTATTAATTACTCATTATATATTTCTCTGACCACCTACTTTAGCTAAAGGTATAAGATTCCACTTCTTTATTACTGCAATAGTCCCACTGAGGAAATACAATGCCATATAGTAATCTGCGAAACATTCCGCTATGCATTTCGGTTGAACTTGGGGCACGCTACGCACGTCGAGCATCTGGGCGATGCAGGATTTACCAGCCCTCGCTCTCTGCTTACTTGCTAATGCTATGCTAACATCTTACTTGGCTTGTTACTATAGACATAGCACCTAGCCTTCAATCTCTTGGTTCCCAAAACATAATCCATTTTATCTAGGTCAACGAGCTGTCTGCAGACGTCCGTCACTGCGGCCAAGGATGTTGCTGTCTGAAGTCTCCTGTGAGAGACGTCTGCCCCTTCCATTTGGTGCAATAGCGGCAACCGCTGCTCAGCACGTTGCGGTTTGATCATGGCCCCCTATTTAATCAAAACCCCTCTTATCACTGCCTTATGGGCTTGCCATACCTCACCTCCGGCGAGGCATTCTCAGTAAAATATTTTTTTAGGTGTGTCTGAACATCCTCCTGCACCTCCACATTAGAAAGTAGGGACTCATTCAGGCACCACGGTGCCCTGCCACATGGATCGAACACGCCAGACAAACACATCAGAACTGGAGCATGGTCAGACCACTTAATAACACCAATTGTGTTATTAATAAATAAAGTCAATCCATTAATAAACATTATGCGGCGCCGTACATTTAAAGTGTGTTTCCTGGAGGCAGACAACATCCTCTGAAGTAGCCTTGAGGTCCGAGTTTAGAGAGTGGGCATCATTACATTGATCACGCTAAAATGGGAACGCAAAGGAGAAAAACCTGCGCCTGCAGGTTTCTCCTTGCGTTCCCGTTTTAGCGCAATATTACGATGCAGGTGCTAAAAAAGCTGCCTACATCGTTATTGGGCGCTAAGCACCGGGATGCATGCGGCAGCGCTAGGCACCGGCGCGAGCATCCACTCGATGGAGTCCATAGGACTCCATTGAGGCAGACGGCGCCGGTCACATGACCTGCCAGATCTTGCCTCGCGAGATCCGGCAGGTCGGCGTAGTGATCTGCAGGGAGAGACTGGGGCCTTTTTACCTCCAGTCTCTCCCTGCTCCTGGCAGACAAAGGAGGCAGTTGGAGCCGCGGTCCTTGCCACGGGATTAGAGGAGAGTGTCTGATTTTGGGGGGGGTTTCTGCTGGTGCTGACGGATTCTGCAGCAGCGGAATCCATTAGCACTAGGTCCTGGCTGTGGTTAACCTTTCAGGAACCACAGCCGGATGGTAATTAGCATTAGTACATTGTAATACTAACGCTAATTAACTCTTTGCGCTCCCCATGTTAAGTATAGGGGACGCAAAGTACAGTAACCTCGCGCTGAAAAGCGCAAGATTCCAATCAGTAACAGTTTATTAAAAACATTAGCGTTTGGATTGTAATATGGTGGGGCCACTAGGGTTTACGTTAATGCTCACTCAGGTGACTGAGCCACATGGGAAATGTAGTTCCCAAAATATCAGAGAGCCAAGGTTGCTGGCCCATGCCTTAGACCATAAAGGTATCCATGGGCGCCAGGGGAACGAAGAACTCCAGAGAATATGCCAAAGGGGCGTTATGAAAAATAAAAAAGGAAAAAGAATGGAAAAGGGCAAAAAAACATCAGAAAAAAGAAAGGGGGTCCTCCAATGCGGCCTGGTGTTACGTCCGGGGATTGGAGTAGCAGTCTCCACCCCACCAACAGTGCGGCTGGTGAACGCCGCTTCCATATCCCTCCAAGGAACAAGGGTTCCAGTGGACCACGCTATACCACCTGCCTGAAAGTCTATGCCCGAAGTGGGCTGCCTGCATTAGCCTAAACATATCATTTCCCAATCACAGCCGGTGACTAAGAAGTAGAGGATAGTGCTACTCTTTCTATGGCTTCTCCTATTTTTTATTTCAGTATTTAAACGACCATTGTGCGTTCTTTTTTTCTTTCCACCCTTTCTCGCTTACTACCTTTACCGGCATACTGCTGTATCCCAATTATGGAAAAATACATTGATAAACTTCCTACAAAAAAAATCTACTTCCTAAAACCACTAGGAATAAGGATGCCAAGACCTCTCAATCTTCTTCACTGTCCTCGCCTGCCCGCATGGAGGATGCCTCATTTTTGGATCCCCCGCATCTCGCATCAGACGACACACTAATGTCCTTACAAGCCATAGCAACTGCTAAAGAGGTTTTGCAATTGCTAATGCCGCTGTTTGAGAACCAATTCAGCGGGCTTAAGCAGCAAATTGCCACAGTTTTAAAATCTGTCCAGTCTAACTCTGATAGGATCACCTCCTTGGAGCAACAGGCCTCAGACATGGACAACTCCTTTCATACCTTACAGAGTAAACGCTCTAACCAAACAGCACAGATTACTTTATTAACGGGCAGAATAGATGATTTGGAGAATCGCAGCCGACGCAACAATATCCACCTTATCGGTGTCCCAGAGACGGTGCCACAGTCCCTTCTTCTGGACACTATAGACCTGGCTCATTTCTGCTCTGCAAATTGGCTAACGGCTGATGTCTGCAGCTTTCATTGAACGTGCTCACCGTGTCGGACCACAAAGAGACACACCCCAAACACGACCCAGGCCTGTTCTATTCAAGGTAATCCACTACATTGACAAAACACTCATCATGTCGGCCGCTCGCCAACATCAATCTCTATCATATGACGGTAATAAGATACAATTTTTCCATGATTTCTCGGCACAAGTTTTGGCCAAACACAAAGCCTTCTCTCCTCTCTGCAGTGACTTGGACCACCAAGGCAAGAGGTTTGCATTGCATTATTCAGCCTAAATGAGAATTGTGGCGCAGTGTGGGCTTCCAAATACGGAGCAATCTAGAGGAGTATTTCTAAATGCTGATATTATGGCTCAACTCTATTTATCAGGTGGTGATAGATAAAAGTACTCCAGTGAGTCAATATTACACGAGTACTGTGCAAATAGCAATTCTGTGCAAATGAACAACCTTGTGCAAAATAAGCAACAACAATGGTGATAAATCCTTACGTCATGCGTACAAATCTGCTCCTATAGCACAAAGTGTATAATAATCCACATGTGCAAAATGCATATATAGTACATATAAAGTGCATGTGCTCATATACAGTATCCTATTCCATTCGTAAAGTGCAGACACAAAATTTGTGTTGATGTGACATCAAAAAAAGTCATAAGACAGTCCTTTTATTAGGTTATCTGATAGTCTCTGGATGGCCTATGACTGTATAAAGTGCACGTGAAAAAGTGCAAAGCTCAAAATGAACAAGGTCCGTGACTCCTAGTCACCATACAGTATGTAGGTCACACTTCAGACAAAATGTTCCAACGTTATGCTTCCTCTCCTCAGTTGGTAGATTCCGTAGCATGTATGAGGAAGACAAAAAGAGAGACAATAGTGCAGACTGTTGTAATTTGTGAAGTGAATATATATATATATATATATATATATATATATATATATATATATGAAAATAACTCACAAATTGTAGAGCCTAATAAATCCTGGCTCTAGGTTGGAATGCCTCACGTCAAATACAGGTGACGTTCCCCCTTTTCCTGGGTCTTCCAGTTATCCTCAAATAAAACACATACAGAGAGACAGCGCTCCCATAGCATGACACCGTACGTATATTCTGAGTAATTGCAATTTTTTGTTCAACTCACCGATGTTGGAGCCTCGGTTTTCTCAGGCTCAGCTTAAACTTTAAACCTTACCCCTCTCTCCTGCAATGCCTTTCAGCTTCTGTCTCCAGCTCTGTATTACCATCCAGATGGGGACGAAGAAAGGGGGGGAGTGAGGGGGAAGAGAGAAATTCCTCTGTTTTCACCTTCAAAATATTATCCTCACTCTAAAGGGATAAAATAGTAAGGGGGTATCTGTCACGGACCTGACATCTGGCGCTCCTCAGAGAGCCACAAGGAACTGACTCTGCTCCAATTTTAAAGACCATTTTTCCTTTCTTTCGATTTTATCGTCAGATAGAGCAGGACCACAGGCGGACGTCCATCCCGTCACAGTATCCCACAACAGAGTAAAACCAGAGATGAGAATCAGGTTGAAATATCAAAAATTTATTCCAAAAAAAGTGTGTGGGGGGGGGGGTTACTGGACGTGTTTCGGCACTACACCTTTGCTTTCTTCAAGCAGAATAGCATATGGGGTAAGGGGAGGTTAACTTTATATGCATTTTGCACATGTGGATTATTATACACTTTGTGCTATAGGAGCAGATTTGTACGCATGACGTAAGGATTTATCACCATTGTTGTTGCTTATTTTGCACAAGGTTGTTCATTTGCACAGAATTGCTATTTGCACAATACTAGTGTAACATTGACTCACTGGAGTACTTTTATCTATCACCACCTGATAAATAGAGTTGAGCCATAATATCAGCATTTAGAAATACTCATCTAGATTGCTCCATATTTGGAAGCACCCACTGCGCCACTAGGACCTTTACCTTTTTCTACACATTTATTTGCACATTTAGGTTGAGATTTATGTGCAACCCCTTGTAGGCAGCACCCCCCCTTTTCTTAAGGAACCACAGTTACCTAGTAAGCGCCTCCACAGACACCACTCTTGTAAATGAGAATTGTGATTGATGGGTCTACCTATCTCTTCGACACTCCAGAAGCCGCCTCTACTCAATTTGCCTCTGTTCTGCATACGTCTCCCCACACCTCTGCTCCGGTGTCTCCAGTAGGGATGAGCCGAACACCCCCCGAGTTCGGTTCGGGCCCGAACACGAACTTCCCATATGTTCGGGTCCGAACCCGAACTTGAACTCAATGCAAGTCGCTGGGGCTGAAAATACAGTTTTTAGAGTGCCCTTCAAGAGGGCATATATTCTAGATATTTGCCATAAAAGGTATATGGGGGTCCAGGTAGTGCCCTGGGGGACAGGAAAAAAGGTCAAAAAGTAAAAAAAAAAGTTTTTAAAGGGACAGTGAGTTTTCCATGAAATAAGGGTTAAAAATAAAAACGAAAAATTCCTTCAAATATCGTGCCTAGGAGGTCCCCATAACGTGCCCGTGAAGTGGCGGATTTCTAAGATGTATAGATATTCTGCCTTTGGTGTCAGGCCAGCAAGTATCATCATACAGTAACCCCTCTGTGGTATTGTGGAAGAATGCAGGGGTGAACCTTGCAGTCCTATATTAAAAAGATATGCAACTGGTTAAGGCATCATTTCACCCAGATATTCTGCCTTTGGTGCCAGGCCAGCAAGTATCATAATACAGTAACCCCTCTGTGGTATTGTGGAAGAGTGCAGGGGTGGACCATGTGGTCCTATTTTGAAAAGATAGGATTCTGGTCAAGGCGTCAGTGCACCCAGATATTGTGCTTTTGGTGCCAGGCCTGCAAGTGCCATCATAATACAGTAACCCCTCTGTGGTATTGTGGAAGAGTGCAGGGTTGGACTCTGCGGTTCAAAAAATTTAAATGATATAAATTTGGCACAGGCGTCAGTGCAGCCAAATATTGTGCCTTTCATGGCAGCAAGTGCCTTCATACCGTAACCCTTTTCTGGTATTGTGGAAGAGTTCAGTGCTGGAGGTTTTGTGAATGCAGAAGAGGACATCCCCAATCTATTCCATTACTTCAGCATCAGGGGATTGATAGCTGCTGATCTAGGACTGGTTAATTTTTATAAATGTCAGCCGGTCTACAGAGTTGGTGGACAGACGCACTCTTTTATCTGTGACAAAACCTCCAGCGGCACTGAATGTCCTTTCGGAAAGCACGTTAGATGAAGGGCAACCTAGTAGCTGCATAGCATATTGGCTAAGTTCTGGCCAGTGATCCAATCTCAACACCCAGTAAGCCAGTGGATCATCTGCTGGAAAGGTATCCAGGTCTGTCCTTGCCCCTAGGTAGTCCTGCACCATATGGTGAAGACGCTGGCAATGCGTGCCTACATTTGACGTCCCTGGGCGTTGAGGACTAAAAAAACCTAAAAATGCATCAGTCAAGCGGCCCTGGCCTTCACCACTATTCCTCTGACCTTCCGCAGCCTCAGAAGCATGTGTGTCAGCGCTTTGTAATCTACCAGTGCCTGGAAAGTTGTTACACAAGTGTCGCTTTAGAGCGTCCTCAAGTTTTTTCATCCTGTGCTCCCTCTGTGCGGGCAGGATGAGCTCTGCAACTTTACCCTTGTATCATGGATCAAGAAGGGTTGCCAACCAGTAATGATCCCTCTCCTTGATAGCACGAATCCTGGGGTCCTTTAGCAGGCTTTGCATCATTAGGGAGCCCATGCAGCGTAGGTTGGAGGTGGCATTAGCTTCCGAGTCTTCCTGGTCAATGAGGATGACCGTATCGTGCACTTCCTCCTCCCAGCCACGCACTAGCCCTTGTGTTTCTGGGCACATGAAACCCTCACTTGAGGAATCCCCACCTTCAATGCCCCCACTACTTAAATATTCTGCCTCCTCCTCCTCATCCTCCTCCTGTCTGATCTGAGTAGGACCCGCTGGAATGCTGTCTACTGAAAGACTGGGGCCTTGAGAGCTAGGGAAGGCCTCCTCTTCCTCCCGCTGCTCTGCCTCTAGAGCCACATCTATAATTCCCCGCAGAGTGTGCTCCAGCAGGAACACTAAAGGAATTGTCACTGATGCATGCACTGTCCCTGCTTACCATCCTCATTGCCTCCTCAAATGGTGACAGTACAGTGCATGCATCCTTGATCATCAGCCACTGCGGGGGGAAAAAAAACAAGTTGACCTGAACCTGTCCTTGTGCCATACTCACACAGGTACTCGTTGATGGCCCTCTGCTGCTTGTGCAGACGCTGCAGCATTGCTAATGTCGAGTTCCACCTGGTGGGCATGTCACAGATCAGATGGTATGTGGGAAGGTGGAATTCTCTTTGATATTCTGCCAGGCGAACACTTGCTGGGAATGACCGTCTGAAGTGGCTGCAGACTTTTCTGGCCTGGCTGAGAAGCTCTGGCAGCCCTGGGTACTTGGTTAGGAAACGCTGTACCACTAGATTTAGGATGTGTGCTAGGCATGGTACATGCGTCAATTTACCCTTGTGTAGGGCAGAGAGAAGGTTGCTGCCATTATCGCAGACGATCATTCCCAGCTGAAGCTGGCGTGGTGTTAACCATCTCTGCACCTGCCCCTGCAGAGCTGACAGAATTTCTGGCCCGGTGTGGCTCCTGTCCCCTAAACAAACCAGCTCAAGCACAGTATGGCATCTTTTTGCTTGAGCCATTGCGTAGACCCTGTCAGGCGTCGGTTGAACTGCCAAGTCGCCAGAGATAGAGAAGGAGAAGGAGGAAGAGCGCAAGGTGGTGGAGCAGACAGACCTCATACAAGCAGCTTTCTGGAGGCGTGGTGGATGAACAAGCTCCAGCACAGAGCCCCGTCTTGGATCCCTCCCAGCTGCAATCAGAGTTACC
This sequence comes from Leptobrachium leishanense, assembly GCA_009667805.1. Classification (NCBI taxonomy): domain Eukaryota; kingdom Metazoa; phylum Chordata; class Amphibia; order Anura; family Megophryidae; genus Leptobrachium; species Leptobrachium leishanense. The sequence goes on along the minus strand of CM019070.1, from coordinate 100,587,901 downwards.
CAGTGTGCCGTGAAGGAAATGTAACGACCCTGTCCATGCTTGCTGGACCACGTGTCTAAAGTCACGTGCACCTTGCTGCTGACTGCCTTTCCCAAGGACTGGATAACCTTGTCTTCCACGTGCTGGTATAGTGCTGGAATGGCCTTGCGTGAAAAGTAATGGCGTTTTGGAACCTGCCACTGTGGTACAGCACATTCAGCAAATTCACGGAAGGGAGCAGAGTCCACCAGCTGGAAAGGCAGCAGCTGCAATGCGAGTAATTTTGCTAAGCTGGCATTTAGACTCTGTGCTTGGGGATGGTTGGGACTATATTTTTTCTTTCGCTGCAGCAGCTGCGGCAATGTAATCTGACTGCGTAAATCTTCAGCTGCTGGGATGATGTCACATTGTGAGGAAGGAGCTGGTACATCCATTACTGTAGCATCATCCCTGTCGGAGGAGGTTGTAGGCAATGACCTGGCAGGACATACAGTGGGGGTAGAGACAGATGAGGAGGAGGACCTACGCAAAGTTTTGCACCAACGGGATGTGTGGCAGTTGTTCATATGTCGCCTCAAGCACGTGGTACCCAAGTGTCCGGTATCTTTCCCACGCTTGAGCCTGATCTGACATAGATTACAAATAGCAACGCTGCGCTCTACTGCACATTTCTTAAAGAACTCCCAGACAACAGAGTTCCTGCATGTGTTCTTTGAGACAACAGCGCTCTGCACCGGAGCAGCTCTGACATGTGATGCCTTAGACTGGCTAATGCTATGGTTGGTCACAGAGGATGTTGTGCCTCGTGTTTGCTGTGCCTCCTCCTCCCCCTCTTCCTCACTTAATTCCTCTGTTCGATCAGGCACCCAGGTGGAGTCAGTGACCTCATCATCATTGTCATCATCACCCCCTATCTCCTCGTCACTGGAGCCAACTTGGCAGGATGCTGCAGCTGCTGGGGCAACATGAGTGCCAGTTATTTGTGTGTCATCACTAGCACCCCTTCCTCTAGGTTGATTATACTCCCTTGCTCAACCTCAAAGATTGAATCAGAGCACTGTACTTGCTGCGCATCCTCAAGCAGCGTGTCACTCTCATTGTAGTCAAACAATTCAGCTGACTCCTCCGTGTGTGATAGCGAGGCTACGGCAGGAGTAGCTGTGGACATGGAGGCTGCATTAGATGCTTTGGCAGCTGAGGTGGACTGTAAAGCACTAGAAGCCTGGCTGGCAAAGGACTCGGAGGATGAGGATGGCCTGGTTAGCCAATCCACCAAGTCCTCTGTATGTTGCTGCTGCTTAAGACGGCCAGCACCAGTTAGAAAGGACAAGCGTACCCCTGCAGAGGATGCACCACGACCAGAGGCACAGCCTCCCGACACAGGGGCTGCTTGCCCTCTTATCTGTGTCTGGGAGCGTCTGCCTGTCCTTTTTGTTCTTTCAGACATGGTGAGTGATATATAGATTAATATATACAGAACTCTGATTCAACTCTGGTATAAAGATTTAAAGAACTCTGGTGTAACTCAGTGAGACACACTGATAGCTGGCAGCCAGTGACAAGAGACAGATCACCTCAATTCACAAATGTTTTAAAGAAATTAGTGAGCCCCAAAATACTGCGTGGTACTGGCTGTGTGACAAGACACAGATCACCTCAATTCACAAATGTTTTAAAGAAATTAGTGAGCCCCAAAATACTGCGTGGTACTGGTTGCGTGACAAGACACAGATCACCTCAATTCACAAATGTTTTAAAGAAAGTTGTAAACCCCAAAAAAACTTGCTGGCACAGTGACAAGACACACATCACCTAAATTCCCTGATATTTGGTAGAAATGAGACCCCCCCAGTAGTGTGGCAGACCGGCAGTAACAACACACAACTATCTCCTCTGAAATCTCCTCTGAAATGCGTGCAGAATCGACGCGTGGAAACGTTATATAGTGTGCTGCGGGACTTAGCTCTGTGAGCCCATGATTGGGCCAAATTTGCCCAATCAGGACTCTGAGCCGTGATTGGCATACTGTTGAACCTGTCTTGCACCAGACCTGTGGTCAGGTACAAGGCTGTAGCCAATTACGAGCTTCAAGCCAGTGGGAAAATGCATTGTGGTCCATTGTGGTCGAACATGCGGCGAACACCCGGAAATGTTCGATGTTCGCGATCTAATCGAACAGGCTAAGTTCGGGTCAAACTCCGAACCGTCTGAACCGAACAGCTCATCCCTAGTCTCCAGTCCCCTGCTGACTCACGGCTGTCGTCATGATGGCTCTATTTTTTCTTCCTGTTGTTTGCACCTGTTGTGCTACCCTGGTACTGTTGACCTACTCACTCCTGGAGGCCCTTTAAGTCTAAAGCCAGAGGGGTTGCAATTGTCCTCAGCTCAAGTTTCAAAGGTCAGGTGATGGAATCCTTTGCTGACCCCGATGGTCGTTTGAGAAAGGATTTTTTTACCAGGAAGGATACATTGAGATTTCTCTCGTTTTCAAGTATGTCCTGGGTGGCGAGTATGTACCGTTAGGTGTCTTGCCCAAGGACACTTACTGGAGAGGTGCTCCTGAAGATCGAACCAATGTCTCCACAGGCTCTCTCCACGCAGAGCAGTGATGTTACCTCTACTCCACCCAGCCGGTACACTCCACCCAGCCGGTGGGAGACTCTACCATTTGTGCTGCTAACATATACGCACCGAATGTCTACTGTTCGCATTTCTACACCATGTTGTACTACAGACTATTACCCCAGTCACATTTATAAATGGGGTAACAAACCTGGTAGATTACTGGCACGATTGACCAACCCCAGAGTGAAACACACGCCCATTTCTAGCATTAAAACTGGCTCCTATCATTCTCACTGACCCTGCGGCCATTAATAAGGAATTTTATGACTACTTTTGCCTTTTGTACAGTGCCTAACCTGACAGACAGAATGCAGGTCAGATGTTTTTAAGAACAGCCAACCCCCCTACTACGGTAAGTCTCCAGGACCTGATGGGTTCTCGGCTGACTTCTATAAACTGCTACAACCCCATCAACTCCCACTTGACAGCCCTTTACAATGATATTTATAATGGTAAAGTTTCAATTGACTCGTTTAATATGGCCCCTTACGGTCCTTATCCCGAAACCGAAAAGGACCCACAGGACACTAGCTCGTACCGACCCATCTCCCTTCTCAATATTAATTTTAAGATCTTCACTAAGATATTAGCAACCCGACTTCAAACTTTCCTGCCTCATGTCTTAACACCCCACCAATTGGGTTTTGTCCATGGGCGACACTCTGTTAAAGGTAATAGATGAGCGTTTAGCACTATTTGGTCGGCTACACGACCCTCCCAGCAGTTGATTTCTCCTACGCTTCTCAGTTTAGATGCTGAGAAAGCCTTTGTTCAAATCTCCTGGGCCCACCTAAATCACACCCTCTCTTATCGCCACTTTGGACCCAAATTTCTTTCCTTTATATGACTACTTCACACTGCCCCTCGGGCGACAGTCTACACTGACACTCTTGAATCTCCGCCTTTCCCGATTTCTAGAGGCGAACGCCAGGGTTGCCCACTCTCCCCTTTACTTTTCAACTTGGCCTTAGACCCTTTACTTTGCCTTCTTGACTTAGCGCAGGGTTTCCAGGGTATCCCTCACGCCTCTGGTGAGTTAAAAGTGAAGGCCTTTGCAGATGACATCCTTCTGCATATAAATAATCCCGTAACCAGTTTACCTGCTATACTCCGTGTTCTCTCATGGTTTCGAGTAGCCTCAGGCTTCACCATAAATTACTCAAAGTCGGAGGCCCTACATTTAGGCTCTTCACGAATTCCCCAAGGTTTAACTGATGTTTCGTTCCGTTGGGCCGCCTCTCACATTAAGGGCCCTAATACATTCTTCACGCAAACGTTTGCACCAGCGCAAAAACGCATTAACGCGAGGGGCAAACCCCTTTGCGCTGAACGTCGTATTACAATGTCAGCGCAACAAACACACATATACATCTACCGTGGGTGAACCTGCGCGAACGCTGCGCGAGCTTACTGTACTTTGCGCGTCCTATACTTAACATTGTGAGCACAAATGCATTTGTGATGGTATTACAATCTATGCGCAGTTCGTAACGCACAGCCTTTGCGGCATAATTTTAGCAACTCCTAAAAGCTGATGTTAATAGCAATTTCTATCAACCTGACCGAAACCAAATACACCAGCCCAAAAAAATATGCAGCAAAGTATAGTTACACAATCTAAACATACCAAACCAATAAATTTGAGAAGTTGCGTGTGCTTTTTTTATTGATGCAGCATATATGCGCAGATTGACTTTGACAGGCGCAAAAACTTTACATGAGACAATTGTGGTTCTTAATTCTGATTGGCTGAATTGCGTGAAAAAAACGGTCCGCACACTGATTTCTGCGCGCAACGTTGCTTCGCGCTCGTTTGTGCGCGTCCATTTTACGTACGTTATTGCTCAACGGATTAAAAAATGCGCGAGGATTGTAATACCAGAGTTGATTTACAGCATTAACTTTTAACGTTTCGCGCAAAAATTCACGCATTGTGCTTGCGTTTTTGCATGAAGAATGTAACAGGGCCCCAAGTACTTGGGCATCCAACTCCCTAAAACTCTCGCTCGTCTATATGCTATAAATGTCAAGCCCATGATAGATATGGCCAGGGAATTAACCTTCAAAGGGCAACATCTCCCGCTGTCGCTTTGGGGACGAGTGAATATGTTCAAAATATTCATACCCCTTACAGGTGCTGCCGATCCTCCTCACACGAACTGACCTCAAATTGCTTAATCGCCTGCTCCGTGAATTTGTTTGGCAATCCAAGCCGGCGCAGATCAGCCTTGTTTCCCTCACGCTGCGTAGGGATTGCGGTGGCTTGAATGTTCCAAATCTTTTGTATTACAATGTGGCATCTTTACTATGCTTTTGTGCGGACTGGTTCAATAGATCTGATACGTTTACTGATTTCTCCCTGGATGGGGAGATGGCAGACTCCTTACCCCTTTCGGTTTTACTGACGTTCCCTTTGAAGGCGTTGCCACACCTCACCACTTCGAACCCGCTGTTGTTTGCTCCCTTGTCAGCCTGGCACAGGATGCGGAAACTCCTGAACATAAACCCCACCCATAGCATCTTAGACCCTGTATTTGAATCTACAGATTTCTCACACGCTGCCGACGATTTTCCCTTTAGCTCCTGGCAACGGGGGGGGGGGGAATTCTCTGTACAACACTATTTACACCCCACTCGCAGGTCTGTTCTCTCTGCTGCTCCCCTTCCGAAATTATCCCTACCTGAAACTCACACACTTTCTCAGGTCTATTACTAGAAACTTTACTGATGAGGATTGGCCCTTTGTTACAGGCCATTACTCACGCCCGCAGAACTCCCGTTTCCATCTCCCCCTTGCAGGGCTGGATTTGCACCTCAGGAGCCTGTAGGCACAGAAATGTGAAGTGCCCCTACCCCCCCAAACAAAAACAAAAAAGAAACATGCCAAAATTACTATGTACATTTTTGGTTTGAGGCTAAGAAAACAAAAAAAAAATACATTTTAAAAACTGACCGTTTTTCTCCATGCAAAAATCAAAACAAGAGGCAGAATCTGTTGCCTTAGTTGAATTAGTTACAGTTACAAGTATTTATAAAGCGGCAACAAATTCCCTAACGCTGTACAATGGGAGAAACAGAATAACAAATGTACATGGTGAAAGGGTGCAGCTCGGGAGAAGTCCTGAAGGTGAAAGTTGGGGGTGTGGGTACGAGGAACTGATAGCATCATCAGATCATTGGCAGAGTGAAGTGGTCGGGATGGGATGTACATGCTAATAAAGGAGGAGATGTAGGCAGAGGCGCGGTTACGGATAGTTTTGTACATGAGCACCAGCAGGGCCGGATTTATAATTAGGCAGAGTAGGCTTGTGCCTACAGGTGCCTGCCACTAGGGATTGACAGAGAGGTGAGGTGTGAGCGGTGCAGGAGGTGAGGTGTATGAGTCTGGCACAGGCGTTCATTACAGACTGCAGAGGCAGAATCTAAGATCTCTTAAGGCCAGAGAGAAGGAGGTTACAGTAGTCAAGGCGGGCGATAATAAGCGCTTGGATGAGTATTTTAGTAGAGTCTGGATTAAGAAAGGGACGGATGTGTGCAATGTTTTTTAGGTGGAAGTAGCAAGATTTGGTTAGAGACTGAATGTGAGGAGTAAAGGATAGATTGGAGTCCAAGAGGACCCTGAGGCAATGAGCCTGAGAGGTAGACGTAATGGTAGAAGAAGAAATGGAAAGTCATCCAGTCGGAGACAGCCGATAGGCAGGCTCTAACACAGTCCAACACCGGAGTAGTTCAAAAGGGATGTAGGATCAAGAGATGGCTTTTTTAGAATGGGGATGATCACAGCACATTTGAATAGAGGGGAAGATTCCAGAGGAGAGGGAGTGGTTAAAAATATGAGTCAAAGTAGGGACAGTAACTGATAGGACAGGCCAAATAAGGTGTGAGGGGATGGGATCGAGTGGACAGGTGGTCGGGTAGGAGGACATGAGAAGTTCTGTTAAATCCTCCTCCGAGACTGGAGAAAAGGAAGACATACAGGGTTATTCAGAGAGAGGTGAAAACCACGAGAATGGCAGGAGAAGTGAAAATTCTAGGTATAAATAGCCGATTTAGAAAGTGAGATAAATGGAAGAAGGTTTCTGGTTTGGCTAGTTCGACCTAGAATTTTCACTTCTCCAGTCATTTTCCTGAGGTTCACCTTTCTCTGAATAAACCTGAATGTAGAAGAGGGGGCAGGGAGTGAGGGAGTCAGTGTCGTAGAATGGTTAAAGAAGGAGAGCAGTGAATGCAGCAGCATTGTTTGTTTTATATGTAAAAGCATATATTGCCTCTGCTGCAGAACAGAAAAAAAATATTTAGCATTTACTTTTTTTTTTTTTACACATTACTATGATACCAAACATGATCAGGTAAAGACTACACTCTGACCTTTCCAATGACACCTCACTTAACCTTGTGCGGTGTACAATTCAGAGATGCTGGTTCCACAGTCCCCCTGTCTTTCCTCACTGCAGCGCCACGGTCTAGGTTGTGAATTAAACAATGCTTTGCTTCACCAGATACACACTTGCTGGCAGTGTGGGAAATGAGAAGGTGAGTTTGTGCAGCGTCACTGTTCACGTTATAAATGTAAACTGAATAATAGTGCCATGTGAGAAAAAAAAAGAGAAACCTATTTTTTTAATAGACATTTTATTTCTACATAAGTCTAACCTGGTTATATTTGGTATCACCGGAAAGGCAGCTATAAGCTGGCCTTTCAAATGATACCTCCTATGTCCCTCTATCCCTTAGGGCTCTAGAGATAAAATTTGCAATAATTTTAGACCACTGTAAGAAAAAAAAAAAAAAACAGAGCAAGGCGCCCCCTTGTGGCAGGCGTCTGTAGGCACATGCCTACTCTGCCTAATTATATATCCGGCCCTGCCTCCTTGTATAAATTGCATAAGCTACAGTGACACCCAGATATTTCATTGTCTCTGGGACTGCCCATTAGTTTAACGATTCTGGTACCAATTACGGTGACATTATAACTCTACTTATGGCGTCTCCCTCCCAATGACAAGGGAATTTGTGTGCTTTAGTATTCTCCCTCCCTCTGTTAAAGTTCATGCCCCCTTTTGACGCCTCCTGGCGGCAGTGTCCCGCAAAGACTCTCCTCCAGGTTTGGAAACTCCTTTTGCCTCCTCCCTTGTCAATGTTTTTAGATAAGCTGTCCTTTTTGTTTCACATGTCCTGGTTACAAGCATTGCAAAACAATTTTATATTCTATGGCATCCATATCTCACAACCTTGCCTCGAGACGTCCACGAACGGGTTGAGCTCACACTCGCACTCACACCATGGTACATAAGGGATTCTTTGCGCTCCATCACCAGATAATTGTACCGACCTTCCCCTGGCCTCCTCACCCCTTTTTTGTTTTGTTTTTGTATTCTTCTCCTTTGATTATCCGTTCCCATTGTCTATTGGTCACGGCCTTTGCTTTCACTTCCTGTTACGAAGGTTGTTTTGTTTCGTTCCTTACTCATGCCTATGCCTCTGACTTTATTACGGGAATGTTTTTTTAAAAAGTTTGTACTGTATGTTGATTTATCTGCTTTATTTTTGAAACCAATAAAAATAGTTTTGAGGAAAAAAGAAAGGGAGCCAGTAGCACTCCATTTATATACAACACAACTTGCCTCCTTTAGCTGTGAGTAGATCCCAGCTCACCCCAAAACAGGGGGGGGGATGGGGGGGATGTGCGTGTCCGGTCTTTCATGGCGACCAATTCGGCAGGACCTCTCCAAACCCATCAATATAGTCAAGACAACCCGCGATCGAGTCAGGATGAGAGGATGAGGATCAAGTCCCAGCAAGGGCCCGAAGAACTACAGCCCCAGGTAGGTCATCACTTGGCGTTGACACAGTGCCACTGCGGAGAGACCTTAGCAGGTGACGGCTGTGGTTCCAACTGCAGAGAGTAATCTCCCAGACGGTCCCACTCTTTCAGAAGATATTTCTGGGATCGGGGATGACATGGAGGGTCCCCTGTCGCCAGACCAGGAGCTTGGTAGGAAAGCCCCACGGTACGGTATTTTACGGTTTCTGAGTATTTTGGTGACCATGTTAAACTCCCTGCATCGAGCCATCGTGGCCGCAGACAGATGGGGGAAAGAAGAGAACCGCAGAGTAGGGGTCCGGCAGGTCCAACTCTTTCGGAGAGCAGCCAGCAACTCTTCCTTAATGCGGAAAAAATGCACTCTTACCAGAGCGTCGCGCAAGACATTGGGCGACAGGTGTTTCGGCCTAGGGACCCTGTGCTCTATCCAGCGGTAAGTCAGCGGCAGAAGCAGAGGGCAGTATCAGTTGGAAGATATAATCGCCCAATTCTGAATTTTTAATCGTTTCCAGTATACCTCAAATACGCACATTGTTGCATCTCGACCGATCCTCCAGATCTGCCGCCAGATCTCGTGGGAGGATTTCAGTGCCTTGTAGGTGTCCACCAGGTTATTATGCGCTAGGCATAGATCGTCTGTTTTGGAGTCAAGTTGTTCCACGCGGTCTCCCAAATCACGGACGTTTTTATGTAAGTCTGCCACTATTGATTTAAAATCAGCCTGCAGGGTGTCCCTGAGCTCCCCCAGCAGTGCTCTAAGTTGGTGTTCTGAGACTGGGGTAGAGCCATGGGAGTAAAACAGGGAGCCTTCCACGAGCCATCCCGGGATTCAGGTGAGTGCGCATCTTGGGAGCTGCCATCTTGGTTTTCACAGGCCTTTCCTTTTTTCACTGAGCCCGACCCATCCTGGCCTCTGAAAACCTTTGGAAGGGCCATGGAGGGATCCTCTCAGGTTCAGAGGGTACTGGAGCCGGATATCACGGGTAATAGCCGCGTTAAACAGTAGCTGTTTTGTCTTGAGAAGGACCCGTCCGTTATGCTTAGTAAAGGTTGAGTGCTGCCCTCCTAGTGTATTTTGTATAAAAAGGGCTGACACCCCTGACTGTACATCCGGCTCCCCAGCTGCTGCAATGGGCCCCTCCCCAGCCCATCTGCATAGCTGACGCATTGCACGCATCAATGGCTGCAGGGGGAGGGCCTGAGAATGACGTGACAACTGCTGGATGGATCTGACCCACCCACGGGGACGGCATAGTTTGCCCCAGGGCATAAAAGGGTTAACAAAATGGAAAGTAAATGAAAACATGAGAAATCCAAGTTGAATCAATATTTATTGTGACCACCCTTTGTCTGCAAAACAGGCACAATTCTTCTAGGTACACTTGCACACAGGTTTTGAAGGAACTCAAAACTCAGGAAATAACCAAAGATCTCTTGCGTATTTAGGCTACCTCAAATCCTTCTGTCTCTTCAGGTAATCCCATACAGACTCGATGATGTAGAGATCAGGGCTCTGTAGGGGGCAAAATCATCATTCCAGGGTACCTTGTTGTTCTCTAAATTGAAGATAGTTCTTAATGACTTTGGCTGTATGTTTGGGGTCATTCTCCTCTTGCAGAATAAATTTGGGGCCAATCAGGTGCCTCCCTGAGGGTATTGCATGATGGATAAGTATCTGTCTGTATGTCTCAGCATTGAGGACACCATTAATCCTGACCAAATCTCTAACTTTGTTTGTAGAAATACAGCCCCAAATTTTCAAGGAACCTCCTCCATGCTACACTGTTGCCTGCAATCACTCATTATTGTACCGCTCTCCAGCCCTTCGACGAACAAACTGCTTTCTGCTACAGCCAAATATTTAAAATTTTGACACATGCGTCCAGAGCACCTGCTGCCATTTTTCTGCACTCCAGTTCCTATGTTTTTGTGTTGAGTTACTCTTAGCCACACCTCTAAACATGAAAAGAAGGCTATTTAGCCACAATTCTGCCATGAACACCACTTCTGCCCAGACTTCTTTGGAAAGTAGATGAGTGTACCTGGATCCCATTTGTTTTTAGTGCCAGTTCTTTGTTGCTGGCACTGCTGGACATCATCTGACGTCAAAGGGAGGTAAGCATGATGTGTCTTTCATCTGCTGCATTAAGTTTCCTTAGTCGACCACTGCGTTTGTGTCCCTCAACATTGCCCGTTTCTTTGTGCTCCTTCAAAATAGCTTGAATAGAACATCTTGAAACTCTAGTCTGCTTTGAAATCTTTGCCTGGGAGAGACCTTGTGTTACGATTCCCTCTAGTCGGTACACAGATGAGCTTGTTAGGAATAGCCTGGTCGGTACACAGAGCAGGGTCGTCAGAGATAGCCAGGTCGGTACACAGAGTCGGTTCATCAGAAATAGTCAGGTTCAGTTACACAGAGTAGCCAAGATATAACAGCAAGCATTGAGGGATGTGATTACCACTTCAGGGCACTGGCTGGGCTATAGACCCGGCAGCCGCCACGTCATCAAGCCTCGCCCCGCCCCACGGCACCTCCCGTGACCGCAGCAATCCTGCTCTTCACTCGGCACCCAGCTAGTGAGTAGCGAGCAGGATGCTGCCGGGCGCCGGGCACCGCCGGCGTGGGACGTGACACCTTGCTGATACAGTATAGCTACCTTGTGTCTTTACGATGAGCTGTGTCTTGCCATGGTGTATGACCTGGCCATTTGTGCTGTTGCTCGTTCTCAGGACCCTCACAAACACCCCCTTTTTTCTCACTGTAATTGTAAAGGGTCATCCAGACGTGTACCCCTTGCTTGATGTGCCTAGAGGGGTGTCAGCTATACCCTCCTGACGAGGCCCAATAAGGCCGAAATGATCGTTGAGGGTTGCTGCACCTCTCGTGCAGGGATGACGTCCTTGGCAATCAGTGCTGGCCACCCTTTCTGGGTGAGAGCAGGCTGATTTGCATATGGAAAATTCATCCCTGTAATGGCACAATCAAGCTAAAACCTTGTTTGTGAGACCTGAGCGGGCACCCACCGTAGAGCAGGCCATTTGTGCTGTTGCTCGTTCTCAGGACCCTCACAAACACCCCCTTTTTTCTCACTGTATGACCTGTGACATTAAACCGTCTTCTACAACCTCACCAGGACTATATATGGGAAAAAATGATGGTGTGGGGTTGCATACATTTTTAGCCAGAGCGTTCCTGTAAGTAATCCTGGACATTCTGAGTACAAAAAAAATCATGTAGTGATGTGTATTGCAATTGAAATAATGGTTATAATTAATTTTGAAAATAAGCACACCAATGAGTACAATAAAATTCAGCGAGCTGACTTAAAGGAAACTAAATAAAAGACAAATATAGCGCCTGAACATATTTTAGACTAAAAGAGTAAAGAAAGTAGTTGTTAAATAAAACATAATAAGGCTGCTATTTTTATTCAAAATTTTTACCTAGATACAACAGACGATAAAAGGTTACCTGAACACCGAGGATTCCAAAAATAATGAAAAAGGCACAGCAAATAAGGACAATATTCCCAATAGGCTTTAGGGAAGAAATCAGTGTTTCCACCACCAGTTTCAGTCCGGGCGCCCTGCTGATAACCCTAAATGGAGAAATACAGCCAGTAAACAAGAACTAGGGCAAGTTGCTTATAAAATGGTTTGTTTTAATTACAAAATGTGATTTTGGCATTTCTAACTAATACATTGATTTGCAACTCCCATATACTGATTAACCTATATATTACTTAAATGTAAGTAAACTAGCAATATTTGTTATACTGATCTAGGTTAGGCATGTAATTCAAGTTGTGTAACTTTTAAAATGATGTATTGATAGGACACTGAGGGCTCTATTACATTCTTCGCGCACTTTTTTGCGCGCCGCAAAAGCGCATTAACACGAGGGGCAAAACCCTTCGCGCTGAACGTCGTATTACGACGTTCGCGCATACGATGCACGTTAACATCTAACGCGAGTGACCCTGCGCGAACCCTGCACGAACGCAAGTTCGGGCGCGTATCCCATACTTAACATTGTGAGTGCAAATGCGTTTGTGCGCTGGTATGCGGATGGTATTACAATCTATGCGCAACTTTTTATGAACGACGTTTGCGCGCATAATTTTAACGTCTTTTAAAAGCTGGTGGTAACTGCAAATCTGAACGTTCTGGCTGAAATGAAATACAGCAGCCCGAAAAAAAAAAATACAGCAAAGTATAGTTACACATACCCAAACAATAAAATTGATAGGTTGTGTGTGTTTTTATTATTGCTGCAGCATATATACACAGATTGATTTTGACAGGCACAAAAACTGAACGAGAGACAATTGCGGTTCTTAATTCTGATTGTCCACCGATTTCTACACTCAACATTAATGCGCGCATTTTTGCGCGTCTTTTTTACGCGCAATATTTTTTGACGGATGAAAAAATGAGCTCGAATCGTAATACCTGCGTTAATTTACGCGTGTCCACGTTTACCGCTGTGCGCAATAAAAAATGCGCTGCGTGTGAGAATTTGCATGGAGAATGTAATAGAGCCCTGAGGGTACTATCACTTGCCTGAGCTGAAACGGGGACGCAAAGGGAAAAAATGTGTGCCCACAAATTTCCCCTTAGCGTCCCCGCTTTACTAACAGATTATGAGGCAGGCGTTGAATCCAGTAGTCTGCCACGTAACGGCCGCTAACCCTCCAGGATCCTTAGGATGCCATTGAGAGTTGTGCTTCCGGGCCATGTGATCTTGCTCTCGCAAGATCATGCATGGCCGCGGAGGGAGACTGGGGACTACTGTATATGTCCCCAGTCTCACTCTGCTCTCAGCAACCGCAAGACGAGGACCAGGCCACCGTTCGCACCACAGGACGACAAGTGAGTATCTGATTTTTGGGGGCTTTACACCTGCTGCTAACTGATTCCGCAGAAGCAGAATCAGTTAGTGTCATCGGGACACCCGACATGAGCTAAAGTGGAGCCCCTATTAGTGTTGATAGCCCTTGAGGCAGGAGTGCTGCTGACTGCATAACATGTGGAACAGGAGGTGAAAACCCCACACAGCTAGGCAGAGAAACAAGAAACACAGAACAGCAGGAAGGGCAAGGGTTAATGGAAAAACCCAATACACAAACACATACACACCCAGCAGCACACAAAAGGTATCCCGTAGTGCTTTACAATGGGGGGAGCACAAACATGAGACCTACATGATAAAAAAGGAAAAGACAACCTTGCCCATAGGATAGCTTGTCTAGGAAATACAGCACTTTAGCAAAGTGCTCAGCCAGACATCCCGTGAGCTTACATAACAAACCGACAGGGGAAACAGGGAACCAAAAATAAATTGAACCAAAACAAACAATGGGCACACAAAAGAGAGAACTACAAGGAGCAGGAGCAAAATATCAGACAGAAACACAGGCAGGAAAATAACCCTTAGGAAAGAGGCCAAGGAAATTGGAGAGGCTGCATTATAAAGGGAGTAGGCTAGAGATCTGATAGGTCATGTGGTGAACCTCTCCAGTAAGTGTCCTTCGGCAAGTCACCTAATGGTACATACTCGCCACCCAGGACATACTTGAAAATGAGAGAAATCTCAATGTATCCTTCCTGGTAAAATCCTTTCTAAAAAAAAAACGTTCTGGCAGGCTAAAGGGAAATCCTGGAGTGGAGGGAGAGGAGTGAATGGTCCAGACAGGGGTAAGAGCTGGCCCAAATCAGCTCATCATATGGCTCTGGGCTGGAAACGTGTAGAAACGTGACAGTTAGCACCAGCTTAGAGCGGTGGCTAACTTTTCAGTTAGCCACAGATGTGAGTAATTAGCGTTAGAACTATTTGATTCTAGCGCTAATTACTGCTTGCATACTCTTTGCGTTCCCCATGTTAAGAAAGAAAAACATACCCAGGTGAATGTGGTATGATGTATCTTCGTGCAGGTATAAGGAAAATTCTCAATGGGTTTTGCTTCCTGATGAAGACGTTTCTGATCCCTTACTTTAACGGAGAAACGCATTGAATTTAAAATATTTGGCTGACTGTATCTCCAAAGCAGTCAACCCAGCAATCCTTTCTTTAACGTTTTTTGTAGCTGTTCTGCACTTATCTTCAAATTTGCATGCTGCAACTCAGGACCTCTGGCTATGAATTCTAAATTGTGGCTCTTTGCATTGTTATTGCAGGTTTAGGGGCACCATAACCTGCTTAGCATTTGGCCTTTCCGCATACAGCAAGGGACGGTCTGGAAACATTCATAGTACAGGAGGGTTGGGGTCGCGCCTATTCCCCAATGGGGCGGCTGCAACCACCAGATGTATCCAGCCCAGGAACATGTATAAAACACAAAAAAAAATTATATGTCATCTGCGCTTATTCCCATTATACAGTGTGAAACAAAACACAATTAGAGGCTTTGGTTTCTATTAATGGCCATTAAGAGTGTAAGCATTGTTTCCCAGTTTGTAACAGATCTGTTTACTGTATTATTTCCTTTTGCTTTACCAAGCACAGCACACCCTTGAGTTTTCCTTTCCTATATATTACGGACCCTCGAAGGGCTGCTGTTTCCTTTTCTGCTTGACAGATTTACTGCTCTCTACATACTTGGGTGCTGTGCTTATATGTATGCACCTGATAACCAAGGTGCCTTATCCATACCCCAATTCCTTTTATTTACGTCTTGTCTTGTACTACCAGGATCTGCGGATCCTTTTTATAGTACTCTATTAAAAGTAAATTTTTAATCCTTGTTCACACCAATTTGTGTGTAGGCCATAGCAGCCATCCTGTTGAGAATTTTCCTTTTACCTGCACGAAGGTACATTATACCACATTTACCTGGGTATGTTTATTTTCTTTCTGATTATTTTTTATGGTTACCCCCTTTCCTCCAAGCTCAGGCACTCCTGTCTTTCTATTTGAATACTCTTGAGCACCTATTTCCGTTCCCCATGTTAAGCATAGGGAGAGCTAAGTGCAGTAAGTTTGCGCTAGAAAGCGCTAATACTGATGAGCTAACAGATGTTTTGAACCCGTTAGTGATCGACATCCGATCTGGGTGTAACACTATCACCTCAATTAATCTAGCGTTAACACTCATTTATGTGAGCTCTAGCGTTAAGGAGGTGATAGGGCTTGAATGTGTGACTGGTTGCCAACAGGTTGAGAGGTAAATGCAGCTGAATGTAGGATTGTGTTCTTTTAAAGCCTGTAATGTTTAGCACAACAGATTGGAATTTTAACAAAGGAAATTTTACCTGAGAGGTCGTAGAGTTCGAAGAAGCCTCAGTACTCGTAGCACACCCAAGATCTTTGCTCCACCAGCTGAAGCTACAGATACCACAATATCAACGAGTGACACAAAAACAAGAAAACCATCTAGAATGTTCCAGCTGCTGCGGAGGTAAGCCTGATCTCCAAAGTAAAGTCCTAGAGAGACCACCTATAGAAGCATATGGGAAAAAAGAGAATACTAGTTCACCAAGACATTGCGACTGTACAGTGTGTATCAACCAGAATTCCGAACTACACATACTATCATACCTTAAGTGTCATTTCAGCTACAAAAATAGCAGTAAATAAATAGTTTGAAACACTCAGGAACAGTCTTTCCTGTGGACAAAAAAGAATAATAAAAATTAAAAACGATACATGGTGGGATAGCAAAGATACGTTTAAGCAAAACTGAAAAGATTCTTCTTCCTCCCATCCCAATGAGCATGATTTAACGTTACTTTCATCATGGTCTGCCTTACTGCTTATACTGGACACCTGCCACCCCTCCATTTTTTCTTCTCTCTATCGACGCTCAATTCATTGCTTCTGCAATGTTAAGACATGTGTTCCTTCTTTTAATTTTCACTAATAAAAAGTGAATTGCAAAAAAACAAACCTGGCGATTTTTACAATAATGAATTGTTAGGTTAAAGGCCAAAATTAAGCTAGATGATAGACAATAGTATTTGTTTCTTTTTTGATACATAGCTGTCTTATTTCAGAATTAGCTACTAATTAACATGCACAAAATAGCATAAGTTTAATAATTCTAGCCATCATTTCATGGCCATTTAAGCTAAATGTATCACCCCCATGCATCCTGTGGACACTGCAGTAGCGTTTTAAGAAGAGATAACCTTCCTCTGTAAGACTGTGCAGCAGCAGCCGCTCATCAGCCATTCATGGGGGCTCTATTACATTCCTATCGCTAAAACGGGGACTCTAGGGAGAAAAAGGTTTCTCCTTTGCGTCACCATTTTAGCGTGAAATTACGATGCAGGCGCTAGAAAAGCAGCCACCATTGTAATCCGGCGCTAAACTGCGGGATGCTCGCGGCAGCGCTAAGCGCAGCCGCGAGCATCCACTTGATGGAGTCCATAGTACTTTTTACTAGGGATGCACCGATACCGATACTAGCATCGGTATCGTTGCCGATACTGCCATTTGCACGTGTAATTGGTACTTGTGCATTATGGCCCGATACCTCCCCCCGATACCGGAAGCCGGCGCTGGGCCGGCATCTGCGAAGCTGGGGAAGCAGGCCGCGTGCATGAAAAGCACTCTGCCAGCGTTCCCCTCTAGCGGTCGCAATACTTACCCAGCGGAGGGTCCAGTTGCAGGGCTGTGATGCGGCCGCCGGGCAGTGGAGGCTGTGACGCTGCTTCCAGCCGAGATCGCGGGAGCCTCCCGCGAGATCTCGGCTGGAGGCAGAGTCAAGGCCTCCATGGCCCGGCGACCGCGTCACAGCCCTGCGACCGGCATCTGTGGAGCAGACGACCCTCCGAGCGCTCTTCCTCCTTCCGTGTCCGCCAGCAAAGCCGGGCTACAACCTGTTGCCGGCGTACACTGAAGGAGGAAGAGCGGTTGGAGTCCAGCAAGCCAGGTGTGCTGGGGGCAATATCCATGAGAGCTGGGGCAAATATCTATGAGAGCTGGAGCAAATATCCATGTGAGCTGGGGCAAATATCCATGTGAGCTGGGGCAATATCCATGTGAGTGGGGGCAATATCCATGTGAGCTGGGGGCAATATCCATGTGAGCTGGGGGCAATATCCATGTGAGCTGGGGGCAATATCCATGTCAGGCTGGGGGCAATATCCATGTGAGCAGGGCCAGCCTTTGGAGTGTGCGAGCTGTGCAGTGGCACAGGGCACCATCGCACAGGGCGCCATGGCAACCAAAAGCCGGCACACAGCTCAAGCAGCCCCGCGGTCCAGGAGGATTATTGTGGAGGAAGCAGCCAGTAGGTGGCGCTCATCAGCTGCTGAGCCAGACACCAACAGCTGCTCCTCCACATCCTCCTGCACATGTCTACCTGTTTCCACGCAATGTGAAAGGTGGTGAGAATACGCAGCGAAAGCAGGACTAGCAGAGCAGCAGCCAGCAGCCACAGCCTTACATAGGTAAGATTCTCCTTGATTCCCCTGGGCAGAATTTTTTTTTTTACTTACTGAGCGCCCCCCCCCTGCCAACTTCCCCCCTTACCCCCGGCCTAGGTCTCCCTCTGATCTCACCTCGGCAGGGAGGAGGGGGCAGCATGTAGGGGGGCAACACTACACAGTGGAGAGACTTAGAGTGGAGACAGACAGAGGGATGAGAGAGAGGGATGAAAGAGAGAGGGATGAGAGATCACAGAGAGAGAGCGGGATGAGAGATCAGAGTGTCACGGAGGTGCCGGGGAGTTAACGAGCCCAAGGTGTGGTTACACAAACAGAGACAAGTAAATAGGGTTTCAAAGTAAAAAGGTTTATTTACTAAAAAGGAACAGAAGTAAATCAGGAGAGGGGACAATGAATAAGTAATAAACACTTATAGAAACTGGTTGGGAAAGTATAATATATACATCGGGCAGGGTACACTGAGTAGATGGGACGGGACACTGAATACAGACACTGAATACAGAATAACACAAGGGTGGACAGGACAGACACTGGACTGGACGCTGAATACAGAAATAACAGAATACACTTACTGGATACACAGAGGGCAGACCAGGAGACACAGAGGGTAGAAGAAAAAATGACAATAATATCAAGCGTGGTATCAGGAGGGCTATAGCAGGAGAATGGTCAGATCATGCAGAGGTCTTGGCAGGCAGCGGGCAGAGAGTGGTCAAAGTCCATAGTAGATGGTCATACACAGGAGGTCAAATCAATAGGTGGCTCTGGAGCAGTAATGGGAGTGGAAGTCCAGAAATGAAGATTGTAGGGAATGTCCAGAAAGGGGGTTGTAGATGGAATGCTGCGATGAGGGGGGGGGGTCACAATAGGGTATTGCAAGGAAGGGTGGTCTCCACGGGGTACTTGCAGGGAAGGTGGTCTCCACGGGGTATTTGCAGGGAAGGTGGTCTCCACGGGGTACTGCAGGAAGGTGGTCTCCACGGGCACTTGCATAGAGGGGTCTCAGCGGGATACAATGGGTTTCTCAGACTAGAAATGTGCAGAGCACACAGGATTGGCACACCGTGAGTCTTCCAAGGAAGGATAGGATAATGCAGAAGCATTGCTTGAAGGGTGAAGCCTGATTATATGGACATTGCAGGCCCAGCCCACACCTGAGGCTGGAGAGGTGAGGGGAAAGTCAGGAATGGATCCCTGAGTGCCTGGACACCAGTCCAGACAGTGGTAAAAGCAGGACCGGAACCATATTCTTTAAGGGAAACAGCACCTTACTTGCCCTTCCTCCGGCGTCTTCGGCGAGAACCATGACACAGAGAGAGAGAGGGATGAGCGAGAGATCAGAGGGATGACAGAGGGATGAAAGAGAGATCACAGAGAGGGATAAGAGAGAGATCACAGAGGGATCATAAAGGGAAAAGAGAGAGATCATAGAGAGGGATGAGAGGGGATCACAGAGATGGATAAGAGAGATCACAGAGAGAGGGATGAAAGAGCGAGGGGTCACAGTGAGAACGAGGGGTCACACAGTGATCATAAAGAGATATGTGTGACAGAGTGGGGTGAGAAAGAGAGTACACAGAAATGAGAGAATAGTAATTCACACTGCATCTTGCTATGAGTTTTATTGCTGAGCAGCTCAGTCATATGCTCATACACCATGTAGTAGCACTTCTGCGCTGCCGGGAGTATCACCTCCTGGAGTCCATAGGACTCCATGGAGGGTTGTGCTGCCTGGCCGCGAGCCCTGCGCAATCTCTATCTTGCAGACTGTTCCCAGTCTCACTCTGCAGCGGACTGGAGAAGCGGCAGATTGAGCCAACATTCTCACTGCGGGATGTGAGTTGAGTATTGGATTTATTTGGAAGGTTGTTAGGGGGTGATAAATAATTCTGCAAAAGCTGAGTCACTTAATACCAGCTTTTAGGAGTAGCTAAACTTTTCTTTAACCCATCAGTGCAGTAATTAGCGCTAGGACTTTGTAATACCTTACTTATCCTAATGCTAATTACGGATTGCGTTCCACAGGTTAAGTATAGGATGCGCAAACACCGAAGAGCTACCAGATTTTTAAGGGGTTTAGCTTTGGGAGGTATTGGATAAAGGGGTGTGGTCATGGTAGGGGGCATGGCTACTGTGGGGCACTGTGAAGATTTCTCACACAGGGCACCCAACGGTCTAAGGCCGGCCCTGCATGTGATCTGGGGGCAATATCCATGAGAGCTGGAGCAAATATCCATGTGAGCTGGGACAATATCCATGTTAGGCTGGGGGCAATATCTGTGTGAGCTGGGGGCAATATCCGTGTGAGCTGGGGGCAATATCCATGTGAGGCGGGGCAAAATCCATGTGAGCTGGGGCAATATCCATGTGAGGCTGGGGGCAATATCCATGTGAGCTGGGGCAATATCCACGTGAGCTGGGGCAATATCCACGTGAGCTGGGGGCAATATCCATGTGAGCTGGGGGCAATATCCATGTGAGCTGGGGCAATATCCATGTGATGCTGGGGGCAATATCCATGTGAGCTGGGGCAATATCCATGTGAACTGGGACAATATCTATGTGAGTTGGGGCAATATCCATGCTAGGCTGGGGGCAATATCCATGTGAGCTGGGGCAATATCCATGTGAGCTGGGGCAATATCCATGTGAGCTGGAGGCAATATCCATGTGAGCTGGGGCAATATCCATGTGATCTGGGGCAATATCCATGTGAGGCTGGGGGCAATATCCATGTGAGCTGGGGGCAATATCCATGTAAGCTGGGGCAATATCCATGTGAGCTGGGGCAATATCCATGTGAGCTGGGGGCAATATCCATGTGAGCTGGGGGCAATCTACATATCTATGTGAGCTGGGGCAATATCCATGTGAGCTGGGGCAATCTACATATCCGTGTGAGCTGGGGGCAATATCCATGTGAGTGGGGGCAATATCCATGTGAGCTGGGGCAAAATCCATGTGAGCTGGGGCAAAATCCATGTGAGCTGAGGGCAATATCCATGTGAGCTGGGGCAATATCCACGTGAGCTGGAGGCAATATCCACGTGAGCTGGGGCAATATCCATGTGAGCTGGGGCAATATCCATGTGAGGCTGGGGGCCGTATCCATGTGAGGCTGGGGGCCATATCCATGTGAGGCTGGGGGCCATATCCATGTGAGCTGGGGGCCGTATCCATGTGAGCTGGGGGCAATATCCATGTGAGCTGGGGGCAATCTACATACCCATGTGAGCTGGGGGCAATATCCATGTAAGTGGGGGAAATCTACATATCCATGTGAGCTGGGGGCAATCTACATGTAAGCTGGGGGAATTTTTATATGATATTGGATATAAAATATTTTTCTTATTGGAAAGTGGTCACATGACATAAAATAAAAGTATCGGTACTCGGTATCGGTGAGTACTTTTAAAAAGTATCGGTACTCGTACTCGGTCTTAAAAAAGTGGTATCGATGCATCCCTACTTTTTACCCTAGTCTCTCCCTGCTCCCGGCGGACCGAGGGGGCGGCTGGAGCCGCTGTTGGAGCAGTGGGATGGAAGGTGATTATGTGATTTATTTGGGGGTATTTCTGGCTGGTGCTGACGGATTCTGCAGCAGCGAAATCCGTTATCACCAGGTCAAGGCTGTGTTTAACTTTCTTGTTAAACGCAGCCGGACGGTAATTAGCATTAGTATATTGTAATACTAATGCTAATTAACTCTTTGCGCTCCCCATGTTAAGCACAGGAATCGCAAAGTACAGTAACTTTGCGCTGAAAAGCACAAGATACCAATCGCTAACTGTTTTTTTAACCCGTTAGCGTCTGGATTGTAATATGGACGGCATGTGCCACCAGGGCTACCGGTAACGCTCACACAGGTGAGCGCTAACATTAGTGTGAAGAATGTAATAGGGCCCGGGGTGGGGTATCCTATGTACAAAAACTACTAGTTTGAGAGCGTTAGATGTTGAAAAGCAACTGACCAATATTGCTTCTCAATGCATCACATGACGCCACACATGCCAGTTGCCAATAGTCGGAAACCAGTGCTTGAGGAGTCAGCAGGCGATGCATAGGAAGTACAACCTCCACTTGACGAAATTGTGAGAAAGGCATCTGGCAACATTTTGGTAGACACAGTTTGGTCTGTGTGTGCAACATAGTATGTGTTCTCAAGGTTTGGCCACTTGAACTGTAAGTACAATTAGTTCTTTTAATTTTTTTCTGTGAGGCATTTGGCATCACTTTGGTATGGTAACCAGTACTTTGTCGTACACAGTTTGATCTGTTTGCTGTACAGCAAATGTCTCAGTCGTTTGGCAAATTGTACAGTGTACATTTTTTTTTTCCTATTTTTATTTTTAGCTTTGCTTTTTTAAGTCTTAGTTTCAATCAAAAGTTGAAAATTATAAAAAGTGAACAAGGTATGTTAAAGTCCAAGGCATTTTAGTTTGACTTGTCAAACAATTATCTAAAAGAATTTAAAAGTGCTATGCCAATCTAGTTGTTGAAATGGATAAGTGGCTAATGGTTTGGATAGAAGATTAAACCAGCCAAAATGTGGCTTTAAGCCAAGACATTATCCAAAGCAAGGCCCTATCTAGACAAGTGTAAAATGATAAAATTCGATTTGGCTTGGATACAGAATTTTCTCAATCCTAATATTTCAAATTTGGAAATTTCAAATTTGGAATGATCCGAATATTTTGGACCGATCCGATATGAGATCGGTTTCAGAAAATATTTGGAAGGGTTAGTGTTAGGGGTAAACTGAAATGGGCTGATGCTCCTTTAACCCTTTCGCTGCTGAGGCTTTTCCCGCCCCTGTGCTGAGGTCATTTTTACCGGTTTTGCTCATCATGTTTAAATGCGTTTTGAAGGCTTATTTTAGTATATGACCCAGACATATTATATATCGTTCTTTCCGTCAGACTCGGCAGATTCATAATATGTCATTATTATATGTATACGTCATGACCTGTCTGTATATTATAACAAAAAATGCAATAAAATATGATTTTTCAATAATTTACAATGTGTAAAGTGTTTTTTTTTCACATTTTAACATGCGAGCCATTGCGGTTATATTTTGTATGGGGTGCGCTTGTTAAAAAAATTAGAGATGGGGTCTCGTTACATTTTTTTTTGGGGAAAATTACACGATTTTTAACAAACGCACCGCATACAAAAATCGTTAGTGCAGCATCATTGTTCACATTATAATTGAAATGGGAACAATATTGCTGCATTAACAAACCAAAAAAAGAAAAAAAAACTTTTTTTTTTTCTTTCTTTATAATTTTTTTTTAAATATTTTTTTTTTTATTTTTTAAATTATTTTTTTTTACTAACTTTTTTCACATTCGAGTTTGGTATCATTGGAACGGCCATGCTATGGCCGATCCAACAATACCAAACTTTAAACCCTAGCTGCCACGGATCGGGAGATAGGGGATTCATTGGAACCCCCTATCTCCACCATTGGTGGCAGCTAGGGGTTAACTCCAGGACTGGCGTCATCGTGCTATGCACGATGACGCCAGTCCTCAGGGGGAGTTGCCGGAGGCTTGGCCGACATCCAAGATGTCGGCCAGCTCCGGGAAAGGATCACGAACCGGCGCTTTTCAGCGCCGATTCGTGATCCGGCTCCCCAGGGGTTAATGCCAGGTACCATTTGGAAGGGCAGGCTGTGCCCTTACAAATGGTGCCTGGGTTAACCCCGCAACGCTGCCGATCGGGAGGGAGAGAGGTCCAAAGGACCTCCCCCCCTCCCTTTCAGACGCCTCCTCCGCACATGCGGGGGGGCGCCTGGATTAGGTGTCATCGCGCCGCCGCGATGACACCTAATTAGCCCGGTGGCAGTTCCGGATGCTGGGCTGACATCGAGGATGTCAGCCCGCACCGGGGGGGCCAGCGATCGGCCGGAACCCGGCCGAACGCTGACCCCAAAGGCTGGACGCGCTCAGCGCGTCCTCCGCACGCAACGTGACATGCGGTTGGATGTGCTGAGCGCGTCCACCGCAGCGAAAGGGTTAACAGAGCCATGGTGTGGCTGAAACAAAGTAATTATGTCTTTAACTTTATTGTAGTAAATTTAAAACTAAATGAGAAATTTTTATAGAAAAGAAAGGAAAAAAATAATATTGAATTCAAGGATTACAATTGTGACCTCAATTAAAATATTCTGAAACAAATTAATTCATAATAGGTTCATTATAGGAACGGTCATCAATCCTGTGTTTTAGCCTAATGGTTCTAACTTCTAGTATACATCCCTATGGTTTTCACTATATGGACATTCCAGACAGCTATATAACTGCAACATTTTTATTAGACAACTGTCTTAACCTGCCTGGCGGTATTCCCGAGTGTGACTCGGGGTTAAATTTCGCTACCGGTATTGGTAACCCCGAGCAACACTCGGGCTGGATGCATACTCATCGCATCCTTCGCTCCCTCGCTGTGCAGTGGGTGCTGGGATTCCTGTGCAGATGTACACTCCATCTGCCAATGTAATACAGGGTACCAAAAAAAGAGTATTTATTCTCAAAGCAACTTTACAGAAATAAAAGGCAAATAAAAATAATTTCTAAAATGTAATAAGGCTTTGCAATACAAGTTTCGCTAGTGCTTGCCCAGATCCAGCTGTTGCCTTATTACATTTTAGAAATGATTTTTATTTGCCTTTTATTTCTGTAAACCTGCTTTGAGAATAAATACTCATTTTTTTGGTACCCCCTTGTCCTGTATATTTCATTGGCAAAGGAGTGTACATCTGCACAGGAATCCCAGCTCCCAGAGGAAAGAGACATGTTTTTGGTTTGATTATCTTATTGAATATAATTAATTTCCAATATTTTGGATAATTATTTTTGGGATAATAAATTATTATTTTGTGTTTCAAACCTTCTCTGACTCTGTGTGTTTACTAGACTCTTGCTTGCACAGATTTCAGGGAGTTATTCCTACAGAATACAGGCTTACTATGTAAAACAACACATTTCCTTTCCAAAAAAATTGAAATGCTTTTAGACACAAAATTTTGCAAAAATTAGACCGCCAGGGAGGTTAATTCTAGGCATAAAAGAAAAAGTACTAGGAGTCAAATAAGAATGACAGCTCAGATTTCTAATATTTTTCCCTAATCTAATATAATTTCTATTCTTTTCCCCTCAACACAATTTGGAGAAGAGGTAGAGTTAAAAGCTGAGTAGATAAGGGGGAGGGAAAGTTTGTCAATTTAACTCTTGACTGCACATCTGATCAGGGCCGGATTAACATAGGGGCTGATGGAGAACAGGCCCAGAGGAAGGATAACTGTTAGGATTCAACTAATGCTTGATAACTAATTATCCTAATGATTGTCTTTATGATTGTGATCATTAATTATTACTGGTCTATCACTTGCAAGTAGGCCTCTTGCTTTCAAATGCTTGAACCTGTTTTTTTAACATTGGTCTTCTGATCTGCTTTTTCAGCTAAAAGTTGTTTTTCGACTTTTGATCCCTTCTGTACTTTTACATGTTTGCTTACCATTCTCTAACCTGGCAGAACTAACAAAGATATTGATTTTTTCTCTCTTGACCAGAACTACGAGAGGGTCGCTCTGACTACGGTTTAATCAATAACGGCTTATGTGAGGTAATGGTCATAATTGATGAATAACCAAAGATCAGCCTTTTAATATAGCTTAATTCGTAATATGTATGTCTATGATTGGTGAGCTGCATCTCACACAATATTGTACCGTCCCCTACCCTCCCCAAACCATTCCCTCTTCCATTTTGTTCCCTCCCGGTGAAACTCCCCCAAGAATATTATAGAAGCTCTATGCAAAGAATAAATCAATGGAATAAATTGCACACGACTTTGCTGGTTTGTGTTGTTTATTCTCCGGTCGTAACCACGTGACGAGAACCCAGGGAACCAGGAGAAGTGTCGTAGAAATAGACTCTTACAATTTGGTGTCAGAAATGGGATTCTGTGGTTTGGGTAAGTTATTAGTCATTTTTGACTGTCTTTACCTGATCAGTGGAATCACGTATCCACGCCTAGAGATTGCTGGCCACTTTTTGTTGAGCGACTTCGTAGCCCACTATCCAGTATATGTTATGCATTCAGTGCTAACGGGAGCACGTTGCCTTGTCTGGAGCAATGTCTGCCCAGAGTGATTGATCCATGCTGTGGGAGCACGATCGTAAGTATTTTGAAGTGGTGCGCACAGGTTTTGTTTTTTTCGCTAGTGTTCAGTGCTAAATTAGTTAGTTAGGAGATTAGGATGGTAGAACACACACTCTCTGCTCTGTGTCCGAGTCACACGTGCTGCAAAGGGTTGGTAAATAGAGTGGGGATTGCTTGGGCCAACATATTGACGTATCTTGTTTGTGTATGTGTATGTCATTGATGTGTGTCTCTTTATGTGCTTGTGTGTTTGTCACTATATAACTGTATGAGTATATATTGTAGAACTGTATTGTGCTTTGTGGACCTTGTTTGTGTAATGTCTCCCACATAGGAATCAACATGGGCGCCAATATTGTCAAGGCAGACACAGATGTGACAGCGCCTGATTTCGAGGCACCTAAGAATCAGAACTGATCACAAGAAGGGAAACTGAAAATCCGGTATCGTACTAGCAAGAGTCTACCGAGGTCTACCGAGGTCTGTGCGATTGCACAAATGCTCCAAAGGACCCCAAGTCGCATCAGGATGAGAGTCCATCAGCCTACGTAAATAGAATCGCTGGTACCTATTACACGATTCCTTTCACTGACATTCTACATTACGGGGACCCTGTGGTGAATGCTAAATTCACAGCAGGATCGGGAAATTTGATTCCTTGTAGTGCGGGGAACGAGAGAGCACAGAAATGTCAATGACATTTTGGTGCTCTCTGAATAACCCCTATAGTCTTTGTGAAGTTCTGTACCTAGTCTGTGATTACTGTAATGCTCAGTTCTAGTGTTAGGACAGCTATCTCTATCTTTTTATATATGTGCATATCCACATGTGACTGGACAATGGATTAACCACTTCGCTGCGGCAGACACGCTCAGCGCGTTCAGCCACGCGGGGTCTTGCCTGCTGAGGACGCGCTGAGCACATCCTCCCATTGCAATCGTGATCGGCCGGAATCACTGAACGCTGCGGCCACCCGGTGCGGGCTGACATCTTGGATGCCAGCCCAGCCTCTGGGACCCCCGCTGCATGAATAGAGTCATTGAGCTGAGCGCGATTATGTCTATTGCAGTCACCCCCCCCCCCCGCCAGTGCAGGGAAGGGGTCTGAAGGGAAGGTCCTTTGGACTAGACATGTGCATTAGTTTTAGTACTAAAACGATTTAGTCTGAATTTTGGGATAATTTAGTTTTCGTATGACTCAAGAGATACGAAACTGCTCAGTACACAAAACAGAAGAAACTAAAATAAAATGCACTACATTTTAGTTTCAGTCCTTTTTGTGATATTACATTGATGAGTGAAGGAGACCAGCAATCAAGAGTGCAATATCACAAAGCTACAGAAAAGGTTTGTATGTCTGACAGTGATAGTGCTCCAGAATACTCACTCGCAGCACAGACAGCCAGCAAAGGAGAGGAAACCTTTACTTAACCCTTGCATGTCTATGAGGCAGACAAGATGATAAAAGCAGCTGGAGAAGTAAAACATTCAAATAAATCACACTGAAAGCTAATGACAGAGGATGGCTGGATAGTAAAAACCCCTTTATAACAAGCAGCGCTGGGAGAAGAGAGGGACTTTATAAAATGTGTGTTATCTCCCCTCCCGCTCTGCATAATAGGGGCTTAGGTCTGATACATTTTATATTATCCAGGAGCATTATCCCCCTTTCCTCATGTATTATACACGTTTTATATAAAGTCTCCTCTCCCAGTGCTGCTTGTTATAAAGAGTTTTTTACGTCTGATACATTTAGTATCCAGCTCTTACAGTTACTCTGTCATTATGAGCCTTCAGTGTGATTTATTTGAATGTTTTCCCTGGATTTAAAGTGCTTTATTTTATTATAAAAATAAATTTGCACCAGTCATCTCTTCTCTGAGCTTTCAGACCGATTTACGTTAATATTTTCCCTCTCCCCTGATTTTATAATTCTGTGTCTCCCCCACAGAGATACAAAGTTTAAGTAAAACTCTCTCCTGTGCTGGATAAGCATTGCATTCCGAAGTTCTGCACCCTCCACATGCCAATGCTGTTCTATACAGAGAGGGCCATTAATTAATGGAGGAGGATGTTCTATACATTATACAGAGAGGGGTATTGATGCAGAAGGATGTTATATACATTATACAGAGGAAGGTATAAATTGAGGAGGTTGTTCTATACAGAGAGGGATGTTAATTAATTCAGAAGGATGTTCTATACATTATACAGAGAGGGGTATTAATCAGTGCAGGTGGATGTTGTATACATTATACAGAGAGGGGTATTAATTAATGCAGGAGGATGTTATCTACATTATACAGAGAGGAGCCTTTTTTTTAGCCCTTTAAATCCAGTGGCTGTGAGTGCTGAGATCGGCTGCTTGTTATATTATCTCTCAGTACAATGTATCAGGCTCAGCTGTGACAGTAACTGACTGTAACAGCGCTCAGAGTTTCAGTAAAACAAGGAAATAATATTGTTCTAACCTCTTATATATAAAAATATTATTTACTAGTTTTACTGAAACTCTGAACGCTCTGAGCAGCAGTCAGTTACTGTAACAGCTTTGCCTGACACATTGTGCTGAGAGTGAGAGATACTGTAACAAGCAGCGATCCACTACAATAGTAATTGTATCCACTGGTTTTCGGCTGAATGAAATTAGTTTTCATACTAAAGAACTGAAAACGAATTTCTTTAGCAACTAAATAAATTGCATTTTAGGACTAATCCATTAGTTCAAAATGAAATTTTGTGCTGTGCACATGTCTACTTTGGACCTCTCTTTCTCCCCATCAGTAAGGGGCAGCAAAAAAAGGCAGGCACCGCTTTAAAGGGCACCGCTGGCCCTTCCAAGTGGTGGCTGTCTTTAACCCATTGGGGGCTGGATCGCGATTCGGCGCAGACAGGTGCAGGATCGCAGTCCCCTCCCGGAGCTGGCCGACATCTTGGATGTCGGCCAAGCTTCCTGGGTCTCCCCCTTCCTACTTGCATCATTGCGCATGGACGCGATGACATCAGTTTGGGAGTTAACCCCTAGCTGCCACCTATGGTGGAGATAGGTGGGTTATTGGATCCCCCTATCTCCCGATCTGTGCCAGCTAGGGGTTAATGTTTGGTATCATTGGCACGGCCAGAGCATGGGCTTTCCAAGGATACCAAACATGACCATGTTAAAAGTAAAAATAAAAATATATAAATATATATAAATAATATTAAAAAAAACATTTTTTTTTCTTTTTTCGTAATGCAGCAATATTGTTCCCATTTCAATTATAATGTCAATAATGATGCTGCACTTATGATTTTTTCTATGGGGGGTGTTGCTAAAAATCCCCCCAAAAAATGTAACGAGTCCCCATTTCAAATTTTTTTAACAAGTGCACCCCATAGAAAATATAATCGCAAAGGCTCGGATGATAAAATGTGAAAAAAAAACACTTCACACTCTGCAGATGATTGAAAATTCAAATTTTATTGCATTTTTTGTTAATATATTCAGGCAGGACATGATGTATTCATATAATAATGATATATTATAAATCTGCTGAGTCTGCCGGAAAGAACAATATATAATTTGTCTGGGTCGTAAAATAAAATGTGACTTCAAATTGCGTTTAAACATGATGAGAGAAACCAGTAAAAATGAGCTCAGCACACAGACGTGAAATGGCTCAGCAGTGAAAGGGTTAATAGGTCTGCAGTGCGATAAACTTTCCCTGTGTCGCTCAGGCAGGTAAGTATGCGGAGACGGAGCTCCAGGGGCGGCTGTCCGAATGCCGATATAGCATTCGAACAGCCGCCCCATGTCTGGTCTGGGGTCTGAGCGTGGGGGCAAATATCCATGAGAGCGTGGGGGCAAATATCCATGAGAGCGTGGGGGCAAATATCCATGAGAGCGTGGGGGCAATATCCACGAGCTGGGGCAATATCCACGAGCTGGGGCAGTATTAACAATAGACTGCCCTCTGGGCAGGCTTTCCAACTAGTAAATAATAATACGATTGAAAGTGTCGAGATTGAAACGCTGTTTGCAAAAAAATAAATTAACGAAAATGTTTGTAATTTACATGTAATGTCCTATGAATGATAATAAAAAGGTCTGTTACAGAAAAAAGATAAACCGCTATTAAAAAAAACGGAAGATTTGTTTTGCCGTAAAAAGCCTAAACAATCCTAATTTTTTTTATAAATAAAGAGACTTGTTACTGCAGATTAAAATAATAAACGGTTTATTAGATATTGTATAAAACCGGGAGTATTTTTAACATTGAAGCCTATTGTGTTCATCTGAATAAACCTGCCGGATGAAACCACCGAACAGCAGGGCATTTTGGCAACTTTTCACTGCTGTTCGGTGTTCTCTAAATAGATTAACCATTGCTTCTCTATGAGGAATTTCACTGTCTTCGAACAGGCACCGTACTTGCTGGCAGTTTGCCAAAATTTGGCGAACTGCCTGCTCTCTGAATAGCTGAATGTCCCCAAAATGGCACCGTATTGGGAAATTCCCTGTTCGGTGACTTTTAGGGCCAGATCGACTGTTTTAATAACCCCTATAGTCTCCAGGAGGAGCTCATTTCTTTCATTTTGCGCTTCCATGATGGTGGTGCGCCATCTGTTGCGTACCAGATAGCTTTTCTTTTGTAGGTAGCCTTCTTGCAGACTGTGTGCTGTGTTAGCTCTGGTCAGATAGGTGAAATATGCTTGTGACATATTGTCACACTTGTTACGTGACGCCTGTGTTAAATCTTTATCTGAGTTATAGCTTGCATGATCTACCTTTCTTGACAGCTATAGTTATTGGCACTACACATTTCATGTTCTGTGTTTTCCCAGGCCCTGTATAATTTGGCACGGTGCATGTCAATTAGGGATGAGCTGGTCGGTTTGATCTGTTCGGAGTTTGCATCGAACATCGGCCGTTCGGCTGTTCGCGAACTCCGAACATTTCCGCGTGCTCGGTTCGAGTTCACCCACAATGCATCACATTGGACCACAATGCACTTTTCCACTGGCCTGAAGCTTGTAATTGGCTACAGCCTTGCACCTGACCACAGGTCAGGTGCAAGACTATGCCAATCACGGCTCAGAGTCCTAATTGGGCAAATCTGTGTCTCACTGATTTATAGGAGGTTCCTGGGAATTGTAATCTGTGTCTTGTCACTGCCAACCATCAGGGGGTCTCACAGATTTATAGGAGGTTTCTGGGAATTTTAATCTGTGTCTTGTCACTGGCTGCCAGATATCAGGGTGTCTCACTGAGATATACCAGAGTTCTGGAAATCTTTAATCTATATATCACTCACCAAGTCAGAAAGACCAAAAAGGACAGGCAGACGCTCCCAGGCACAGATAAGAGGGCAAGCAGCCTCTGTGTCGGAAGGCTGTGCCTCTGGTCGTCGTGGACGTGGTGCATCCTCTGCAGGGGCACGCTTGTCCTTGTTTCTAACTGGTGCTGGCCATTTTAAGCAGCAGCAACATACAGAGGATTTGCAGGATTGGTTAACCAGGCCATCCTCATCCTCCGAGTCCTCTGCCAGCCAGGCTTGTAGTGGTTTACAGTCCACCTCAGCTGCCAAAACATCGAATTCAGCCTCCATGTCTGCAGCTACTCCTGTCGTAACCTCACTATCATACACGGAGGAGTCAGCTGAATTGTTTGACTACAATGACAGTGTCATTGACATGCTACTTGAGGATGCGCAGCAACTCCAGTGCTCTGATTCAAACTCTGAGGTTGAGAAAGGGAGTAAAATCAGCCTAGAGGGAGGGGGTGCCAGTGATACACAAATAACTGGCAATCCTGTTCCCCCAGCAGCTGCAGCATATTGCGAGGTTGGCTCCAGTGAAGAGGAGATAGGGGGTGATGACGATGATAAGGTCACTGACTCCACCTGGGTGCCTGATCGAACAGAGGAGTCAAGGGAGGAGGAGGCAGCACAACAAAAACAAGGCAGAACGTCCTCTATGACCAACCATAGCCAGTCCAAGGCATCAGAAGTCACAGCTGCTCAGGTGCAGAGTGCTGTTGTCTCAAAGCACATGTACAGGAAGTCTGCTGTCTGGGAGTTCTTTAAGAAATGTGCAGCAGACCGCACCGTTGCTATTTGTAATCTATGTCAGATGAGAATCAAGCGTGGGAAAGACATCCCACGCTTGGGTACCACGTGCTTGAGGCGACATATGACCACCTACCATGCATCCTGTTGGCACAACACTTTGCATAGATCCTCCTCCTCCTCATCTGTCTCTACCCCCACTATATGTCCTGCCATGTCATTGCCTACAACCTACACTGACAGGGATGATGCTACAGTAATGGGTGTACCAGGTCCTTCCTCAGAATGTGACAGCATCCCATTAGTCAAAAATTTACGCAGTCAGATTTCATTGCCCCAGCTGCTGCAGCATAAGATTTGCATTTTACGATTTGGTATTTCTGTAACCACTCAATGTTCTTGAACCCAGGACATACTTGAAAACGAGAGAAATCTCAATGTATCCTTCCTGGTAAAATCCTTTATAAATAAATAAAATAATCCCCAAGCACAGCGTCTAAATGCCAGTTTAACAGAATTACTTGCATTACAGCTGCTGTCTTTCCAGCTGTTGGACTCTGCTTCCTTCTGTTAATTTGCTGAGTGTGCTGTACCACAGTGGCAGGTTCCAAAACGCCATTTCTTTTCACGGAAGGCCATTTCAGCACTTTACCAGCAAGTGGAAGACAATGTTATGGAGTCATTGGGAAAGGCAGTCAGCAGCAAGGTGCATATGACTTTAGACACGTGGTCCAACAAGCATGGACAGGGCTGTTACATTTCCTTCACAGCACACTGGGTACCTCTGCTTGCAGCTGGGAGGGATCCAGGATGGGGCTCTGTGCTGGAGCTTGTTCATCTACCACGCCTCCAGAAAGCTGCTTGTATGAGGTCTGTCTGCTCTACCACCTCTTCCTCCTCCTCCTTCTCTGTCTCTGGCAAAGTGGCAGTTAAACCGACGCGTGGCAGGGGCTACACAATGGCTCAAGCAAAAAGATGCCATACTGTGCTTGAGCTTGTTTGTTTAGGGGACAGGAGCCACACCGGGCCAGAAATTCTGTCAGCTCTGCAGGGGCAGGTGCAGAGATGGTTGACACCACGCCAGCTTCAGCTTGAAATGGTCATCTGTGATAATGGCGGCACCCTTCTCTCCCACCTACGCCAGGGTAAGTTGACGCATGTACCATGCCTAGCACCTGTCCTATATCTGGTGGTACAGCGTTTCCTAACCAGGTACCCAGGGCTGGCAGAGCTTCTCAGCCAGGCCAGAAAAGTCTGCAGCCATTTCAGACAGTCATTCCCAGCAAGTGTTCGCCTGTCAGAAATTCAAAAATAATTCCACCTTCCCACAAACCGTCTGATCTGTGACATGCCCACCAGGTGGAACTTGACATTAGCAATGCTGCAGCATCTGCACAAGCAGCAGAGGGCCATCAATGAGTACCTGTGTGAGTATGGCACAAGGACAGGTTCAGGTCAACTTGTTTCCCCCCCCGCAGTGGCTGATGATCAAGGATGCATGCACTGTACTGTCGCCATTTGAGGAGGCAACGAGGATGGTGAGCTGGGACAGTGCATGCATCAGTGACAAAATTCCTTTAGTGTTCCTGCTAGAGCACACTCTGCGGGGAATTATAGATGTGGCACTAGAGGCAGAGCAGTGAGAGGAAGAGGAGGCCTTCCCTAGCTCTCAAGGCCCCAGTCTTTACGCAGACAACATTCCTGCGGGTCCTCAGATCAGACAGGAGGAGGATGAGGAATATTTAAGTAGAGGGGGCATTGAAGGTGGGGATTTCTCAAGGGAGGGTTTCGTGTGCCCAGAAACCCAAGGACTAGTACGTGGTTGGGAGGAGGAAGTGCACAATGGGGTCATCCTCATTGACCAGGAAGACTCGGAAGCTAATGCCACCTCCAACCTACGCTGCATGGGCTCCCTTATCCTGCAAAGTCTGCTAAAGGACCCCAGGATTCGTGCTATCAAGGACAGGGATCATTACTGGTTGGCAAGCCTTCTTGATCCACGATACAAGGGTAAAGTTGCAGACTCGTATCATTTTTTCCATTTCTAAAATGAAGCAAAACGCTAGGTTTATCATAAGCCCTAGCTATATTGCACAAATGTTCATTAATTCTCACATATAGGGTTCTTGATGTTATGATAAACAGTGTTTCGCTTCATTTTAGAGATGCACATAATTGTAGTACCAAGAACATAGAATTTTTTGGAATAGAAGGGGTTAAAAGTAATTGTAGAGGTGAGGATCTGAATAGGAAGTTGATTATTACCGAAATTAGATTGATCTACTCACTTCGACACACTCCTCCCTGGAGGTTTAAATGTGGATTTTGAGATCGGTCACTTTCTGAAATGACACATTTATCTGCCTATTCTTGTCTGAAATATTTTTTTTCCTGTACCTTGTCTGTAACCCCATAATTAATGATATAGGTATTGGAATTGGTACCCACTATTGAATAAGTGGTGTAGTTCATGATTCGGGCCCCAAATATAAATGAGTATTTGTGGTTCTTATTCTGTGATGTATTCGTAGGGTAATTAGAATGATGACGGTAGGATGATCTGTATTATGAACTTATTCTCCCTGCTGCATGAATGAAGTATAAGTAAACGAATTTTAACTTTAATCATTCCTCCTACTGCATTAATTAGTGGAGGAAAACCAGAAATACGAAATGCAAGGAATGGAACGCAAACTGGAAATTAGAGAGGAGGAACGCATGCGGAAGTATCGCAAATGGAACGCATACGGAAGAGATCTGGGTGGAACGCACGCCGAAAACCATGCGGTGCAGAGCGATTGGAAGAGGCTATTTATACTGCAGAACAAAGACTATGGGGGTATCCAACTGAGGAAGCTTACAGTTTGGTAAGGGAAATGCGTTTTGGTTATTCCCACTGTTGTGGACAAAAATGTATATATTCGCTTTTATAATATTCAAAGGCTTAGAAAGAGGCCTAGAAAAATGCTCATTTAAGTAGTTTAAGTGGTTAATCAGGATTTAAGAATCAAATGCATATTATTGTTTAACACGCTATCTTAGCCGATTGTTTTGTACGCACATGTAGTTTCTTTTTCCAAGTATCAAGAAGAGAATGTTTTGGAACATCTTGGAGAATGTTTTGGTACATCTCGGAACGTCCTGTACTAACATCCTTGATGGCTAAAGGGACAACCGGAGACGCTGATGTTTTATTTTCTTTAACTGTTATTAAACAAAGTCTGTAATTTCACAATATTAATGACGAATAGAAGGTTGGGCAACAGACGGTTTTCGTTACATGCGAAGTAGCATAAAGCCTTGTAAATTGTCAATAAAGGTCAGAGAAATCCTTGGCTTTGGAAGCCACATAGACGTATTCCTTGTCTGTGTGATTTCTTTATGCGCGCATATATCTGATTTCTCCACCGAATTAGAACAGAGACTGGCATCCGAGGAAGGACTACATTGTCCACTGCACCACTTGTTGTTAATATATTTTAGATCTTTTTTAATAAAAACACTTTTATTTAACCTCTTCACGCTCGATATATCCACCCATATTCGATTATATCTGGGCTTCAATGAGGAAAAATGGTGAACTGTTTTTATTGAACATCTATTCTAAGAGTTTGAGACCCCCTGGGAAGTGGTCTACTGCGTACCTACTGAACCACCGATATAGGAGGTTCTACAACACAAGAGTTTATCTCCTCTTAGAGTTCACTTCCACCTCTCATTTAAATTGAATTATGCTATGACACATTTCCTTCTGAGGTACATATGAACTCTCTACATTGCTGAAGACCCCCAGGAACAAAGTTTTTCCAGTTGTTGGGAAGAGCTCCCCATAGTGGCTCAACTGCATCCAGGTTCGTGCTTTTTAGCTCCAGACTTGTGTGTGTTATTCCACATGATCCAAATTTTAGATGTGTTTATGGAATGTACGATATTGCCCAATTAGATTAAATTCTGTTTTCTCTCTTTGTATGATGAACATATGAGCTGGGACTCTTTCGATCTCCATGCACAAAGGACTTTTCAGAAACTTTTGAATCATCAAGGACTAAAAAGTGTCTTCGGGTGTCTTCGGTTCTTGTGCTGAGCTAAGTAATGAATATTCATTAGGGTCAGGGAACAGGAAGTGAGCTAGTGCCCCAGGATGTGTTAGTGTGCAGGAGAGCCAGCTCAGAGTCAGGAAAGCAGCTCACATCTCATCTCTCATAATAATAAAGAAGTTGCTGTAAACAGAACCTCGTGGATCATTTCAGTACATTAAAAAGCAGAACAACACATGGTACCAGAAGTGGATGTTTCTTCAATTTCTACCAGTTACCAGCAAATAAAGCAACATAGATCTGCACAGTGGTGTAGCGTGGGTTGTCGGCACCCGGGGTAAGGCAAGAATTGTGCGCCCCCCAATCTGTGGACCCGGTAACACACCCTGATTCCATTCCACCAGTAGAGTATTGACCCCCATTACCCCACAAGCACATGTATTGTATATTAACAAAATACTGATATAATAAAAAAAGAAACACATGCCCCCCACGCTACGCCACTGCTACCAGTCAACCTGTCCCAGTATACCTAGCATAGTTCTACTCTCCCAGTACCCCCAGTCACTCTCTCCCAGTACCCCCACTCTCTCCCAGTACCCCCAGTCACTCTCTCTCTCTTCAAGTACCCCAGACCCTCTTCCAGTACCCCACTCTCCAAGTACCCCCCACTTTCTCCCAGTACCCCCACTTTCTCCTAGTACCCCCACTTTCTCCCAGTACCCCCAGTCATTCTTTCTCCAACCTCCAGTCACTCTCTCCCAGTACCCCCAGTCACTCACTCTCTATCCAAGTACCCCCAGTCATTCTATCCCTGAACTTCCAGTCACCCTTTCCACGTACCCTCAGTACCCCTTCACTGTTGTTATGGACAAGAAATATATATCTGCTTTAATAATAAAGGAAAGCTTAGAAAAATGCCCATTTCAAATATAACAGTACGGCTTTAAGAACAGAAATTTATTAAACTGTTTTTATAAGAATCAAATTTATATTATTGCTTAACACGCTATCTTAGCAGATTTCAGCACATGTAGTTCCTCTTTTTGGTATCAAGAAGAGAATATTTTGGAACATCTTGGAACATCCTGAAACATCCTGTAACAATGCCCTTGACGACTAAGGGGACAAACCGATAAGCTGATGTTTACTTTTCTTTATTATTCAACATAAGTCTGCAATTTCACAATTTTACTGACGATTAAAATATTGGGCAACAGCCTGTTTTTGTTACGCACGAAGTAGCATAAAAGCTTGTATCTTTTCAATAAACAGCAGAGAAGTCACCCGGCTTTGTCCGAGAAAGACTACATAGACAACTAGCCAGCGAGTCTGTGTCGTTTCTTTCAGTGCGCGCTTGAATTGATTGGCTTCTCCACCACTTGGCAGCAGCAGGCATTCGAGCAAGAGACTGTTTAAGAAGAAGAAAAGGGGTAGGGTGAAGGCGCAATGAATTAATTAGTGGTTCGAAGAGGGTAAGGAAGCAAAATAAGTAAACACGATCGCCAATACCTCCACATGTGTCGTCCCTATTAGCGACACCATACATAGGATTTAGGGTGAAGGAAAACATCCCGTTGAAGGAATGGACTCACGACAAGGAAGTGATTGAACAGCCGTTCCTTCCGGGTCGCAGTGTCCGGATTGGATATTCAGTCAAGTTTATTTAGAATTTAAGAGAGCCATAGTGCTGTTGTAATCATTACTGCCGGAAGCTGTAGAGCGCTCAGGTAAAACGCGTTCGGTACCTATTTTATTTATTGTTTTATTTGTTCTTAATTTCATTGTCCTTGACCATTTATTTGGAAATAAATCCTGACATATGAATTTTGGAGACACTTATTTCCACCTGAGAGGCTTTTCTGAGGAGTTGGGCCTAATATACAAACTCCTAGGTGCAATAAAGAGAGCCTAGATCGGCTCTGAAACACGTGAGTGGTTTTAATCTATCTATACTATAATAGAATAAGCCTAAAAACGTCCGTCGCCAAAACCCTACTGCGCATGCGCGACGGACATTTGAAAGCGGCCGTTAGAACACACAGGTAGCTGCGCGTGCCGGCCGCGTGAAAAAAAAAAAAAAAAAAACGGCACGAGCCGCGCGCAGCTACCCGTGTGTTTAAACGGCCAGATGCCCCGATCCTCCAGCGGTGACCGTCCTCCGGCTGCCGGCGGGCCTCCAGGCTCAGGCGAGCCCCCGCTCGGTTTGGGCCTACAGGCCCAAGCCGAGCCGGGGACTCGCCTAAGCCTAGAGGCCCGCCGAGCACCCAGCGGCAGCCGGAAGTGGTCACCGCTGGAGGATCGGGGCCGAAGTTCCAAAACAAACACCCCAAAATCGGCCCTGAGCTCCAGCGGAGACCTCCTCCGGCTGCCGCTGGCTGCTCGGCGGCCCTCTAGGCTTAGGCGAGCCCCCGGCTCGGTTTGGGCCTACAGGCCCAGCCGAGCCGGGGACTCGCCTAAGCCTAGAGGCCCGCGAGCAGCCGGAGAAGGTCACCGCTGTGGGATCGGGGCCGAAGTTCCCAAACAAACACCCCAAAATCGGCCCTGAGCTCCAGCGGAGACCTCCTCCGGCTGCCGCTGGCTGCTCGGCGGCCCTCTAGGCTTAGGCGAGCCCCCGGCTCGGTTTGGGCCTACAGGCCCAGCCGAGCCGGGGACTCGCCTAAGCCTAGAGGCCCGCCGAGCAGCCAGCGGCAGCCGGAGAAGGTCACCGCTGGAGGATCGGGGCCGAAGTTCCCAACAAACACCCCAAAATCGGCCCTGAGCTCCAGCGGAGACCTCCTCCGGCTGCCGCTGGCTGCTCGGCGGCCTCTAGGCTTAGGCGAGCCCCCGGCTCGGTTTGGGCCTACAGGCCCAGCCGAGCCGGGGACTCGCCTAAGCCTAGAGGCCCGCCGAGCAGCCGGAGAAGGTCACCGCTGTGGGATCGGGGCCGAAGTTCCCAAACAAACACCCCAAAATCGGCCCTGAGCTCCAGCGGAGACCTCCTCGGCTGCCGCTGGCTGCTCGGCGGCCCTCTAGGCTTAGGCGAGCCCCCGGCTCGGTTTGGGCCTACAGGCCCAGCCGAGCCGGGGACTCGCCTAAGCCTAGAGGCCGCCGAGCAGCCAGCGGCAGCCGGAGAAGGTCACCGCTGGAGGATCGGGGCCGAAGTTCCCAAACAAACACCCCAAAATCGGCCCTGAGCTCCAGCGGACACCTCCTCCGGCTGCCGCTGGCTGCTCGGCGGCCCTCTAGGCTTAGGCGAGCCCCCGGCTCGGTTTGGGCCTACAGGCCCAGCCGAGCCGGGGACTCGCCTAAGCCTAGAGGCCCGCCGAGCAGCCAGCGGCAGCCGAGAAGGTCACCGCTGGAGGATCGGGGCCGAAGTTCCCAAACAAACACCCCAAAATCGGCCCTGAGCTCCAGCGGAGACCTCCTCGGCTGCCGCTGGCTGCTCGGCGGCCCTCTAGGCTTAGGCGAGCCCCCGGCTCGGTTTGGGCCTACAGGCCCAGCCGAGCCGGGGACTCGCCTAAGCCTAGAGGCCCGCCGAGCAGCCAGCGGCAGCCGGAAGTGGTCACCGCTGGAGGATCGGGGCCGAAGTTCCCAAACAAACACACCCCAAAATCGGCCCTGAGCTCCAGCGGAGACCTCCTCCAGCTGCCGCTGGCTGCTCGGCGGGCCTCTAGGCTTAGGCGAGCCCCCGGCTTGGCTTGGGCCTACAGGCCCAGCCGAGCCGGGGACTCGCCTAAGCGTAGAGGCCGGCCGAGCAGCCTGCTCGGCCGGAGGAGGTCACCGCTGGAGCTCAGGGCCGATGTTGCCTAACACATACTCACCGACATCGGCCCTTGGCTCCTCCAGCGATGGCGGTCCCGCTTGCAGCATCCTCTCTCCGTTGCTCGCCGGAATGACGTCACGAAAGCCTTTGACCCCGGGGGTCAAAGGCTTTCGTGACGTCATCCTGGCGAGCAACGGAGGGAGGATGCTGCAAGCGGGACCGCCATCGCTGGAGGAGCCAAGGGCCGATGTCGGTGAGTATGTGTGGAACCGGTGGAGGACTCGAGGCCGATGTAGGTGAGTATGTGCTCTACACACACACACACCCTGCTTGCTCGGCCGGTATCCAAGCTTAGGCGAGCCCCCGGCTTGGCTTGGGCCTAGAGGCCCTGCCGAGCCGGGGACTCGCCTGAGCATGGAGGCCGGTCGAGTTGCATGCTCGGGCGTCCTCCAGGCTCAGGCGAGTCCCCGGCTCGGCTGGGCCTCTAGGCCCACGCCAAGCCGGGGGCTCGCCTAAGCTTGGTCGGCATCCAGGCTCAGGCGAGCCCCCGGCTTGGCTTGGGCCTAGAGGCCCAGCCGAGCCAGGGACTCACCTGAGCCTGGAGGACGGCCGAGCATGCAACTCGACCGGCCTCCATGCTCAGGCGAGTCCCCGGCTCTGCTGGGCCTCTAGGCCCAAGCCGGGGGCTCGCCTAAGCTTGGATACCGGCCGAGTAAGCAGGGTGGGTGTGGAGAGCACATACTCACCTACATTAGCCCTGAGCTCCAGCGGTGACTGTCCTCCGGCTGTCGCAGGCTGCTCGGCCGGCCTCCAGGCTCAGGCGAGTCCCCGGCTTGGCTTGGGCCTACAGGCCCAGCCGAGCCGGGGCTCGCCTAAGCCTGAAGGCCGGCCGAGCAGCCTACGACAGCCACCGCTGAGGCTCCGGGCCAATGTAGGGGGACACATACTCACCTACATCGGCCCTTAGCTCCTCCAGCGATGGCGGTCCCGCTTCCAGCGTCCTCTCTCGCTCCGTTGTTCGCCGGAATGACGTCACGAAAGCCTTTGACCCCGGGGGTCAAAGGCTTTCGTGACGTCATCCCGGCGACCAACGGAGCGTGAGAGGACGCTGGAAGCGGGACGCGGGACCGCCATCGCTGGAGGAGCTAAGGGCCGATGTAGGTGAGTATATCCACGAGCGGGGGGCCATATCCACGAGCGGGGGGCCATATCCACGAGCGGGGGGCCATATCCACGAGCGGGGGGGGGCGATATCCACGAGCGGGGGGGGGCGATATCCACGAGCGGGGGGGGGCGATATCCACGAGCGGGGGGGGGCGATATCCACGAGCGGGGGGGGGCGATATCCACGAGCGGGGGGGGGCGATATCCACGAGCGGGGGGGGGCGATATCCACGAGCGGGGGGGGGCGATATCCACGAGCTGGGCCAATATCCACGAGCTGGGGCAGTATCAATCCACGTGCTGGGGCAGTATCCACGTGCTGGGCCAATATCCACGTGCTGGGGCAGTATCAATCCACGTGCTGGGGCAGTATCAATCCACGTGCTGGGCCAATATCCACGTGCTGGGGCAGTATCAATCCACGTGCTGGGGCAGTATCCACGTGCTGGGGCAGTATCCACAAGCTGGGCCAATATCCACGAGCTGGGGCAGTATCCACGTGCTGGGGCAGTATCCACGTGCTGGGGCAGTATCCACGTGCTGGGGCAATATCCACGTGCTGGGGCAGTATCAATCCACGTGCTGGGGCAGTATCCACGAGCTGGGGCAGTATCCACGTGCTGGGGCAGTATCCACGTGCTGGGGCAATATCCACGTGCTGGGGCAGTATCCACGTGCTGGGGCAATATCCACGTGCTGGGGCAGTATCCACGTGCTGGGGCAGTATCCACGTGCTGGGTCAATATCCACGTGCTGGGGCAGTATCAATCCACGTGCTGGGGCAGTATCCACGAGCTGGGTCAATATCCACGTGCTGGGGCAGTATCCACGAGCTGGGCCAATATCCACGAGCTGGGGCAGTATCCACGTGCTGGGGCAGTATCCACGTGCTGGGGCAATATCCACGTGCTGGGGCAGTATCCACGTGCTGGGGCAGTATCCACGTGCTGGGTCAATATCCACGTGCTGGGGCAGTATCAATCCACGTGCTGGGGCAGTATCCACGAGCTGGGGCAGTATCCACGAGCTGGGGCAGTATCCACGTGCTGCGGCAATATCCACGTGCTGGGGCAATATCCACGTGCTGGGGCAATATCCACGAGCTGGGGCAGTATCCACGTGCTGGGGCAGTATCCACGTGCTGGGGCAGTATCCACGTGCTGGGGCAATATCCACGTGCTGGGGCAATATCCACGTGCTGGGGCAGTATCCACGTGCTGGGGCAGTATCCACGTGCTGGGGCAGTATCCACGTGCTGGGGCAGTATCCACGTTCTGGGGCAGTATCCACGTGCTGGGGCAATATCCACGTGCTGGGGCAGTATCCACGTGCTGGGGCAATATCCACGAGCTGGGGCAATATCCACAAGCTGGGGCAGTATACATGAGCAGGGGCAGTATATCCACAATAGACTGCCCTCTGGGCAGGCTTTACAACTAGTCCATATAATAAAATAATAGACACAGGTGGTGCAGTAGACATTGCTTATTTAGATTTCAGTAAGGCTTTTGATACTGTTCCGCATAGAAGGCTTATCAATAAATTGCAATCTTTGAGCTTGGATTCCAATATTGTTGAATGGATTAGGCAGTGGCTGAGTGACAGACAACAGAGGGTTGTGGTAAATGGAGTTTATTCGGCACAAGGTCTTGTTACCAGTGGGGTACCTCAGGGGTCAGTACTTGGACCCATTCTCTTTAATATTTTTATTAGTGATATTGCAGAAGGTATAATGGAAAAGTATGTCTTTTTGCTGATGACACAAAGATTTGCAACAGGGTTGACGTTCCTGGAGGGATCAGCCAAATGACAAATGATTTAGGTAAGCTAAAAAAATGGTCGGAGTTGTGGCAATTGAGTTTTAATGTGGATAAGTGCAAGATAATGCACCTGGGACGTAAAAACCAAGGGCTGAATATAGAATATTTGATACAGTCCTAACCTCAACATCTGAGGAAAGGGATTTAGGGGTTATTATTTCAGAGGATCTAAGGGTAAGTAGTCAATGTAATAGAGCAGCAGGAAATGCTAGCAGAATGCTTGGTTGTGTAGGGAGAGGTATTAGCAGTAGGAAAAGG
Source organism: Leptobrachium leishanense (assembly GCA_009667805.1). Classification (NCBI taxonomy): domain Eukaryota; kingdom Metazoa; phylum Chordata; class Amphibia; order Anura; family Megophryidae; genus Leptobrachium; species Leptobrachium leishanense. The sequence continues at coordinate 100,544,844 of CM019070.1, read as the reverse complement.
GAAGTGCTCATGCCACTGTACAGAGCACTGGTGAGACCTCACTTGGAGTACTGTGTGCAGTACTGGAGACCGTATCTCCAGAAGGATATAGACATCTTGGAGAGAGTTCAGAGAAGGGCTACTAAAATGGTGTACGGCTTGAAGGAGAAAAGTTACCAAGAAAGGCTTAATGATCTTAACATGTACAGCTTGGAAAAAAGACGAGACAGAGGAGATATGATAGAAACATTTAAATACGTAAAGGGAATCCACAAGGTAGAGGAAGAGAGTATATTTAAAAGGAAACAAAATAGCAAAACAAGAGGACATAGTCTTAGATTAGAGGGGCAAAGGTTTAAAAGTAACATCAGGAAGCATTATTTTACTGAGCGGGTGGTGGATACATGGAACAGTCTTCCAGTAGAAGTGGTCGAGGCCAAAACAGTAATTGAATTTAAGCAAGCATGGGATAGGCATAAGGCTATCCTAAAGAAAAGATAAATCCAGGTAAAGTATCCATGTAATTGGGCAGACTAGATGGGCCGAAAGGTTCTTATCTGCCGACATTTTTCTATTTTTCTATGTTTCTATATATCCAAGTATCATCATCACATTATGCCTTATGTTTCTTTTTCTTATATCCCGAGGTATTTGAAGACGGAACTGCCGTTTGTGGCCAGTGGGTGGGCCATATGAAATCAACCCATATGCTTATATACTAGAGCCAGGCTGGGCTCTTTAGAGTGTGAGTTCTATAGTCCACCATTTTTGATATATATAAGTTTTGACTGTATTACGCCATGTCTATTATGTTTTATACTAAGGTAAAATTCTTGTTGAACACACAGAGTTGCTTATAAACCGAACTGAAAAGCTAAGTTGAAAACACTCTGTGTGCCTCTAAAAACACTGGGAAGCGCCACACCCTGCCTTTCTTTCCTTCACCCCAAGAGACTGTTTAAGTCTGATCCATAACACTGTGTGTTGATCACGCTGCTCTGGTGTCACACAGTGTTGCCTACCTGTATGGAGTTGCTGGTGGACCAGGGGGGAGCTGTCGAGGGGGCTTACTGGGGCCCGGATTTTAAATGTGCTGCAGGGCAGGCGCCATCCTCCCTCCTCCCTGTTCAGCGGCTGCAGGGCTGCCAGCAGCAGGGGGGCTGGCACAGGGCTTCAAGGCCGGCTGACAAACGTGGTACACGGTGTTCCGTCGAATAATGCTGCGCTTCTTCACGTGACTCAAATCAGCATTAAGGAGGAGTCAGGACAGGACCAGAATTTTCTGACCTGGTCCTCCCTTCCAGACGCTGAGTGCTAAGTCACCGCAAAAGAGGCGGCTACTTGTGCAAGGGCCTCTCACGGACACCAGTGTCCATGAGCGAACACCTTGATGATCCCTGCTGGAAAATATTAGTGGTTCAAACTTCTTTTGAAATTTTGCGCCCCCTAAGAAAATTGTGCCTGGGGCGACTGCCCCTGCGGCCCCCCCCCCCACGCTACGCCACTGCCTCTGCAACAAGGTACAGCACATGGCCAGCAAACCTCACAGAGCTTACCTGTGAGAACTGATAGCCTGAAGCAACCTCCTGAAATCAGGTTTGTGGGTAATCCAAAGGAAGTGTGGAGAACATTCAAGCAGAGATTTATCCTCTATACGAAAGCAACAAACACCTGCACTTTGCCAAGTGATCAGAAAGTAGCATTGCTCTTAACTATTGCTGGAGCAGAAGCCTCGGACATTTATAACAGTTTTCAATTATCTGAATCTGATGGTGAAAATTATGAGATGGTTATGGAAAAATTTGCTGCATATTGTACAGCAAAGAAAAATGAAACATATGAGCGTTTTGTATTTAACTCCAGGGTGCAGCTACCACATGAGACAGTGGAGGAGTTTGTCACTGTCCTAAGATTAAAAAGCAGGTCTTGTAACTTTTGGCCCTCTGCAAGAATCTTTAATCAGAGATAGGCTGTAACAGTAATAAAATATGTGAGAGACTACTAAGGGATTGTGATTAGGGATGAGCTGTTCGGTTCGGACGGTTCGGAGTTCGATCCGAACTTAGCCTGTTCTCTTAGATCGCGAACTCTGAACATTTCCGGGTGTTCGCCGCATGTTCGACCACAATGCATCACAATGGACCACAATGCATTTTCCCACTGGCCTGAAGCTCGTAATTGGCTACAGCCTTGCAGCTGACCACAGGTCTGGTACAAGACAGGTTCAACAGTATGCCAATCACGGCTCAGAGTCCTGATTGGGCAAATTTTGCCCAATCATGGGCTCACAGAGCTAAGTCCCGCAGCACACTATATAACGTTTCCAAGCATAGCTACAGCACGCATTTTGAGAGGAGATTTCAGAGGAGATTGTTGTGTGTTGATACTGCTGGTCTGCCACGCTACTGGGGGGGGTCTGGGGGGTCTCATTTCTACCAAATATCAGGGAATTTAGGTGATGTGTGTCTTTTCACTGTACCGGCAAGTTTTTTGGGGGGTTACAAATTTCTTTAAAACATTTGTGAATTGAGGTGATCTTCGGTGTCTTGTCACACAGCCAGCAAGTATTTTGGGGGTTAAAAATTTCTTTAAAACATTTGTGAATTGAGGTGATCTTCTGTGTCTTGTCACTGTGCCAGCAAGTCATTTTGGGGGTTACAAATTTCTTTAAAACATTTGTGAATTGAGGTGATCTGTCTCTTGTCACACGGCCAGTACCACGCAGTATTTTGGGGGTCACTAATTTCTACAAAACATTTGGGAATTGAGGTGATCTGTCTCTTGTCACACAGCCAGTACCATGCAGTATTTTGGGGCTCACTAATTTCTAAAAAACCATTTGGAATTGTTATAATCCGTGTGTTCTCACTGGCTGCCACCCATCAAGGGATCTCACTGATTTATAGGAGGTTTCACTGCCACCCATCAAGGGGTCTCACTGATTTATAGGAGATGTCTGAGACTTGTAATCTGTGTCTTGTCACTGGCTGCCAGCTATCAGGGTGTCTCACTGAGTTATACCAGAGTTCTTTAAATCTTTGATTCCACTCTGGTATAAAGATTAGAGTTCTGTATATATTAATCTATATATCACTCACCATGTCTGAAAGAACAAAAAGGAAAGGCAGACGCTCCCAGACACAGATAAGAGGGCAAGCAGCCCCTGTGTCGGGAGGCTGTGCCTCTGGTCGTGGTGGACGTGGTGCATCCTCTGCAGGGGCACGCTTGTCCTTTCTAACTGGTGCTGGCCGTCTTAAGCAGCAGCAACATACAGAGTACTTGGTGGATTGGCTAACCAGGCCATCCGAGTCCTCCGAGTCCTCTGCCAGCCAGGCTTCTAGTGCTTTACAGTCCACCTCAGCTGCCAAAGCAACTAATGCAGCCTCCATGTCCACAGCTACTCCTGCCGTAGCCTCGCTATCACACACGAAGGAGTCAGCTGAATTGTTTGACTACAATGACAGTGACATGCTGCTTGAGGATGCGCAGCAAGTACAGTGCTCTGATTCAATCTCTGAGGTTGAGGAAGGGAGTATAATCAACCTAGAGGAAGGGGGTGCCAGTGATGACACAAATAACTGGCACTCATGTTGCCCCAGCAGCTGCAGCATACTGCCAGGTTGGCTCCAGTGATGAGGAGATAGGGGGTGATGATGATAATGATGATGAGGTCACTGACTTCACCTGGGTGCCTGATCGAACAGAGGAATTAAGTGAGGAAGAGGGGGAGGAGGAGGCACAGCAAACACGAGGCACAACATCCTCTGTGACCAACCGTAGCACTAGCCAGTCCAAGGCATCACATGTCAGAGCTGCTCCGGTGCAGAGCGCTGTTGTCTCAAAGAACACATGCAGGAACTCTGTTGTCTGGGAGTTCTTTAAGAAATGTGCAGTAGAGCGCAGCGTTGCTATTTGTAATCTATGTCAGATGAGGCTCAAGCGTGGGAAAGATACTGGACACTTGGGTACCATGTGCTTGAGGTGACATATGAACAACTGCCACACATCCCGTTGGCGCAAAACTTTGCGTAGGTCCTCCTCCTCCTCATCTGTCTCTACCCCCACTGTATGTCCTGCCATGTCATTGCCTACAACCTCCACCGACAGGGATGATGCTACAGTAATGGATGTACCAGGTCCTTCCTCACAATGTGACATCATCCCAGCATCTGAAGATTTACGCAGTCAGATTACGTTGCCGCAGCTGCTGCAGCTTAAGAAAAAATATATAGTCCCAACCATCCCAAAGCACAGCGTCTAAATGCCATCTTAGCAAAGTTACTCACATTGCAGCTGCTGCCTTTCCAGCTGGTGGACTCTGCTCCCTTCCGTGAATTTGCTGAATGTGCTGTACCACAGTGGCAGGTTCCAAAACACCATTCCTTTTCACGCATGGCCATTCCAGCACTATACCAGCACGTGGAAGACAATGTTATCCAGTCATTGGGAAAGGCAGTCAGCAACAAGGTGCATGTGACTTTAGACACGTGGTCCAGCAAGCATGGACAGGGTCGTTACATTTCCTTCACGGCACACTCGGTAACTCTGATTGCAGCTGGGAGGGATCCAAGACGGGGCTCTGTGCTGGAGCTTGTTCATCCACCACGCCTCCAGAAAGCTGCTTGTATGAGGTCTGTCTGCTCCACCACCACCACCTCCCCTCTTCCTCCTCCTCCTCCTCCTTCTCTGTCTCTGGCGAAGTGGCAGTTAAACTGACGCCTGACAGGGTCTACGCAATGGCTCAAGCAAAAAGATGCCATACTGTGCTTGAGCTTGTTTGTTTAGGGGACAGTAGCCACACCGGGCCAGAAATTCTGTCAGCTCTGCAGGGGCAGGTGCAGAGATGGTTAACACCACGCCAGCTTCAGCTGGGAATGATCGTCTGTGATAATGGCAGAAACCTTCTCTCCGCCCTACGCAAGGGTAAATTGACGCATGTACCATGCCTAGCACACGTCCTAAATCTATTGGTACAGCGTTTCCTAACCAAGTACCCAGGGCTGCCAGAGCTTCTCATCCAGGCCAGAAAAGTCTGAAGCCACTTCAGATGGTCATTTCCAGCAAGTGTTCGCCTAGCAGAAATTCAAAGAGAATTCCACCTTCCCACAAACCGTCTGATCTGCAACATGCCCACCAGGTGGAACTTGACATTAGCAATGCTGCAGCATCTGCACAAGCAGCAGAGGGCCATCAACGAGTACCTGTGTGAGTATGGCACAAGGACAGGTTCAGGTCAACTTGTTTTTTCCCCCCCGCAGTGGCTGATGATCAAGGATGCATGCACTGTACTGTCACAATTTGAGGAGGCAACGAGGATGGTGAGCAGGGACAGTGCATGCATCAGTGACACAATTCCTTTAGTGTTCCTGCTGGAGCACACTCTGCTGGGAATTATAGATGTGGCACTAGAGGCAGAGCAGTGGGAGGAAGAGGAGGCATTCCCTAGCTCTCAAGGCCCCAGTCTTTACGCAGACAACATTCTTTCGGGTCCTCAGATCAGGCAGGAGGAGGATGAGGAGGAGGAGGCAGAATATTTAAGTAGTGGGGGCATTGAAGGTGGGGATTCCTCAAGGGAGGGTTTCGTGTGCCCAGAAACACAAGGGCTAGTGTGTGGCTGGGAGGAGGAAGTGCACGATACGGTCATCCTCATTGACCAGGAAGACTCGGAAGCTAATGCCACCTCCAACCTACGCTGCATGGGCTCCCTTATGATGCAAAGCCTGCTAAAGGACCCCAGGATTCGTGCTATCAAGGAGAGGGATCATTACTGGTTGGCAACCCTTCTTGATCCATGATACAAGGGTAAAGTTGCAGAGCTCATCCTGCCCGCACAGAGGGAGCACAGGATGAAAAAACTTGAGGACGCTCTAAAGCGACACTTGTGTAACACCTTTCCAGGCACTGGTAGATTATCAAGTGCTGACACACGTGCTTCTGAGGCTGCGGATGATCAGAGGAATAGTGGTGAAGGCCAGGGCCTCTTGACTGATGCATTTTTAAATATTTTTAGCCCTCGACACCCAGGGACGTCAAATGTAGGCACCCATTGCCAGCGTCTTCACCATATGGTGCAGGACTACCTAGGGGCAAGGGCAGACCTGGATACCTTTCCAGCAGATGATCCACTGGCTTACTGGGTGTTGAGATTGGATCACTGGCCAGAATTTAGCCAATATGCTATGCAGCTCATAGGTTGCCCTTCATCTAGCGTGCTTTCTGAAAGGACGTTCAGTGCCGCTGGAGGTTTTGTCACAGACAAAAGAGTGCGACTGTCCACCAACTCTGTAGACCGGCTGACATTTATAAAAATGAATCAGTCCTGGATCAGCAGCTATCAATCCCCTGATGCTGAAGTAATGGAATAGATCGGGGATGTCCTCTTCTGCATTCACAAAACCTCCAGCACTGAACTCTTCCACAATACCACAAAAGGGTTACGGTGTGAAGGCACTTGCTGCCATGAAAGGCACAATATTTGGCTGCACTGACGCCTGTGCCAGATTTATATCATTTTAATTTTTTGAACCGCAGGGTCCAACCCTGCACTTTTCCACAATACCACAGAGGGGTTACTGTATTATGATGGCACTTGCAGGCCTGGAACCAAAAGCACAATATCTGGGGAGCACTGACGCCTCGACCAGAATAATATCTTTTCAATATAGGACCGCAAGGTTCACCCCTGCGTTCTTCCACAATACTACAGAGGGGTTACTTTATGATGACACTTGCTGGCCTGGCACCAAAGGCAGAATATCTGGGTGCACTGACGCCTTGACCAGAATCATATCTTTTTAATATAGGACCACATGGTCCACCCCTGCATTCTTCCACAATACCACAGAGGGGTTACTTTATGATGACACTTGCTGGCCTGGCACCAAAGGCAGAATATCTGGGTGCACTGACGCCTTAACCAGAATCATATCTTTTCAATATAGGACCACATGGTCCACCCCTGCATTCTTGCCGTATTACGACGTTCGCGCACAAAATGCGTGTTAATTTCTAATGCGAGCGACCCTGCACGAACCCTTTGCAAGCGCAATTTAGTGCACGCATCCTATACTTACTGCAACATAGTGAGCGCAAATGCATTTGTGCGCTGGTGCGCTCATGGTATTACAATCTTAGCGCAAAATTTAACGGACAACGTTTGCGCGCATAATTTTAACGTCTTTGAAAAGCTGGTGGTAACGGCGAATTGTAACAACCTGATCGTACCAAACTGTGGATTCACAACGGAGAACGTTGAAGCGCACGTTATTTTTACTAGATCCGTCAAAAATGACGGCCACTACCTTGACTTCCATCAGAACGTACGTCTGTTGTGCGCAGTCCGCACAAAAATGCGTACGTCTGACGGACTTGCGTTAAAAATTACATTGAGCTCACTGATTTCTGCACGCAACGATACTTTGAAAGCATTTTTGTGAGTCGGTTTGACGAGCACAATTTCCTGACTGATGAAAAAATGCGCGAGCAATGTAATTCCAGCGGTGATTTTCGTGCGTTAACGTTTCGCGCAAAAAAAATAGCGCTGCGCGTGCGCTTTTGCGTGATGAATTTAATAGAGCACATACTCTCTAGCTCCAGTGATTAGGATCTTTTCATGGATGTGGTCAATCAAGTACCTACAACAGATAGGGAATGGATTGTAGAGGTAGAAGCTCAGGTGTACTGATTCCATTTAAAGTAGATACTGGAGCAGAACCCAATGTTATTCCAGAGGCTCTATGGAAACAACTGCAACCTAGACCTAAACTTCAGAAACAAACTAAAGTACTGAAAGCACATAATGGACTAGACATTCCAACTGTGGGTCAATGCATACTCACCCTAAAGCATAACTCCACAATAACAAAACACCCGTTTATTGTGGTTCCTGGAGGAAAGGTTCCTTTAATTGGATTACAATCTATACAACAAATAGGGCTTGTTACCAAGCTCTTTGAGATTACAGAATTGAAGCACGAGAGTCTCAATACCTTACTTGAAAAGTATAAGGATGTTTTCAGTGGACTTGGTAAACTCCCCATTAACCACTTGGCTGCTATGGAGGCGCTCAGCGCGTCCAGCCAAGTGGTTCTCCTGTGCTATGGATGCGCTGAGCGCGTCCATGCACAGGAGGCAGCAATCCGCCGGATTCCGGCGGATTGCTGCGTCACCCCCCCCCCCAGTGCGGGCTGACATCTTGGATGTCAGCCCAGCACTCGGGACCCCGGTGGGGTCTATCTCTCTGATGGGTTTGTTTTGTTTCTTCAGCCTAATGATGGCTCTTTGGATTTCATCTTGAGAGTTGACAGCAACAGATTCCAAATGCTAATAGCACACTTGAAATGAACTCTGGGCCTTTTATCTGCACATTGTAATTGGGGTAATGAGGGGATATCACACACCTTGCCATGAAACAGCTGAGAAGCCAATTGTCCCATTACTTTTGGTCCCTTAACAAGTGGGAGGCACATCTGCAAACTGCTGTAAGTCCTACACCGTTCACCTGAGTTGGATGTACATAACCTCAAATTAAAGCTGACAGTCTGCAGTTAAAGCACATTGTGTTTGTTTCATTCCAACTCCATTGTGGTGGTGTATAGAGCCAAAGATGTTAGAATTGTGTCGATGTCCCAATATTTCTGGACCTGACTGTATATAGGTATTTGGACCTTCCCATTAAGATTTAATTGGGTTTGGTACTTGATCAATTACAGATCTCCGTGAGGATTACTTGTGTGTACATGTTTGACTTCATTACCTTTAGTTTGTTCACGTGATCGTTACTTGTATATACATTGTATTGCAGAGGATTAGCTTCAATGCTATCCATCCGATCATGTGCTTTTACACACCAATCGAACACTAGTTTAAGTATATTCTTATCATTGGCTTCATCTCAACCATGTGATATATCCGAACCAATGAATGTGCAGGTCAGGTTCCATTGAAGGAACCGGTAAAGAAGTCAGTTAAAGCATATCTTTTTTTTTAAAACCCATTCACCGAAACCAAGGCTCTTCATGCGTCTAACAGTATACTGTACTTAAAAACAGCAACCAAGAATATGACTTAAATGCCGTGTATACGATCCTCACAATTGTTTCTGATATCCGATTCATAACTCACCAGCTCTGCAAGCTTCAACACTTTTTTCTTACCTGCCCCCTCGACCCCGTTCCCCCACATCTTGCCAAAACACTTTTTGTTTCTCTTGTACCATCCTTGACCCACACCTTTAATCTGTCTTTAACCTCTGGGGTCTTTCCTGCTCCTCCTAAAAACATGCCACAGTAGTCCCAATCCTAAAAAAAACATCTCTGGATCTGACAGCTCCCTTCAACTACCACCCCGTTTCCCTGCTCCCTTTTGCCTCCAAACTCCTCGAAAAGCTTGTGTATGCCCGTCTGATTGACTACCTCAACACCCACTCTCTCCTTGACCCTCTGCAATCTGGCTTTCGCTCACTGCACTCAACAGAAACAGCTCTTGCAAAACTGACCAATGACCTAGCAACTGCTAAATCCAATGGGTGCTACTCACTGCTGATTCTCTCCTCCCCTGACCTCTCTCCAGGTCTCCTGGATCGAGTCACTGTCTCTCCGCTGTCTCAAATTGGATGGCTTCCCGCTTCCTTAAACTCAATCTTGCCAAAACTGAAATTCTCGTCATTCCTCCCTCCAAGAAGAACCCAATACCACCTATCTCTCTACGAGTAAATGGAACACCCATTAGCCCAACACCCCAAGCTCGCTGCCTTGGTGTCATTTTTGACTCTGACCTAACATTCTCTTCCCACATCCAGACAGTGACCAAATCCTGTTATTTTCAACTCAAAAACGTTGCCAGTGTCCACCCCTTTCTGACACAAGATACCACAAAAGTGCTGGTTTATGCTCTTGTCATTTCACGACTTGACTACTGCAACTCGCTCCTTATTGGCCTCCCCAACTCGCCCCTTTGCAATCTGTAATGAATGCAGGGGCCAGGCTTATTTTTCTCACTAAACGCATCTCGCGTACTTCCCCACTCTGCCAGTCCCTCCATTGGTTTCCTGTACATTTCAGGATACAGTTTAAAATACTGATGCTCACGTTCAAATCACTCCATAACTCAACCCCTCCCTACATGTCTTCGTTACTCCATAAGCACGTCCCATCTAGACAACTTCGTTCAGCAGGTGATCTCCACCTGTCATCGGTCTACACACACACGGCCAACTCTCGCCTCCATGACTTCTCAAGGGCAGCACCAGTCCTGTGGAATGACTTGCCTCGCCCTATCAAACTCTCCCCTGACCTTCAGGCCTTCAAGAAATCCCTCAAACCCATCTCTTCAGATTAGCGTACCGCATCACTGATGCAACTCATCCCTCTGCTCACCTACTCACACTTGATTGAAGCTGCTTCTATTGCCCCACCATTCCAAAACCACTGGCACTAATGATCCTGCTATCTAGTGCAATTCCTCTTGTCTTCCTCAACCCCAATCCCTCTAGACTGTAAGCTCCTATGAGCAGGGCTCTCTAAACCTCTTGTTTCCATCCTATGTCCATTTAGTTTATATGTATTTTGTTCCCTTTGGTTATTGTAAAGCGCTGCGGAAACTGTTGGTGCTACATAAATGATGACAATAATAATAATAATAAGTCCACGTATCCCCAAAATAATCATTTATACATAGAGATATATCCATTACCATCAATATACATTTTATTTGTGTACACGTAGGGCTCTATTACATTCTTTGCGCAAAAACGGTCGCGCAGCGTGCTAATTTGGTATTACGTGCTAACGCTGGTATTACAATCCGAGCACATTTTTTCATCTGTCAAAAAATATCACATTCGTAAAAAAGACGCTCAAAACGCGTGCGATTTAACGCTGCACGCAGAAATCAGTATGCGGACGGTTTTTTCACGAGATTCAGCCAATCAGAATTAAGAACCACAATTGTCTCCCGTTAAGTTTTTGCACCTGTCAAAATCAATCTGAGTATATATGCTGCAGCAATAATAAAAACACACACAACTTCTCAATTTTATTGTTTGGGTATGCGTAGAATGTGTAACTATACTTTGCTGTATTTTTTTTTTTGGGCTGAAGTATTTGGGTTCGGCCAGGACGTTCAGATTTGCCATTAACACCAGTTTTTAAAAGACGTTAAAATTATGAGCGCAAACGTTGTCCGTTAAAATTTGCGCATAGATTGTAATACCATCTGCGTACCAGAGCACAAATGCATTTGCGCTCACAATGTTAAGTATAGGATGCGCGCAGTACAGTATGCTGGCAAAGGGTTCACGCAGGTCGACCCGCGTTAGACGTTAACGTGGATTTTGTGCGCATACGTTGTAATACGACCTTCTGCGCAAAGGGTGTTGCCCCTCGCGTTAATGCGTTTTTGCGCATGTGTTAACGTTTGCGCGAAGAATGTAATAGAGCCCGTAGTGCATAACACCTTTATATTTTTACCTTATATTTTTTACCTTATATTTATACCTTGTTCATTATGTATGTTTTTGTAGATGAGTGGCTAATTTGCGGACGACTACATAATATGGTCAAACATTAAGTACCTATAAATGGGGTAAAGGTGAAACCCTCATTGAGACCTGCTGGACTCAATGTTTTTAACTGGTATATCCAGACACATTCTCTTCTTCTCAGATATAGATCATAATCTCCTTGTCTCTGTGATCGTATAACTTTCTCTACACCACAAAACCATAAAGCATTTGAATCATTATTGTGCTGTTGTTGCATATGTCTGGCGATCAGTGTATCCAACTGTTTTCGTATTGAACGAACGTGCTCTAGAATTCTCTGTTTGAAAGGTCTAAAAGTTAAACATATAGCATCCCACATTTACAGGTAATTGCATACACTAATCCTTTTGTGTTGCAGTTAAAAAAGGATTTAATTTTAAATTCACTATCACCCTTTGAATCTTTTATTTTCTCAGAGTAATTTTGGATATATTTACACGAACTACAGCATCCACATTTATACGTGTCGTGTAATTTATTACATAACCAAGTACCATTCTGTGATTTGCTTTTACCATCATAATGACTTCTGACTAATGTATCTTTTTTTTTCAATAAGAAGTTTTTATTTTATGCTTGAGGGAGGTGGGGTACAGAAGGAAAAAAAAAGGGGGGAACAAGGGAGCATTGCAACCATACACAAAATAGTAAAAATTCGATAGAGACATGTTTCATGTTCATTTAACCAATTTTACGGTATAGACATCCCACACAGACTAATGGTCTTTACTAGATTGCGGAATCCCCGCTATATCTCTAGCCATCCCATCCAGAAGTTTCAACATATTCAGTCGGTCAGTAATCTCTTTGATTGTGGAAACACTAGAGGACTTCCATTTAGCTGCGGCCAAGGTCGTCACCACAGACAATACGTGAGCTAAAGACTGCTTCTGTAAACGGGAGAGAAAATCTGACATAAACTGGAGAAGGAGAATCTCAGGGACCGGTTGAACCTCCGAACCTACAATCTCAGAACTCAAACGTGCTGTTGAGATCCAAAATTGAGTTATGAAGCAGCAAGTCCACCAAATATGGAAGAACGAGCCTGTTTCTTCTCCTCATCGCCAGCACACCGCCAAGACCTTGGGATTAAAATGATGTTCCCTATCAGGAGTAATGTACCATCTCTATAACACTTTTTTCCTGGCCTCCGTCAGAGATATACAACGAAGTTTAAAAGTATCCATAAGAAAACACTCTGCCCAAGTTGAATCAGATATCAGAATCCCCAAGTCCTTCTCCCAGTTTGATTTAAGACGCCACTTAGGTGATTTAACTGGAGACACTAGTAACCTATACAGCAGTGAGAGAGGATGGACGTCGGGAGAGGGTGTCACACAATATTGTTCAAAAGGGGTCATAAATATGGACTGAGCTGGGAATTTTAGCATTTGATATGTAGAAAGGCAGGACCGAATTTGCAGGAAAGAATAACCAACAGAAGGGCCTAAACCGAATTTCTGACTCAGGGTAGGAAACGACATAAGCCCAGGGTTCATATAAATGAAAGATATGTGTGATACCTTTCAAAAACCACTGGCAATGGTTAAAATTGGGGATTAAATGAGAAAAGATTGAAATAGGGGACGCCATAGCCAACGGACGGATAGCGGACAACGCAGAACGCATTTTATCCCACGTGATCCCAAATATCAATCTAGGGAGCATCAATAGATGGTCAATACGCGGACGTCACATTTTAGGAGTCCAAACCAAAGTTGCATAATCGTGAGGAAGGGACTGGGGAAAGACCAATAATGATCACTGAGGGGAGTTGACTCGGGAAACCAAGCGGCCAAGGTTTATTAACACCGCCGCTTTGTAGTAAAGCAGAATATTCGGGAAACCAAGACCTCCAAAGTGAGATTGGATAGTGCAGAATAGCTGCCTTGAGGCGTGGGCGTTTCCCACGCCATACAAAATATGATAAAGTGGAAAGCAAGGACTTATAAAAACGACAGGGGGGCTGGTAAGGGAAGGGCTCTGAACACATATAACAGCTTCGGCAGCAGCATCATTTTAATAGTATGTATCCTGCCCATCCAGGAAATCTCAACCTTGGACCATCTATGGCATAACGTTTTAGTTAGAGCGATGAGAGGTGTATAATTGAAATCAAACAGGGCCGTTTTAGAAAAGAACAATTTAATTCCCAAGTCAAAGATCCCGTCCTCCAATCAAAGGGATACCTGTTTTTTAAAGCAGTTACATCCGGCCCAGGAATAGCATATGGGAGTGCTTGTGTTTTAGTTACATTGAACTTATGAGAAGATAACCGTCCATAATTGTCCAAAATCGTCCATAGGGCAGGTAGGGACGTCATCGTAACGAGAATGTCATCTGCAAACAAACTAAGCTTGCAGGAGGATGGACCCACAGTGATTCCCTCCACCGCATCGTTTTATCTTATCGCCTGCGCTAGGGGTTCAAGAGCCAAAGCATACAATAAAGGTGAAAGTGGACAACCTTGTCTGGTTCCATTAGTGATACCCATTAGCGTGGAAAGAAAACCTGCATTAAGTACAGACGCAGATGGAGTTGAATTTGCATAAAGAGCCATAATGGTGGTAATTAACTCACGGGGAAAATTTTATTTCAAAAGGGTGTGTTCTAAAGATAACCAGTGTAGTCGGTCAAATGCCTTTTCGGCGCTGAGGGTCAAAAGCAGGGTTGGAGTGGCGTTACGAACTACCATATCCATTAAAGTGGTAACTTTAACCCTTTCGCTGCTGAGCCATTTCACGCCTCTGTGCTGCGCTAATTTTTACCGGTTTCGCTCATCATGTTTAACTGCATTTTTGAAGCCTTATTTTAATATATGACCCAGATATATTATATATCGTTCTTTCCGGCAGACTCGGCAGATTCATAATATATCATTATTATATGTATACGTCATGTCCTGTCTGTATATTATAACAAAAAATGCAATACAATTTGAATTTTCAATAATTTACAAAGTGTAACGTGTTTTTTTCACATTTTAACATGCGATCGTTTGCGGTTATATTTTCTATGAGGTGCGCTTGTTAAAATAATTAGAAATGGGGACTTGTTAAAAAAAAATTGGGGGAAAATTTTGCTATTTTTAACAAAGGCACCGCATACAAAAATTGCTAGTGCAGCATCATTGTTCACATTAGAATTGAAATGGGAACAATATTGCTGCATTAACAAATAAAAAAAAAAAACTTGTTTATTTTTTCTTTTTTCTTTTTTTAAAACTTTACACGGTCATGTTTGGTATCATTGGAAAGGCCATGCTCTGGCCGATCCAACAATATCAAACATTAACTCCTAGCTGCCATGGATCGGGAGATAGGGGGTTCATTAACTCCAGGACTGACGTCATCGTGCTATGCACAATGACGCCAGTCGTCAGGGGGAGGTCCCGGAAGCTTGGCCAACATCCAAGATGTCGGCCAGCTCTGGGAGAGGATCACGATTTGGCGACGAATCGTGATCTGGCTCCCAAGGGTTTAAAGGTAGGCATGGTTTGGAAGGGCAGGCCACAAGGTGGCAGCACTGTATAAGAAATAGAAATCCTTTCTACCATTTACAGAATTAAAAAACCCTTATTTATAAGATCAGGACCACCCCAGTCCTATCTATTTTCCAATACACTATCCAATAGACCCCCTTTTTTTAGGCACATACCATACTATACTGCCTAAGTCTGATTTTGCTATCAACAAATAGCCTGTACACCAACAGATCATTACATATCTGTACTATCAGCATTGAATTATACAGTGTAACATCCCTGTAATAAGATCTTGATCGATCCAGAGGTGTAAGCAGTGCCCTAATAGCGATACAAACCCACCTATTCCGTACGCGACCTTCCACTATGGCCACTGGACGTGCCCCCATTGTATCTTTTATATTACGACACCTACGTGATGTAATTGTTGCGTGTGGAGACAATACTTCTTTTAGTTGGGGTTCCCATGTAATTAACGGCCAATATCATTCCATAATGGTTTTAACCTTCTCCCAACCTTTGTCAAAGTTGCCTACACATCTGATTAATTGTTTCTCAGCATCTTGTTTTTTCTCTTGTAATATTGATTCTCTGGGGATATGCAATACCCTCTTGAAAGCTTTTTTTAAAATTTTATTTGGGAAGCCTTTGTCTCTAAAGTTTTGTCTCAATTCTTTAGCTCGTTCAACAAATACCAGATCGTCTGAACAAATTATTTTTAACCTTAGGTATTGGCCATAAGGAATGTCTCGTTTCAACAGTGGAGGATGATGGCTGTACCAGTTTAAAAGACTATTTGGACAATGCCGGACAAAAACGAACTCCATCTCCCATCACCCTTTGTGTGAGGACAGGAAGGGGGTGGGAGAAAGAGGAGGAAGGACATCAGCAGCCTCGTGCAAGGCATGGGGAGTGTGAGCAGAGCCACGAGAGATGTAGGACACACGCTGCGGCCGTTAGGGATTGAAACCAGGCCGGAGTGTGGATGTTGCTACAGTCGTGTTGGAGATCGTGCTGTTCCCTGAGCGTTTGACAGAACAGAGTGAGCAGTGAGAGAACAGTCGCAGGTGACACTTCTGGGATCCTGGCAGAGTTGGAGCACAGAGAGACGGCGGCATCCATTGTTGCAGTGATCGGAGAGAGAGTGTGCATCGGAACTGTTCTTGACAAAGTGCGGTTTGGGAGAAGAGGGACATCGTGTGAGGAGAGGCTGCAAACTGGAAGGGAGTGCTGGCGGCCTATGTGTTCATGTCTGGCAGAGGAGAACCAGATCGGGAGTGCAGGAGTTAACAGCATCGGGTTCCAAGTGGCAGCGAGGACAGATCCTCTTGAGAGAGATCCCCTTCTCCAACATTCATCAGTCCAGGACAAGCGGTTACACCGAATGGGTGAGAAGGCTTCGGCCTTGTGAAAATGCAGAAAACATTGCGCACTTGTTTATTGTTTCTTTAAGGGACCCAACGGTGACTAGTCGAAGATTGTTTTTGTTTCATTTACTGGCCAGTTAACCAAGTACCCGGGTACCCTAGACAACACACATATATATTTTTGAGCTATTTTTCATGGGACTTACACTCCAGAACTGAGAGGGTTAACCGGTTTCTTTTACTGCCTAGTGCGGTGAGACTATCCCGAGGTTTATTCTGCGGCTCCTCCGGGGGTGAGCGCTACATGATCTTATATTCTGCAACCCCTCATTATGAGGAATGCAGCTATACAAAGCTTCAACATCCAAGCTACATAAGATTGATGTTTCAGGTATCTGCATATGTTTGACAATGTTTAACGTTTGTTTAGAATCCTGTAAGAAAGATGGTATCGCGCTTACATAATTTTTCAGTAATTCATCCAAATATCGACTACAATTCTGAGTGAGTTTATTGATACCGGACACAATTGGTCTCCCTGGTGGTAACTCTTTATTTTTGTGTATTTTTGGTATTGTGTAAAATGTAGCAATTCTAGGATTCTTCATGTTTAAGAATTTGAATAATTGCTGTAATTCGATTAGGAATTTTTTGGTAGGGTCAGATGTTAGCTGTTTGTACGAGTAATGTACCATCTCTATAACACTTTTTTCCTGGCCTCCGTCAGAGATATACAACGAAGTTTAAAAGTATCCATAAGAAAACACTCTGCCCAAGTTGAATCAGATATCAGAATCCCCAAGTCCTTCTCCCAGTTTGATTTAAGACGCCACTTAGGTGATTTAACTGGAGACACTAGTAACCTATACAGCAGTGAGAGAGGATGGACGTCGGGAGAGGGTGTCACACAAAGTAGTCAAAGTTGCCTACACATCTGATTAATTGTTTCTCAGCATCTTGTTTTTTCTCTTGTAATATTGATTCTCTGGGGATATGCAATACCCTCTTGAAAGCTTTTTTTAAAATTTTATTTGGGAAGCCTTTGTCTCTAAAGTTTTGTCTCAATTCTTTAGCTCGTTCAACAAATACCAGATCGTCTGAACAAATTATTTTTAACCTTAGGTATTGGCCATAAGGAATGTCTCGTTTCAACAGTGGAGGATGATGGCTGTACCAGTTTAAAAGACTATTTGGACAATGCCGGACAAAAACGAACTCCATCTCCCATCACCCTTTGTGTGAGGACAGGAAGGGGGTGGGAGAAAGAGGAGGAAGGACATCAGCAGCCTCGTGCAAGGCATGGGGAGTGTGAGCAGAGCCACGAGAGATGTAGGACACACGCTGCGGCCGTTAGGGATTGAAACCAGGCCGGAGTGTGGATGTTGCTACAGTCGTGTTGGAGATCGTGCTGTTCCCTGAGCGTTTGACAGAACAGAGTGAGCAGTGAGAGAACAGTCGCAGGTGACACTTCTGGGATCCTGGCAGAGTTGGAGCACAGAGAGACGGCGGCATCCATTGTTGCAGTGATCGGAGAGAGAGTGTGCATCGGAACTGTTCTTGACAAAGTGCGGTTTGGGAGAAGAGGGACATCGTGTGAGGAGAGGCTGCAAACTGGAAGGGAGTGCTGGCGGCCTATGTGTTCATGTCTGGCAGAGGAGAACCAGATCGGGAGTGCAGGAGTTAACAGCATCGGGTTCCAAGTGGCAGCGAGGACAGATCCTCTTGAGAGAGATCCCCTTCTCCAACATTCATCAGTCCAGGACAAGCGGTTACACCGAATGGGTGAGAAGGCTTCGGCCTTGTGAAAATGCAGAAAACATTGCGCACTTGTTTATTGTTTCTTTAAGGGACCCAACGGTGACTAGTCGAAGATTGTTTTTGTTTCATTTACTGGCCAGTTAACCAAGTACCCGGGTACCCTAGACAACACACATATATATTTTTGAGCTATTTTTCATGGGACTTACACTCCAGAACTGAGAGGGTTAACCGGTTTCTTTTACTGCCTAGTGCGGTGAGACTATCCCGAGGTTTATTCTGCGGCTCCTCCGGGGGTGAGCGCTACATGATCTTATATTCTGCAACCCCTCATTATGAGGAATGCAGCTATACAAAGCTTCAACATCCAAGCTACATAAGATTGATGTTTCAGGTATCTGCATATGTTTGACAATGTTTAACGTTTGTTTAGAATCCTGTAAGAAAGATGGTATCGCGCTTACATAATTTTTCAGTAATTCATCCAAATATCGACTACAATTCTGAGTGAGTTTATTGATACCGGACACAATTGGTCTCCCTGGTGGTAACTCTTTATTTTTGTGTATTTTTGGTATTGTGTAAAATGTAGCAATTCTAGGATTCTTCATGTTTAAGAATTTGAATAATTGCTGTAATTCGATTAGGAATTTTTTGGTAGGGTCAGATGTTAGCTGTTTGTACGTAATTTTATCATTTAATACATTTTAAGTCATCCGGTCATATCCTTCTTTCGACAATACCACTATATTTCCTCCATTAGCTGCCGCTTTGATAATTGTTTCTTCATTTGAACTTAATTCCTTTAATGCAATGCGTTGTTGCTTAGTGAGGTTATTCTCTACTTTGTCACCAAATGTCCGGAAGTCAATGTCCTCAATTTCTTCACAGACTAATTTACAGAAGAAGTCAATGTTTTCATATTGTTTTATAGAGGGAGTAAAAGTACCTCTGACATGAGATAAGAATAATAAAATTTAAATGGTGGAATTAATTAAGAAGTGCAATACTGCCCTCTAGAGGATAGTAAATATTATATTTGATATAATAAAAATATTGCCAGTGACGTCAAATGGACTATAATTGAAGCCGCAAGGTTCGTGGTATTCACTCCGAGACTTACACCACAATGCATTCAGACTTCCAGTAGACAATGAGATTCACGCAGACCATCGCTAAGTAAGCAGAGTCCAGGGCATTCCCGCAGATTCCAGGACATGAGGCATTCAGAGACTTACACACATCGCTAGCAGACCATTCCAGGACAATGCACTCAAGACTCTCACCAAATCTCTGACTCACATGTATTATCTGATATTGATAATTTTCACATATTCCAAAAACAATATTACAAAGAATTCCAAGGCAGTAACTCATCAAAATCCAGATTTGAGAGGTAATGTAGGAGAGCTATTTAACCCCTTAGTGACCGGGCGGTTTTACACAAATCCGTCCTTTAGTGACCGCTGCTGTTTTTACGTTTCTGCGCTGTTAGTGTTTAGGTCAAATTTTCCTCTTACTCGTTTATTCAACCCACACATATTATACACCCTTTTTCCCGCCATTAAATGGACTTTCTAGAAATACCATTATTTCCATCATATCCAATAATTTACTATAAAACAAAATATGAAACATGATGAAAAAAAATGGTAAAAACACACTTTTTCGTAATTTAAGCCCCAAAATCTACAACCACCAATAAAGACCCCAGCTAAATAGTTTCAAAATTTTGTCCCGAGAATAGAAATACCCAATTTTTACATGTTTTTGCTTTTTAACCCTTTCACTGCTGAGCCTGTTCACCTATGTGCGCTGCGCTCATTCTGACCATTTTGTGCTAATTATTTTGAGATGACAGCCTAGGTCCTAATTAATTAAATCCCCCCAGACAAAAAAACTTGAAAAATTTTTTATTATTTTTTTTTATTTAATTTTTTTATAATTTTTTTATTTATTTATTTATTTTTTTCAACCTAGTTTATTGAATGCACATCATATCAAAGTATATCACTTGTATACAAACATCACCCTGCCTTAGTATAATAATTCATACTATCTTACAAAAGGCACAATATAAGCATCCATTTTTTCTTTTTTAACATCACTAAAAAAAGAGCATAAAGAAAGAGAAAGAAAGAGAAAAAAAAGGGAGAAAGAGGCTCAGCCCAAGCCAGATAACAAAAATAACCCACATCTACATATATATACATCCGTATACACATCTATAATATTATTAGACATATAAATACTACCCAAAACATAAAAATAGGCAAAATAAAAAATATAAACCCGCTACAGTCCTGACTCCAGCCATGGCCCCCAGGTTTTATTATACGACGGTAATGTAAAGTGGACCAATGCAGTCAGCTCGTCCATAACCCGGGTATCCCTAATTTTAGCATAGACTTTAGCCATCTTTAGTACTTGTGGCTGTCGCCAAACCTCTGCCACCGCTCGTCTAGCAGCCAATGTGATTTTGGCCATTAACCTATTCTCATGAAACGTAAACCCTGTGACCGGTCTGGAGAGCAGGAATGCCCAAGGGGTCCATAGGAACAGATTTATGCAATATTGACTGCAGCAAATCCCGTATTTCCCTCCAATATGATACCATAAACGGACAGGTCCACTACATATGAAAATAAGAACCACGCATATCACATAACCTCCAACAGATATCTGGCATATTTGGGTTCATATGCGCTATTTTATCAGGGGTAACGTACCTGTCACGGGATGGCCCAGCACCCTCAGCCAGGGGCGGCGCAGTGACAGTGGTGACATGGACACTTGGGTGTGGTGGCACGCACCCCGTTTTACCAGTACTTTTATTTAGTTGTGATTATTGTGTGGTGTAATAAAGTGTTCCCCGTTGGTTATGGTGTAATGTATTTTTCCCTTTGTTTGCCTTGCTCGCCGCCATTTTCCGATTCTTGTGGCGCAGTTGGAATTTCGATTCGGAAAATGGCCGATCCGAACCATCCGGTTCGGATCGCAAAATGGCCGATTCGGACCATCCGGTCCGAATTGGCGACTCCCTGAAGGATGGTGGCCAATGGGTCCCGGGAGGGCGGGCAAGGAGTCCCATTGTATTCTAATTATATTGAGAAGTAATAAAAGTCTGTAATGTAAACAATAAAGGCAGTTCCTGCAGTACATTCAGCTGTGTCTGGTGTGGCTTGATTCTCCGCCGTATTTCGGATCTGAGTGTCCCCCGCGGCCTCAGAATACGGTGCCCATCCGATCCGAATCGAGCGCGCTGACCCTGCATCGAGCATCAGGGCAGCGGCGCTACCTAAGAAGATTCGATCGGGGAAATTCAGAGATCCGAACCGAAGGGCGCGGCCGCGTACCGCGCTTCGGTATTGCGAGGGATTGCGGTGCGATCCGAATCCCTCGCCCATCCCGGCAGATCCGAAGATTCCTTCAGCCCTGGTCCGATCCGAAAAGTCGTCCACCGAGATCTCCGTTAGTTCCGAAAAGTTACCCGCACCGCGATCGGAAACGTTTCCCGCAAGATCCGAAACGTTTCCCACATCGAACCGAAGATTCCTCCGCGGCTGGCAGATCCGATCTCCACGGACGTCCCACACCCGCAAGGTCAGTGAACCAGCTGCTCGGGACGCTGAGTGCCGTATGGCTCAGTGGTCGGGCTGGTTCTAGGCAGGGGTCCCCTCCACCGCCCGCTAACCCTTCCCCAGGGTCACGCCAGGCCGCACGAGACGCCGAGTGCGCGTCACTCGGTAGTCGGGCCAGCGGTAAGCGAAGGGGTCACGCAGATTGAGCACACCCGCAGGCGGAACAACATCCCATTCCGTCATACTGGTGGCAGCGGTGGGATCGCTCTCTGCAGGCCCCTAGGAGACCTACGCCATGGCGGTGTACAACCCCTACAACCGGGACACCCTGCGTGGGATGTTGGAGAACCGGGGAGGAACGCCGGGTAACAAGAAACGCAAGACCCTGATCAAGGAGCTGACCAGGATGGATCAGGACGAGGCGACGACGCCCGTCCCCAGCCCTGTCCACGCAGAGGTGGAGGAAGGCGCTGATCTCAGAGAGGTGCGGCGCCGGATCGCCCTGCTTGGAGATGCCCCGACGACAGAGGACCGATGTGAGGTGATTCGGAAGTTCTACCGGGGAGTTGAGCTGGAGAAGGAACGCCAGCACCAGCTGCGGTTGGCAGAGCTCCGCGGAGCAGTAGCTGAGTACAATGACCCCGAACCCTACCCCGTGGAACCCTGGGTCGAGACTCACAGCTCGTCTGGAGCTTCACCCTGGGAATCCACCACCCCCAGTGACGACGCTTGCGGGACTCTCAGCTTGCCTGGAGCCTGTACTGAGGACATCACTCATCCCAGCGACCCTCGGATGGAGACTCACAGCCCGCCTGGAGCTGCATCTGAGGACGCCACCTTCCCCACTGAGGAGCGGTGCTCCTGCGCTGGCACCTACGCCGACGTGAAGGTCGTGCTGGCCAGAGAGCTGCAGGAGGGCCTGGAGCAGGACCAGGAGTCCACAGAGGAGCTGTGGTACGAGGCCCTGGACCATGAGCGGGACTGCCATGACGTGGACATTCCCTCCGACGCCGACGTCTACCGGGAGCAGTACGCTGTGCGAGCAGCGTTCCTGCAGGACCGGGCCCCAGAAGGGTGGGAGGACGAGCTCTGGAGTTTGGTGCAGGAGGAGGTCGCACTGGACGCCGCGTACCGCGCGCTCCGGTGGCTAACTGCCGCTCCGGCAGTACGGCCGTTGGGAGGCAGTTCCGTTGCAGGGCCTCGCTACGGAGGCACAGGACTGCTCTACGAGGGCATGGCCGCCGACCCCGATTTTGGAGAAGAGACCGAGGAACGGATGGAGGACATCCTGGAGCGGCGGAATTGGAAATCCCGTCAGACAGCAGGGACTCAGTGTTTGAGGAGCTGGAGTCCCTGGCTGAGCGAGAGTGGGAGCTCGAGGTGGCTTATCGGAGACTGTTGGACGGCGTTCCGCAGTCGAGCCTGAGCTCCCCGTGGTGGGACGGGTCGGCGGAGGAAGTCGACAGTCCCCAGGTTTGGGACCTATGGGAAGCCGAGGCGGACTCATGGGTGCCCGTGGGGGGGTCGTCTGAGGAAGTTACCCCCCTCACCCCGCAAGAGGACAGGGTGGCCGAGGCCACGGGTCCAGCGGGGGAGGAGACGGATGGTTCCCCCGGGATGGGTTGTGCGCAACCGTCAATTGCCGGGGGGTGAAGTGACCATCCTTCCCCAAGGAGATCTCCAACCAGCGGAAGAGCTGGCTACGGGGCAGAGTGCTGCTGGCCTCTGCCCATTGCCCAAGGTCTGCCAGGAGGGGCAGACGATGGTTCCCCCGGGATGGGTTGTGCGCACCCTTGGTTGTCCCGGGGGGTGAAGCAACCATCTTCCCAAGGAGATCTCCAACCAGCGGAAGAGCTGGCTACGGGGCAGAGTGCTGCTGGCCTCTGCCCATTGCCCAAAGTCTGCCAGGAGGGGCAGACAGATGGTTCCCCCGGGATGGGTTGTGCGCAACCCTTGGTTGTCCCGGGGGGTGAAGCAACCATCCTTCGCCAGGGTGATCTCCAACCAGCGGAAGAGCTGGCTACGGGGCAGAGTGCTGCTGGCCTCTGCCCATTGCCCAAAGTCTGCCAGGAGGGGCAGACAGATGGTTCCCCCGGGATGGGTTGTGCGCAACCCTTGGTTGTCCCGGGGGGTGAAGCAACCATCCTTCGCCAGGGAGATCTCTCACCAGCGGAAGAGCTGGCTACGGGGCAGAGCGCCGCTGGCCTCTGCCCACTACTCAAAGTCTGCCCGGAGGAGCAGACGGATGGTTCCCCC
Organism: Leptobrachium leishanense; assembly: GCA_009667805.1. Lineage (NCBI taxonomy): Eukaryota > Metazoa > Chordata > Amphibia > Anura > Megophryidae > Leptobrachium > Leptobrachium leishanense. The sequence goes on along the minus strand of CM019070.1, from coordinate 100,520,877 downwards.
GGACGGGTTGCGCGCAACCATTGATCGCCCCGGGGGGTGAAGAAACCATCCTCCCGCAGGGAGATCCTCGCCCAGCTGATGAGCTGGCTACGGGGCAGAGCGCCGCTGGCCTCTGCCCATCCCTCTCAGTTTGCCTCGAGGGGCAGCGCGAGGATGACCCTGTACGACTGCCGCGGCAGCGGTTCAGTCCCCTCGTCGGCGGCCAGGGAGAGCAGCCGGGTTTGACCTCGTTTGTCCTCCCGGTTGCCGTTTCCGTACCCGGTCAACCAGCAGAAGAGCTGACGCCAGGGCAGAGAGCCGCTGGCCTCTGCCCGTTCCGCCCAATTCGCCCCGAGGGGCAGAGCGTGGATGACCCTGGGCGACTGCTGTTGCATTCTGTGATTCTCCCTTCCAGCTGGCTGGAGGAGCAGCCAGGTCTGGCTCTTGTGGTTCCTTCAGTTGCCGTGTCCGTACCTGGCCCTCCAGTGGAAGAGCTGGCAACGGGGCAGAGCGCCGCTGGCCTCTGCCCATTTTTGCAACCTTTGGGCTCGGGAGCCTTACCCCGCCACGGTCCTGTCCCACGGCTGACCTGGGCACCTGGGGCGTGTGCAGTTAGCACCCGGGTTCCCCAGGTGAGTGACAATCCTGGGGGGGGCACCGGAGGCCCTCCGGCCCAGAGGCATGTCTTCTCGCCCAGCCGGGGACACCCTCAGGACATGGGGTCCCGACCAGGCTGGCACGGCCGCAAGGCCAAATGGAGAGGCCTGGTGACCCGGCCTCCCCAGACTGACTATGGGCCTGGGAGCACCGACTTCCCCGGTATGACCCGGTGGGTCAGACCAGGTGCGTCGAACTGGGGGAGGGGGAGGAGTGTCACGGGATGGCCCAGCACCCTCAGCCAGGGGCGGCGCAGTGACAGTGGTGACATGGACACTTGGGTGTGGTGGCACGCACCCCGTTTTACCAGTACTTTTATTTAGTTGATTATTGTGTGGTGTAATAAAGTGTTCCCCGTTGGTTATGGTGTAATGTATTTTTCCCTTTGTTTGCCTTGCTCGCCGCCATTTTCCGATTCTTGTGGCGCAGTTGGAATTTCGATTCGGAAAATGGCCGATCCGAACCATCCGGTTCGGATCGCAAAATGGCCGATTCGGACCATCCGGTCCGAATTGGCGACTCCCTGAAGGATGGTGGCCAATGGGTCCCGGGAGGGCGGGCAAGGAGTCCCATTGTATTCTAATTATATTGAGAAGTAATAAAAGTCTGTAATGTAAACAATAAAGGCAGTTCCTGCAGTACATTCAGCTGTGTCTGGTGTGGCTTGATTCTCCGCCGTATTTCGGATCTGAGTGTCCCCCGCGGCCTCAGAATACGGTGCCCATCCGATCCGAATCGAGCGCGCTGACCCTGCATCGAGCATCAGGGCAGCGGCGCTACCTAAGAAGATTCGATCGGGGAAATTCAGAGATCCGAACCGAAGGGCGCGGCCGCGTACCGCGCTTCGGTATTGCGAGGGATTGCGGTGCGATCCGAATCCCTCGCCCATCCCGGCAGATCCGAAGATTCCTTCAGCCCTGGTCCGATCCGAAAAGTCGTCCACCGAGATCTCCGTTAGTTCGAAAAGTTACCCGCACCGCGATCGGAAACGTTTCCCGCAAGATCCGAAACGTTTCCCACATCGAACCGAAGATTCCTCCGCGGCTGGCAGATCCGATCTCCACGGACGTCCCACACCCGCAAGGTCAGTGAACCAGCTGCTCGGGACGCTGAGTGCCGTATGGCTCAGTGGTCGGGCTGGTTCTAGGCAGGGGTCCCCTCCACCGCCCGCTAACCCTTCCCCAGGGTCACGCCAGGCCGCACGAGACGCCGAGTGCGCGTCACTCGGTAGTCGGGCCAGCGGTAAGCGAAGGGGTCACGCAGATTGAGCACACCCGCAGGCGGAACAACATCCCATTCCGTCATAGTACCATCGCATAATAGTCTTAATCGACTGTTCTTGTAAGGAGGCACATACAGACACCAAGCATGACCTGTCCCATATATCCAGCCAGTCCTCTGGGTCCAATATTTCACCTATATCTTTTTCCCATGCTCGAATATATGATAATTCTCTCCAGTCCAACAACAATGTCAATTCTCTATATATAATAGATATTAGTCCCTTTGGATTTGTGCAATTCTTACAAAGGCGCTCATAAAATGTTGGATTAGACACAGCTGCTGCTTGGACATGGGGGCGCGTAGCAAAAGATTGTAATTGCCGCAGATGCAAGAATGATAGCCCTCTCACTTCTGATCTAGTAGCCATTTCATCTATAGAGATTAGTGACCCATTGGGGTAAAGTTGGTATAGTTTGCACACACCTAGGTCCAGAAAGTGCCGAAGCGGTCCTATAGTAAGACCCGGCACAAATTCCTTATTACCAAAGATTGGGGTTAATGGGGATGGAAAGGAGGTTAAATTGCATTTCTCCGCAAACTTATACCAGATGCGAAGAGAAGTCTTAATCGCAGGACAGGCTGTACATAACAATGGGAGGTGTTCCAGACCTATCCATAACCATTGATCGAGAGCATTGGGCCTCATAAGGCCCGACTCCAAGTCCACCCATTTTAGAGAGCCTCTCAGGGAATGCCATGCTACAATTTGGGCCAGTTGGGTGGCATAATAATATGAAAGGAGTGAGGGCAACCTTAGCCCACCCAATGCTCTCGAGCGATAGAGTGTATGTCTCGCCACCCAACGGCGCCTCCCGGCCCATACAAACTGGTCTATTGCACGCTGTAACATATCGAATTCAGTAATAAGGAGAGGAATTGGTAAAGTTTGGAAAAAATATAACAACCGAGGAAGCACATTCATTTTGATGCAATTAACCCTCCCTATCCACGAAATATTGTGTTTATCCCAGGACTCCAGGTCCTTTTTTATATTCTTTATTAATCTGGGGTAATTTGCATCATACAGTTTATTTGGGCACGTTGGTAGACGTATTTCTAAATATTTAATTTCTGACTCAGCCATTTGTATCGGAGTAGAGGCAGTGATATCAGACAATACGGACACGGGAAGCGCAACTGGTATAGCTTCCGACTTCCCCACATTGATTCTATATCCCGATATCTCTGAGAACTCCTGCAATCTTTCCATTACCCTTGGAACAGACTTCTGGGGGTTCGTCAGAGAGATAAGAACATCATCTGCATATGCTGACAGTTTAAATTGTAACTCTCCCACCCTGAACCCAGTTATGCCCGGATCATCCCTAATAGTCTGTAAAAGAGGTTCTAGAAAAAGAACGAATAGAGCCGGGGATAATGGGCACCCCTGGCGGGTACCATTCCAAACACGAAAGGGGACCCTCTCTGTCCCAGGTATCAATATCTGTGCTCCCGGAGAATCATACAGGGCCGATATAAGCCGAATAAAAGATGATGGGAACCCCTGATGTGCTAACAAGGTAAATAGAAATGGCCATTCAGCCCTATCAAAAGCCTTTTCCGCATCCAATAATATAAACAATGAGGGTATGCATTGCTCATGAGCCAAGCAAATAAGATCTGCTGCTCTACGCGTATTTTCATACGCCTGTCGTCCCATAACAAAACCCACCTGATCTGGTGAGATCAATAAAGATAGGTATGGGTCCAGGCGTAGAGCCAGGATTTTCACTAACACTTTTATATCAGTATTTATAAGAGAGATTGGTCTATAATTAGCTATACCCTCAGGATCCTTCCCTGGTTTAGGGATTAGCACTATTGAAGCCAAGAGAGACTCTGCTGGGCAGGGCTTCCCTTCCCTGGCCTCATTAAAGAGACGGCACATAAAAGGTGACAAATTAGGCAGGAAAGTTTTATAATATTGTCCCGTAAAACCATCCGGTCCTGGGGCTTTGTGAAGCTGCATCGAACCCAGTGTCCTCTTTAACTCCTCCTCAGTAATAGGCAATGCCATTGTGGCTATCTGCTCTGCACCAAGAGAAGGAAGAGCCAGGCGGTTTAAATATGCATCTATTTTTTCTAATAATAAAGTATTCTCTAAGGTATGCGTAGGAGAATGCCTATACAAATTTGCAAAATATGCCGTAAATGTGTCCCTAATGGACTCCGGAGACCGATGTACCTTGCCCCGTTCATCCCTAATCACGGGAATCACCGTTGTAGGGTGCCTGGGGCGTAATATCCTAGCCAACATAGTATCTGCTTTGTTGGCACCTACATAACACCGATGTTTAGACCAAAGTAATGAACGGCCCACATCATCTAGGAGAAGACTATTCAATTCTGCTCGAGTGCGGGCAAGTCTAGAATAAGTGTTATCCGAAGGTATGTTTTTATGCAAAATTTCCAAACGCCTTAGAGTAGCCTGTAAGGTAACTATAGACTGCAGCTTTTTACGTTTGTGATAAGAGGCCTGGCTCAAAAAAAACCCCCAAATCACTGCCTTATGAGCATTCCATAGAGTCTGGACTGATATATCCGAAGTATCATTAGTCTTAAAATATGTGTCCAGAGCATCCTGAACAGCCTCCCGAACGCCCGTTTTTGATAAGAGTATGGGATCCAATCGCCACTGCCCTCTTCCCCATGCGTAAAAATGTGGACGTGCAGCACCAGATCTGTGTTGTCAGACCACGTAATAGAACCAATCGAAGCCTTAACAACTATAGGAATGCAATCAGGAGATACAAAAAAGTAATCAATTCTCGAATAAACATGGGGGACTGGGGAGTAAAAAGTATAATCTTTCACTGATGGGTTCTGTACCCTCCATATATCTACTAGGCCCAACGAATGTACAAGTGCATGCAGCTGGCGGTCCTGACGGGACAACGTAGGGGTTGTAGCAGAACGTGAAGAATTTAAAGAATGGTCTAGTGTTGGACATAAGGTTGCATTAAAATCCCCACCTATTATGATTCGTCCCTTCGCATACAGTGAAATTGTAGAGGAAAGGGCAGCCCAGAACCCTGTTTCTGGGGCATTAGGTGCATAAACCGACACAAATGTATACCTCTGGGAGGAGCAGGTACCCTGTACTAGCACGTACTGCCCTCCAGTATCCATACACATTTTCTATTTGGAAAGGACATGAATTATGTATCAATATTGCAGTACCATTCCTTTTTGGGAATGCGCAAGAGGTAACAACTCTGGTGTAGGAAGGATCTGCCAACTGACAAGATGTTAGAGAGGAGAGTCTCGTCTCCTGCAAGAAAGCAATAACTATTGATTTACGCTTAAGGTCTCGAAATAATAACCGTCGTTTCCGTGGGTAATTTAAGCCCTTGACATTCAAGGACATTATTTATTTTTTTAATTTAATTTTTAATTTATTTATAATTTATTTATAAAATATAATTTATTTTTTTAAACCAAACCTGGTCATGTTTGGTATCATTGGAAAGGCTATGATCAGGCCTTTCAAATGATGTCAAATATGACCATCTAGCTGACATGGATCGGGAGATAAGGGGATCCCTAGGATCCCCTTATCTCTATATGGCAGCTAGATGGTTAACTGGCCCACTGACATCCTCACACATATGGTGAGGTTGTCAGTGGGTGGGGGGGACCTGGAGGCTTGGCTGACATCCAAGATGTCAGCCCCCCTCGAGGTTCGAATCACGTTTTGGCGCCAATTAGCACCAAAACGCGATTCGGAGGCGAAAACGTTAATGTCATAAACCGCTGAAAAGGGGAGACTCTCCCCTTTCCGGCGGTGCAAAAAGCATCTCCCTAGCTTCAATGGTTGGGGAGATAGAGGGCTCTGAAAGAGCCCCCCCTCTCCTCCATTGATTTGCATGGGGGCACCTGCTGATGACATCACCACGCAGCGTGACGACATCATCAATCTCGCTGGCCCATGTAAATCACATGGGCAGGCTTCCTCCCTGCCAGATCGCTGAGGGATCCAGCGAGGGAGGTAAGTATCGGACGGGAGGGGGGTTAGGTGCCGCTGATGTACCCTGTACATCTGCGGGTCTAAGAGAGACCCGTGGACAGGAGGTACAGGGTACGTCAGCGGTCCTTAAGGGGTTAAATTAAGGAATTAATGTAATTATATATATATTTGTAGTATTTCTTGCAAAAGATAGACTGAGATTTCTCAGATTTTTGTTAGCTCCAAAATCTAAATATTTTTATTCTGCAGATAGAGATATGAAGAAGTGGACATAAGGATTTATCCTAAAATAAACTGTTGTAAGATTGATATACCAATATATATATTGAATTTGGAAATTACGGTGATTGAAATTAATAAGCAAGGAATTATATAACTACAAAATAAAAAGCAAAAGATTAGAAGTTTAATTCTCGAGATTAGGGGAGGATTCACTAAATAAGTTTTTATTACTTATATTCTAATTTAGCTCATCTTTTGTTGCTCCATGTAGTATAGAGATATATATATATCTCTAAGATCTAGCTGGTTAAACATTGGTTGCTGGGAAATGAATGTTTCATTAAGCAGAAATGTTTATTAACCATTTGTGTATTAGTTACTAACTGATAAGGTAAATGATATTAATCATATATGCAGTTACTAACAGTGAAGCTAGTTTTTATATGCTGATGGATTGTGGTTTATAAATCTTTGATTATGATATGAGATTTGAAACTTTTTTGTATACGTAATAAATATATATATGTTTTTATCCGATTATTGATTATTGTATTCTTCAAAGCAAAACACAGACAATTAAAAGAATTTAGGAGAATTTCTAGGAAATATAAACGATTGATATTTGTGTCTCGTATAAATTTCTTATGGAATAATAATCCCTGCCATATTGGAGGCTAGCTGCTGAGAAGTCCAATGTATGACGTGTTGTAGTCACGTGCAGAGATTATATCTGACATAAATGGAGGCACTGCGGAGATTGTAGTTTTTGTTTAGAATATAATTGTCAGTATTGTCTGATTAGACAGAGGTAAAATATATATATTTTGACTCCTTGTTGTTGTATTTTGACTTGTGGTTTTACGGCTGTCTACTAAACAGTGTAAAAAATGTCAGAGTCAGAATCTGAGACTCAGGAAGATGTACATATACATGCAGATCAAATAGTATTGATAGCGGTTATGTCTTATCTAAAGGACAAGTTACACGTCACAGACGATTTATTTGATTGGATAAAGGAATTGCAATCAAATGTTTCTAGTTATGCTAATTCAAGCTGGTCAGATCAGTCAAATTTTCTTGAGTGTTTGCGAAAGATAAGTGCAGCCACAAATAAGAAAGACAAAGAGATTCTGGTCTTCAAAATTGTGCCTGAATGCATATACTTGATCGCAGAAATGAACAAGAGATTGAATGATGACAAAGAAACCAGAGACAGCTTAGAAAATAAAAATTGTGACTTGCATGATACCGTAAATAAATTCAAAGATGAGTCAGAACGAATGATAATGGAGTTGAAAGTGTGTGCAAAAGAGAAAGATCAATTGCAAGATGAGAATGATCAGTTGTCCCAATTAAATAAGGAACTGAATGCATAATTGGCGAGAATGAAACGCGAACATGAGAAATTCGCTGATGAGTTACGTCAGGTTGAAACTGATGTTCGAAGGGTTAAAACTCCTTCCTTTGAAGCTGATGCTCGAAGAGTTAAAAATCCTTCTTTAGAGAAGTTCCCTTTGAAAGTTGTGAGCTATAACTCAAAGTCTGAAAGATCGCTGCAGAGCGAGAGTGAATGCGAAAGTGAAAGTAAATCTCATGATGAAAAAAAAGCGAAGCCTCTTACACAGGAGTATTTCAAATCACATCACTCTAGCCAGCCACAACCTATTAAGAAATCTCATAAAGTACAGGATTTAACGAGAATCGTCCATTTCTTAAAAAACTCAGTAGGTATCTGGGAGCAAAAGGGTTCGCCAAAGATCGTAAACCATTTAGAGATGTTTGAAGAAGCATTGTCAATTTTAGATATCACTTGAGATGCTCAGAAAATTGAGTTTATCCCATGGGTCTTTGAAGGCAAACATAGGTATTTTTTTCAGTCTTTGAAAGAATCTGGTATACGTAGCTGGAGTAAAATAGTCTCTGAGGTCAAATCTGAATTTGGGCCTCACCGCACCAGTCTAGCTGCGAAAAGAGCAATTTTAACTCTAAAATGCAGACCTAATCAAAGCCCCCGTGAATTTCTTTCAGTCCTTAAAAATGCATACAGCTTGGCTGAAAGAAACCCAGATTTTGAAAACCCTGAATTTATCCAAATATTTTATGACGCATTGCCAAATAAAATAAAGGTTATTTTTGCAAGAGATTATGACCCGAGAAATGGTTTGGATTGGGTACTAAAAGAGAGTATGACCCTATTTACTGTATTTGAATATAGTGAAGAAACTCAGGGGAAAAGAGTGAAAAACTCACCTGAGGAAATAGCGGAAACACACGTTAAAAAGGGTGATATTAAATTTGAGACCCAGAAAAAGAGTTATGCGGAAATTTTGAGTGACTCCATACCTAAAAGGGAGAAATCTAAACCAGATCAGGAAAGAGGGTTTGCCAGAGAAAATTCAGGAAGTAAATTTCAATCTAGGAAGCAATGGGTACCTAGAGGTCAGTGGGTTAAATCAAGGGAAAATGTACCTAGACAGGAAGCGACCAGAGGTAAAACTGAATCTGATGAGTCTGATAATGCGCAAGCTTCGTCCCCAAGGATGAATAGAAAGCAGAGATATAATGTACGCCAGCGTATTGGTCAAATGCAGGAAAATTTCCGTGTGCTGACAGAAAAACTGGATCAGATCACTCAGTTAATGACTGGAAATAACCCTGGTCAGGTTGTAAGCAATGCAACACTTGCAGCCCCACCCAACCAGTGACTAGATGATGATTCTGATAAAGTAACCAGTATCCATGACAATTTACCAGAAAGTGATGATGAAATGATTAATACAAATGTTTGTATGGTTGATGAGATTTTAACCCCTTCCCTGCAAAGAGAAGGAAAATGTATTTTATCTCCCCAGACTAAGTGCGAGCAAGCCGAGAAGGACAGCACAGCTAACAAGAGCATGTCTGAGAGAGGAAATTCAGTCGGTAAAATCTGTACAAAACCTAATTTCATAACTCACTCTAAATTTCTCTGTAAATTGCATAGCATTGAAGACCGATATTATGTGAATGTAGAATTACAAGATAATTTCCCACATATCACGTCCTTGCTAGACACTGGAAGCCAGGTTACATTAGTATCAGCTAATTATTTTGAACAGGTTCAAGAACTGTCCTCCAGGAAGCCTAGATTAGATAAATCTAATGCTAATCTAGTGAGTGTGAGTGGCACATCTCTGAAAGTTCTGGGCACAGCTGAATTGGATTTTATATTGGGGAATAAAGTAATTCGGCATCCAACGCTTATTGTGGATCTGCCCCAAAATCGCTTAATTATTGGAATGGACCTTCTCAAAAGGTTAAATCCAATCATTGATTTTATCAATGAGGTTATTTGGTCCCAAGTAAATGTTCCAATCAGCTACGATAGATCCCAATCCCATCACGCTCAGCGTAACTGCCACGTGATTGAGGAAAGGCCAGATTCTATTGAAGTCCACTTCAGAAATAGCCAGACACCTGATATCTCTTTCTTAAGGCCAAAGCCCCTGACTCCAGGAGAGCAGGAGGATAACACCATATGTGTTCCCACCGAGAGAATTCGAGATATATGTCTGGAAAATGATGTGCTAATTATTCACCTCCACAAGAGGGAGACAGAACCAAATGGACATAGTGACCATTCTCAGTTCTTAACTGAAATAGAGAAGATAAATGAAGAGGTATTTTTCCCTATACGTGTAAATAGTTTAGCTGGAGAAAAAATGGCTAAGCTAGATTTGCGCCAGGAACAGAGCTATATTAGCAGGGAGATGCTGAATAAAATAGCTAACCTTAAAGTGATCAGATACCTAAATCCTCAAGATGAGTGGATAACAGATCTAGATAATGACGGAGACAGTCATAATGTTATTGGAAATTGTATGTTATGTATTTCTAGAAGAAATAAAACTGCCAAGCTCAATTGCATGATTGTCATCCTAGATCACCTCAGAATGTGAAAATGGACCAGCAGAAAACGCTTAGCTGGTATCATGTGAAGTGATGTTTTAATTAACATGTGATTCTTCTTCCCAGCATTCAGATGTTTAACTCAAGCTAGTAGATAGACTAGATCCGTACGGTTAATTAAATTTAATCAGAGATCAGAGTATCTATAGGGAATTTGAGTGAAATCGCTAGTCTATGAATGGTTATTTATACTTTTTCTTTTAACAGAAATAGAGAAAAGTGGTTAATCCGAACTGCAACGCTAATCCGCAAAGATGAGTCGGCCCACCACCAAGGAGAATGCGATTATCTGGAAATTCTATGGTTTTCCACACAATTCCAAGTAGATCCAATGCTGAAGTCCCATGCAAATCAAGCTCATGCAAGCTTGAAAGACATGCTGGATAAAGCCAGGATACCATTTATTGCTATGTACAAGAACCACCAAAGGAAAAGATTTGCCGCATATTTTATTGCAACCGCTGTTTTATACAGAAAGAGAAGCAAATGTTTACCGGAAGGATCTGGTACAAAACAAGAAAGTGTTGATGCCTATATCAGTGATTCTCGTGAAAGTTTTTAAAGAATCAAGAGTTGTTATCGGAGAAGTTACTTTTTATAAATGAAGTCTGGTATGATGAGATACAAATCGTTGACGTATTCCAAGGGCAAGAGATACCTATGAATCCAGATTTGAAATCTTTGCTAGAGAACTAGCCTGACCATACTATTGAACTTCTAATAAAGAAAGATAATCTAACAATTTATGCTCCAATGTATTCACAGCTTGATCATCAATTGCTATCTGCTTATAATGGGCCAGAAATTACAGAGACTGTGATTTGTATAGTAATTATGTTTCTAACTATCTGGATGATTGTACTAACAAAGAAAATACGTACATTGAAGTTTAAAAACACTGCATCTTCAATTATTAAATGGATGAAAGAAGAAAAATGTGTTGCGAAAGGTGGAAACCTAGCCTAATTGGTAAAAGGTGGAAATATTGAATGTTTTCCTCAATTCCCTTTTTGATCAAAGAACAGATGAAACCAAAGGGGGGTTATGTTGGGTATATTATAGAAGGAGAAAATTAAAATGGATGTCTGTAGCCATTTTGTTTTTAAAGACAGTCTTTTCTTTTTCAATATTCCCTAGTTTTAGGAATGAACAGAGATATTTTTTTTACAGAGTTCACGACTAGGTGAAATCTAAGTTTTTTTTTAGAAATACCAGGCATGAGGGAACCTTAAAATGTCTTTGTGTGATATAATGTCCAAGCTAAGTGCTAGACCTGTTATAATTAAATTTATTGGTCTGTTTTAAGTCTTTAAAGATATTTTGTCTTTGGGTATAGGAAAATAAGTTACAAAATTTTGTAATGTAGATTTGTATTCACAAACTATATTTTTATAATCAAGGTATATTTTATTATATTTACAGTAGAAAATAGACACTCCAATTTATATTGTAGAGAGTTTAATTGGTAAATAGTATAATTATTGAAGAATAGATTCTGTTGATTTTAGCCAGAGAAAGGAATGTATTCAGTTGAGAGGAGTAGGGATATAAATTTGATTCTGACATAAGGAGACTAAATGTCTACACTGGGAGAGAGAAAGTCTTTGTGTGCAGATTGACCTCTGACATGAGATAAGAATAATAAAATTTAAATGGTGGAATTAAGAAGTGCAATACTGCCCTCTAGAGGATAGTAAATATTATATTTGATATAATAAAAATATTGCCAGGGACGTCAAATTGACTATAATTGAAGCCACAAGGTTCGTGGTATTCACTCCGAGACTTACACCACAATGCATTCAGACTTCCAGTAGACAATGAGATTCACGCAGACCATCGCTAAGTAAGCAGAGTCCAGGGCATTCCCACAGATTCCAGGACATGAGGCATTCAGAGACTTACACACATCGCTAGCAGACCATTACAGGACAATGCACTCACATGTATTGATTATCTGATATTGATCATTTTCACATATTCCAAAAACAATATTACATAAAGAATTCCAAGGTAGTAACTCATCAAAATCCAGATTGGAGAGGTTGGGAGGCTGGCCGGAGTGCTCTGAGGCCTGTGGGGCTATGTTTATATATAAAGAAACCACACACACTATATGTATGTCTTTGGGGGTATGTGTATATATACATGTCTGTGTGGGTATGTAGGTATATGTCTGTGGGGATATGTATATACACACATCCCCACAGACCTATATACATACCCACACAGTATATTATATATATATATACCCCCAAAGACATACATACGTACCCCTAAATAGATATATATGTGTGTTTGTATGTCTTTGGGGGTATGTGTATATATACAGGCAGTGGCGTAGCGTGGGTTGTCAGCGCCCGGGGCCAGCCAAGAATTGTGCGCCCCCCCAACCTGTGGACACGTTATCGATATTGCCCCAGCTCACACATGGATATTGCCCCAGCTCACACATGGATTTGCCCCAGCCAGCTCACACATGAATATTGCCCCAGCTCACACATGAATATTGCCCCAGCTCACACATAGATATTGCCCCAGGTCACACATGGATATTGCCCCAGCTCACACATGGATATTGCCCCAGCTCTCACATGGATATTGCCCCAGCTCTCACATGGATATTGCCCCAGCTCTCACATGGATTTGCCCCAGCTCATGGATTTGCCCCAGCTCATAGATTTGCCCCAGCACACACATTTGCCCCAGCACACGGATTTTCCCCAGCTCACGAATTTGCCCCAGCTCACGGATTTGCCCCAGCTCATGGATTTGCCCCAGCACACACATTTGCCCCAGCACACGGATTTGCCCCAGCTCATGGATTTGCCCCAGCTCATGGATATGCCCCAGCTCATGGATTTGCCCCAGCTCATGGATTTGCCCCTGCACATGGATTTGCCCCAGCACATGGATTTGCCCCAGCTCATGGATTTGCCCCAGCACATGGATTTGCCCCAGCACATGGATTTGCCCCAGCTCATGGATATGCCCCAGCTCATGGATATGCCCCAGCTCTCACCTGGATATTGCCCCAGCTCTCACCTGGATATTGCCCCAGCTCTTACCTGGATATTGCCCCAGCTCCCACCTGGATATTGCCCCAGCTCCCGGGCAGTGGGAATGCCTGCCCGCCCCGGTCCTGAACAGCGTGCGAGTCCATCCTGTTGAAGGGGAGGCGGCTGCGTGCGTGCGCAGGTCACGCGGTCCAGCCAGTCAGGTGGTACAGAGACTCAGTACCACCTGATTAGACGGACCACGTGACCTGCGCCTGCACGCAGCCGCATCCCCTTCAATCAACAGGACGGACTCACTGATCAGGACCGGGCAGCCGGCAGGCACTCCCGCTGCCCGGCATCTGGGTCCCCTCAACCCGCGGGCCCTTGGGCGGCGCCCGAGGGCCCGGCGGGTCAGTCGGGCCACAAGTTTTAGGGGCGCATAATTTCAAAAGAAATTATGCGCCCCTAACAAAACTGCGCCCGGGGCCACGGCCCCCCCTGCCCCCCCAAGCTACGCCACTGTATACAGGTCTGTGGGGATATGTATAAGTATGTAGATCTGTGGGGATATGTATAAATAAACACACACATATCCCTACAGACATACATACACATACATACCCCCAAAGACCTGTATATATACACATACCCCCAAAGACATACATACATATATACCCCCAAATATATATGTATGTACAGTGTATATACAGGTCTGTGGGGGTATGTATATGTATGTATGTCTGTGGGTGTGTGTGTATACATATCCCCACAGTCATACATACATGTACATACCAATCACAGACCTGTGTATATACACACACACATACCCCCAAAGACATACATACCCCCAAAGAGATAGAGATTCTACACACACACATATACCCCATAGACATATATAATGTATACACACAATCCCCACAGATATATATCTGTTCTTATTGGAAAGTGGTCACATGACATTAAATAGAAGTATTGGTACTCGGTATCGGTGAGTACTTGAAAAAAGTATCGGTACTTGTACTCGGTCCTAAAAAAGTGGTATCGGTGCATCCCTAAAGGAAAGGGACCATTGCATATGCCAAGATCTGCTTTGGAGATAGAAAAAATCTCCATGGTAAATTTCAAATTCAGTTGATTAATATTGAGAAAATGGACAAACTCCTTAACCCTTTCACCGCTGTGTGGTGAGCTCATTTTTACCGCTTTCGCTCATCATGTTTAAACGCGATTTGAAGCCACATTTTATTAAATGACCCAGACATATTATATATCGTTCTTTCCGGCAGACTCCGCAGATTAATAATTTATCATTTTTATATGTATACGTCATGTCCTGCCGCATATTATGACAGAAAATTCAATAAAAAATTTATTTTTAATCATCTGCAGCGTGTAAAGTGTTTTTTTTTCACATTTTATCATATGAACATTTGCGGTTATATTTTCTATGGGTGCACTTGTACAAAAATAAGAAATGGGGACTTGTTACATTTTTTGAGGGGAATTACGTGATTTCTAGCAAACGCACCCGATAGTGCAGCATCATTGTTCACATTATAATTGAAATGTGAACAATATTGCTGCATTAATAAAAACAATACACAAAAAACAACATTTTTTTATTATTTATTTATTATTTTTATATATTTATTTTTTTTACTTTGTACCTGGTCATGTTGTATATCATTCGAAAGGCCATGCTCAGGGAATGACACCCTCTATCACCCCCTAGCTGCCGCAGTTCTGGAGATATCGGGGATAGACACCCTCTATGAACTCCCTATCTCCACCAGGGAATTTCCTTGGGAAATCCCCAGACAGCTAGGGGTTCCCCGGCTATCTGACATCATCACGCTATGCGTGATGATGTCGGGCAGCGAGGGGGGACCCGGGGGTGGAGCCACCATCCAAGATGGCGGCCCCCACCGGAGCTAGGTCGCACTTTGGTGCCGCAAGGCGCTGAAGTGCGACCCGGCGCTTGAGGGGTTAAAGTCAGGCACCACTTAAAAGGGGAGACTCTCCCCTTTTAAGCGGTGCCTGGCTTTTGGTGCTGCTCCTTACCGATCGGGAGGGAGAGAGATCCGAACTGATCACCCCTCTCTTCCAGGCTATCTCCCGGCGTTGCCGGGGGGTCACCTGGAAATGACATCATCTCGCTGTCATTTACATCGGCAGGAGCTTGACGTCAGCGTCTGAGGACGCTGAAGTCAGAACGCCGTAGGACCCCAGACAGAGAGGCCAGGGGTCCCGCTAAAGCTGATGACATGTGGGGCACGTCCTCAGCATGTAACGTGCGTCAATGAGGACGTGTCCCACACGTCCTCAGCAGTGAAGGGGTTAAAGGTATCTTAATTTCCAGACCAAATTATAAGAATATTATCGATATATCTTTTCCATACCACCAAATGTGTTCGGAATTGTTGCATCTCAGGACTAAAAACGACATGTTTTTCTCACCATCCTAAGTAAAGGTTGGTGAATGCTGGAGCCATCGCACTGCATTATGGAAAAGATATATCGATGATATTCTTATAATTTGGTCTGTAAATGAAGATACCTTTAAGGAGTTTGTCCATTTACTCAATATGAACCCCTTAGTGACCGGGCGGTTTTACACAAATCCGTCCTTTAGTGACTGCTGCTGTTTTTACGTTTCTGCGCTGTTCGTGTTTAGGTCAAATTTTCCTCTTACTCGTTTATGCAACCCACACATATTATACACAGTTTTTCCTGCCATTAAATGGACTTTCTAAAAATACCATTATTTCCATCATATCCTATAATTTACTATAAAAAAATATGCACTATGATGAAAAATGGTAAAAACACACTTTTTCGTAATTTAATCCCCAAAATCTACAACCGCCAAAAAAGACTAAATAGTTTAAAAATTTTGTCCTGAGAATAGAAATATCCAATTTTTACATGTTTTTGCTTTTTAACCCCTTCACTGCTGCACCAGTTCACCTATGTGCGCTGAGCTCATTCTGTTTTTTGCTCATTATTTTTAGATGACAGCCTAGGTCCTATTTAACTAAACCCCCCAGACATTATTTATTTTAGCTTTTTTTCTTTACACCAAACCTAGTCATGTTTGGTATCATTGGAAAGGCCTTGATCAGGCCTTTCCAATGATGTTCAACATGACCCTCTAGCTTCCATCTGAGGAAGTCATTGAAAACTCTCAACAGGCA
This sequence comes from Leptobrachium leishanense, assembly GCA_009667805.1. NCBI lineage: Eukaryota > Metazoa > Chordata > Amphibia > Anura > Megophryidae > Leptobrachium > Leptobrachium leishanense. Next base: position 100,504,627 of record CM019070.1, on the reverse strand, counting down.
AATGCGTTCTGCTTATCTACTATTCTCTTATTTTGTATTTTATGATATATTAATGTTTTTTATTAAATTTTTGCTGCCTTATTGAATCGCTTGGGGTTTTATTTGAAGTTGTACCCTATCAACAACTTCTGAGCATATCACCTGAGGACCTAGGTTAGGTTCCTCAAATTGTGAGTATATTTCTCTTCCACCGTTTCTATCTTGGTACCTTGCAATCTATGCTATACCTTTTACCCTCTATGTGTAAAGGTTTCAAGATACACCATATCAGAAGGCTGGTTAATAACCCAGAAGTACATCATCCAGAGCCAGGAGGGCCCTGTTCCACGTGAGTGCTAAGACATTTGTCTATTTTTTTACATTACTCTTGGATCGCACCATGATGTATTTCTTGTTTCTTTGAGGCCATCCAAGGAAGGAAGATTTCTTCAAACACCTTGGGAACTCAATCCTAGAATTGAAGGACAGGAATATTGCTATCGCTAGACTCCAATTCTGACTTCAGCATGTTTTGTAAGATGCCCTCCATAGTGCATTGGAAAATGGCTGGGCTCGACGCAACTCCAAATGGCAATCTACAGTAAGTATACAACCCTTTGTGTGTATTAAGAGACACATACTTTTTTGCGCTTTCATCGAGCACAATCTGCTGATACGCATGACTCATATCCAGTTTGGAGAATTTGTGGCATCCTGCCAACTGAGCAAACAATTCTCCCACTTTAGGAATAGGATATTGCTCCACACTGGATGCTCTGTTTACTGTTTAGTTAGTAATCACCACAGATGCGAATTGAACCATCCGGCTTCCTTACCGGTATGATGGGGGCAACCCATCCTGAAAAATTGTACTGTTTCTATAATTTTATCATCTACCAGTCTCTGCAGTTCTGCCTCCACCAGAGGTTTGACAGCAAAAGGTGTCGTGACTGGGCCTCTGAGTTCACATTAATTTTAGCTGTGGTGCCTTTCAGCTGACCTAGTTTTTCTTTGAACTCCTCACAGCATGTCTGTCTAGAATGTCGACCAGATTTAGTGTTGGACTGACTGTTACTGTATTCACCAGTTGGGGAAACAATTTTAAGTCTTTCAGCCTGCTTCGCCCCAACAAATTTGGCCCGGCCCCTTCAACCACTACCATAGTTAGTTTTCCTCTTTTCTCCTGACACTGCACTGTTCCTATAACCTGACCTAACACAAACATCTTCTCACCTGCATATGTTTTTAATGCCAGGTTGCACGGTTACCACTCTGGTATGTCTGTCTTTTACCATAGCTTTGAGTATTGCTTTTTGCTGATAATTGTAATGCCACATCCTGTGTCCACCTCAAATTCGATGACCATGCCATTCACTTTTAAATTCTGTATGAGAGGAGCCACTTTAGGCATATTATGTGAGACACTGTATATTGTATTTATGTCAGTGAATATGCTTCTGTCTCACTCACATCCTCTTCTCTCACTAAATGTGACCTCCTACCTTTCTCCTTTTCCTTTCTCTCCCCCCTCAGTCCTTGATACGTAATAGGTGTGGGGGGTTAAATTAAATGAAAGAGGTGGGGGTTAAATGAAATTAAAGAGGTGGGGGATTAAATGAAAGAGGTGGGGTAAATGAAAGAGATGGGATTTTGTATATTTGTTTCAAAATAACATTAAGGAATCCCAATTAATACAATGTATTGCTAAATTAATTCAGCCTTTTGAAGTTTGTTTAGCCTTTTGAAAATTTGATTGTCTTTACTGATTAATTAGATACATATTTATTTAATTTTCTTTGTGCTTGTTGATAATTTTCCAAAGTTTGCAAACTTTATGTATTGTTCTATGCCAGTTATAATGTAAAATAAAAGCATATTTTGTCTTCTAAAAAAAAAAAAAAAAGAGATGGGGTTAGATGAAAGAAGTGGGGGTTTAAATGAAGAGAAAGGAGGGCAGGGGGGTTAGGAGTTGAAAATAGGGGGGTTAAATTAAATTAAAAGAAAGGGGGTTATGAAATAAAAAGAGTGGGGTTTAAATGAAATGAAAAAAGGGGGGGCGTTTGGAATGAAATAAGTTTGAGTTTTATTGCTGTGGAGCTGTGATACGCTCATACACAGCGCACGTTTCAGTGGGTTTTAGTGCTGTGCAGCTCTGTGATATGGTCAAACACACTGCACATTTCTGTGGGCTTTTGCTGTGCAGCTCTGTGATACACAGTGCACCTTTCTGTGGGTTTTATTGCTGTGCAGCGCTGAAATACGCTCATACACAGTGAACGTTTCTGTGGGTTTTATTGCAGTGCAGCTCTGTGATACGCTCATACACAGTGCACGTTTCTGTGGGTTTTATTGCTGTGCAGCTCTTATACGCTCATACACACTGCACATTTCTGTGGGTTTTATTGCTGTGGAGCTCTGTGATATGCTCATACACAGTGCACCTTTCTGTGGGTTTTATTGATGTGCAGCTCTGTGATACGCTCATACACAGTGCACGTTTCTGTGGGTTTTATTGCTGTGCAGCTCTTATACGCTCATACACACTGCACATTTCTGTGGGTTTTATCGCTGTGGAGCTCTGTGATACGCTCATACACACTGCACGTTTCTGTGGATTTTATTGTTCAACCAATTAGAGTGGCTGTGATCCAGTATACTTGACATGCATGGCTGATCTTTGTAAAAATGCTTGAATTTAAACATTTCATAATTTTATTTATCTCAATAGATACATTTGAAATGGTATACAAAATATACAAGTAGGCATTTGGTGTCCACTTTTACTATAAAGAGAGGAAAAGGCGGAGCTCTAAGAGGAAGAGGTGGAGCCTAAATAGGAAGGGCAGGGTTTAACCAGGAAGAGGTGTGACCTTGACAGGAGGGGGTGTGTCAAATTTAAATTAGGGGGTGCACAAGTTTAGTCAGGCCTAGAGCAGCACAAAACCTAAATACACCACTGCTGTAGTGGTAGATAAGTAGAACACTGATTTACTACACCTCCAAAGTTGGACTTGGTGCAGTCCTTTTACAACATGATGGCTCAGGGTAGAGGCCTATTGCTTATGCGGCCAGGGCATTTACAGAAATGGAATACAAGTATGCTCAGAAAAGGAGACACTTGACGTAGCATTTGGCTGTGAAGCATTTCACAATTTTGTCTATAGGACTTCATTTACAATTTAAACTGATCATAAACCATTAATAACTATAATTATAGACTATATAGATAGAGTTGTGGAAAGCTCCACCTAGAATTCAGAGACTGCTGCTCAAGCTGCAAAAATTTGACTATGTTTTGGAGTTTTCCCCTGGCAGACATCATTTAATCCCAGATACATTGTCACGAATTTGGCCTGTAAGGATCAGGTCTCTGGGTGATGGAATCGATTCTGATGTGGATGTGCATATTAACAGCATTGTGATGACAGGCGTGATTTCACCAGTCATGGAAAAAACTGCAACGAGCTACTGCAGAAGATGAAACTTCAAAATGTGATACAAGCCATACTTTCAACAAATAAGAAAATTTCATGCCAAAACAATATCTTGCACACAGGGATGAACTATCAGTGCTTGACAAAGTACTCTTGAAAGGCAGGAGATTGGTAATTCCAGTTTCTCTCAGATGAGAAATGCTTCAAAAAATACATGAAGGACATTTAGGAATACAAAACTGCAAGAGGAGAGAAAGGGAAATTCTTTTCTGGCCTTTCATGATGAGTGACATAGCAGCTTTAGGGCTAAATTACATTCCTAGCGCTAAAACGCGAGCACTAGTGAGGAAAAACTGCGCCCGCAGTTTTCCCTCTAGTGCCCGCATTTTAGAGTTAGATTACACTGCAGCCGCTAAAAAAGCTGCCTGTATTGTTTGCGGGCGCAAAGCCCCGGGATGCGCACGGCAGCGCTAAGCTCAGCCGCACGCATCTTCTCAATGGAGTCCATAGGACTCCATTGAAGCAGACGCTAGTGGTCACATGACCAGCCGGATCTCGCCTTGCAAGATCCGGCCGGTCAGCGTAGTGATATGCAGGGGGAGACTGGGGGGACTTTTTCCCCCAGCCTCTCCCTGCTCCCGCCGGACTGAGGAGACAGACAGAGCCGTGGTCCTCGCTGTGGGACAGGAGGTGAGTATATTGAATTTTTGGGGGGGTTCTAGATGGTCCTAACGGATTCTTCAGAAGCGGAATCCGTTAGTACCAAGTCCTGGCTCTGGTTAACTTTTTGTTAACTGCAGCCGGACGTTAATCAGCATTAGAACTTTTTAATCCTAATGCTGATTAACACTTTGCGCTCCCCATGTTAAGTATAGGGAGCGCAAAGTACAGTAACCTCGTGCTGAAAAGCGCAAGATACCAAACGCTAACGGGTTACTTAACCCGTTAGCGTTTGGATTGTAATATGTGGAAACGACTTGGACTAACATTAACGCTAATGCAGGTGAGCGCTAACATTAGCACCAAGTATGTAATTTGGCCCTTAGTCTCTTCATGCCCAACTTGTCAGGTGTTTCAGCCAGCCAGACCAAAAGAACCTTTACTCCAGGACGATATGGTGAATATTACTTGGCATACAGTGGGAGTGGCAGGGCCAGATTTATAAATAGGCAGAGTAGGCATGTGCCTACAGGAGTCTGCCACAAGGGGACGTCTTGCTCTGTGTGTGTAAAAAAAAAATATATATATATTATTATTTTTTTAACAATATGCAATAATTTAGACCACTGTATCTCTGGAGCCCTAAGACCTAGAAGGACATATGCGGTATCACTGGAATGGCCTGCTTATAGCCAAATATAACCAGGCTAGAGTTATATAAAATTTAAATATCTATTAAAATTATTTGTTTCTGTTTTTTCCCTAACACAGCACTATTATTCTGTTTACAATTATAAAGTGCACAGTGATGCTGCGCTAACTCACCTTCTCATTTTCGACACTACCAGCAAGTGAGTATCTGTGATGCAAAGCATTGTTTCATTCACAATCTAGACCGTGGCACTGCAGTGAGCAGACACAGGGGAACTTTGCATCTCTGAATTGTACACCGCACAAGGTTAAGTGAGGTGTCTTTTTGAAAGGTCAGAGTCTGGTCTTTACAATGATACAAACATGACCATGTAATGCGTAAAAATAAAAAATTGAATACAGTAAATGCAAAATTATTTTTTTCTGTTCTACAGCAGAGGCAATATATACTTTAACAGTACATAAAAAACAAAGGACTCTATTACATTCTTTGCGGAAAAACGCTCGCGCAGAGCGTTAAAGCATTAAAAGTTAACGTGCATAAATTAACGCTGGTATTACAATCCAAGCGCATTTTTTCATCCGTCAAAAAATAACACGCGTAAAAAAGACACGCAAAATCGTGCGCGCATTAAAGCTGCGCGCAGAAATAGGTGTGCGGACTGTTTTTTCACGCGATTCAGCCAATCAGAATTAAGAACCACAATTGTCTCTTGTTAAGTTTTTGCGCCTGTCAAAATCAATCTGAGTATATATGCTGCAGCAATAATATAAACACTCACAACTTCTCAATTCATAACCCTTCCTCCTTTCATTTCATTTAACCCCCACTTCTTTCAATTAAATCCCCCCCACCTCTTTCATTTAACCCCCCACCCCTATTTCATAAAAAAACACCTCTTGCATTTCATTTAACCCCCACCTTTTTTATTTCACACACCCCCACACCTATTTCATTTAAACCCCCCACCGATTTCATTTCATTTAACCCCCTCACTTAACCTCCCCCTTTCATTTACTTGACCTGGGAGCTGGCGACTGGGCTGGGAGCTGGCGGCGGAGTGACCTCTCCTTCCCGGCATCTGCTCTGGCAGGTGGAGCGCATGGGAGGAAGTGACGTCATATGATCACTTCCTTCCAGCGCTTTCGCTCTGCGGCCGTATTCACGGCCGCGGGCGGCAGCTCTCACGTCCGGCGGGTCACTATGATTGAGCGGCGCGGCGGTGGGTCCCACCGAGCGGCGGAGCACCGCCCCCTGTAAATTGCCACCCTAGGCCTAGTCGGCCCAGGCCAAGATACAGCGCTGGCCCTCCGCCTTTAACCATTCTACCCCATTGACGCCCTCACTCCCTGCCCCCTCTTCTACTATGTCTTCCTTTTCTATGGTCTCGGCGGAGGAGGTCTCTGCAGTTTTCATGTCCTTCTGTCCACTTGACCCCATCCCCTCACACCTTGTTCGGTCTGTCCTACCAGTAATTGACCCTGCATTGACTCATATTTTTAACCTCTCCCTCTCCTCTGGACTCTTCCCCTCTGCATTCAAACATACTCTGGTCACCCTCATTCTAAAGATGCCATCTCTTGACCCCACCTCCCTCTCAAACTACCATCCATTCTCTCTGCTCCCCTTTGCCTCCAAAATCCTAGAATGCCTGATCTATAGCCAGCTCACCGGTTTTCTCGCTGCTCTCTACTTGATCCGCACCAGTCCGTCTGTCGCTCCAAACAATCTACTGAGACTGCTCTGACCAAGGTGACTATTGATTTAGTTGCTGCTAAAACTAAAGGTCACTTCTCCCTCCTTATTCTTCTTGACCTTTCCGCTGCATTCTACACTGTTGACCACCCTCTCCTGCTCCTCACACTGCGTCAACTTGGCCTCAGTGACACCATTCTCTCCTGGTTCTCTTCCTATATCTCTCATCACTCCTTCATTGTTTCCTTTGCTGGTGCCTCTTCACCACCAGTTCCTCTTTCAGTTGGGGTACCTCAAGGCTCTGTTCTGGGTCCCCTACTCTTCTCGATCTATACTACCTCTCTTGGCCACCTCATCTCTTCCTACAGACTCCAATATCACCTCTATGCTGACGACACCCAAATCTACCTTTCTTTACCCGATCTCTCTCCTCCTATCAGCTGTCTCTGACTGCATGACGTCCCGTTTCCTAAAGCTCAACCTATCTAAAACTGAGCTTCTCGTCTTCCCTCCCTCTAAAACCTCCATTCCTGCACCTATTTCCCTTCAGGTGAATGGTGCCACCATTACTTCTACCTCTCAGGCTCGTTGCCTAGGGATACTCTTGGACTCTGATCTATCCTTTACTCTTCACATTCAGTTGCTAACCAAATCTCGCTACTTCCACCTAAAAACATTGCACGCGTTTGCCCCGTCTTAATCAGGACTCTGCTAAAATGCTCATCCAAGCTCTTATTATCTCCCTACTTGACTATTGTAACCTTCTCTCTGACCTTAAGAGGTCCCACATTCTGCCTCTGTAGTCTGTAATGAACGCCTATGCCAGGCTCCTACACCTCAACTCCCACACCTCTCACACCTCACCCCATTTGTAAATCTCTGCACTGGCTTCCTGGTTCCTTTAGAATCCAATTCATTATATTGGTTCTCATGTACAAAGCTCTCCATAACCGCGCCGCTACCTACATCTCCTCCCTTATTAGCAGGTACATCCGTCCCGCCCACTTTGCTCAACCATTGATGTGATGCTTTGAGTTCCTCGTACCCGAACCCCCAACTCCCGCCTTCAGGACTTCTCTCGAGCTGCCCTCTTTCTATGGAACTCCCTCCCCCGCAACATCAGACTCTCCCATCTCTCCAGTCCTTCAAGAAGTCTCTGCAAACGCATTACTTTAGAGAAGCCTATCGGCTCACTCCATGATCCCCCATTGTTAATTTCTTGCTCCATCCTCCCACACACCTAATGTGTCACCCCTCTACTCTTAGATTGAAAGCTCTCGAACAGCGTCCTCCCTCTTTTTGTTCTGTGTGTCTCCCGAGCTGCACCCTTTCACCATATATATTTGTTATTCTGTTTCTCCCATTGTACAGCTCTGCGGAACCTGTTGGCGCTTTATAAATACTTGTAACTGTAACTAACTCAACTAAGGCAATAGATTCTGCCTCGTCTTTTGATCTGAGCGCAGAGAAAAACAGTTTTTCAGTTTTTTCAAATGTATCTATTTTGTTTTTTGCTTCAAAATGAAAATTTAAATAATGGTAGTCATTTTGGCATTTGGCAGGCTCCTGAGGTGCAAATCCAGCCCTGTGGGTCACCCCTCTCCTCTTAGATTGTGAGCTCTTGAGCAGGGTCCTCCCTCCTTTTGTTCCATGTGTGTAACATGTATGTATATTTGTTATTCTGTCTTTCCCATTGTACAGCACTAAGGAATTTATTGGCGCTTTATAAATAACTGTAACTGTTGTGCCCCAAGTAAAAGAGAATACTGTGCCCCTAGTAACGCACAAAACTGCAGCATTATACAGCTCCTCTGCTAGAAAAAACTACAGTGACATAGCTTTCTAGAAGATTTAGGAACTACAGTACAAGAAAGCAGCTTTGTACAGCAACACAATTCTTTTACTGCGAAAATGAAAAAACAAAACAGAGCGGGGCTAAATAGACCACTCTACAGGGCATAACCCAAGCGAATTGTATGATAAACTGGTTTGCACACAAGGTGCAACAAGAGTGGCCAGGATAAGGGTTAACTTTATTAAATCCAAAATTATCACAATCCAACCACAAGTGAAGCAAATCTAAATGAAATTGGTCAAAAACAATTGCTAGAGGCGAAGGGTAACACGTCAGACATCAGTTGCCCAAAGGACATACACAGGTAGGGGGTAGTCACTACCTATACCTCTGTGGTTCAAGCCACTTACATAACCAATATTTGAGGAAGCTGAGGGGGAACCCAACATATAAAGCCATACAAGAGACCAATCAAAATGAAGAGAAAAAGTGAGCATGTTAGGTCCATCAAACCTCATAAGGATACTCCGGTCGCCAGGCATTTTCAATCATGTGGCATTTGCCCACTTAATAACTTTAAGTTTTTGGGCATTGAACAGATCAAACTCGGCCCCAGAAAAGGCAATCTTGATAATAAGTTGCTTAAAAGTGAAGCCTTTTGGATATACCGACTTAATACACGATCCCCATCAGGTCTTAATGAGGGTTTTACCTTCACCCCATTTATCTAAATATAAATTATTTTATGTACTTGACGATTAAATATCACCTTGGTTTAGATCCTTGTATCTTTACTCCATTACTATTATATTTTCTGTTGTATATCATTTGGTTAATGTTATTCTCCTTATATATTAATTGTCCATCCCACCTTTACTTTTAGTCTGCCCCTTATATGTTTGTGCCATTGGTCTTTGCAATTAGACATCTAATCATACGTTATATACTTACAGGGGCTTGAGGTGGTCTACTTTTAAGTGGGCTATTTTCAAGTGGAGTTAAAAACAGGAATTCTACCTGTACTGGTCTGGTTTGTATCTTTAGAGGGAGAGAAACCTCTGGTTTATTTGTCAATTTAATTTCTCTTTTTGGTTTTTTTTTCTGCTGGTTTTTTTTTTTCTGCTGTTTTTTTTTTCTGTTGTGCTTTTTGGTTGTTTTTTTTCCCTGGGTGGCTGGTGACTTGTTAATTGGGGGCGTGTAGCCTGTCAGGTGATTTCACTTGTATGGCTACATAATCTCAGGGGCAACTCACTGAGCTTGCTTACAGGGGCTTGAGGTGGTCTACTTTTAAGTGGGCTATTTTCAAGTGGAGTTAAAAACAGGAGTTTACATAACAGGTATCAATTGTTGTTTATATATTTGTTGTCTTGTTTTGGGTATGAGTGTTAGCAAGCTTGAAGGTTTGACCCAGTGCACATCCTGCTGCATGTATGCATGTCTGGAGGAATCCTTCCAGGGTCCATATCTCTGTAGCAAGTGTGAACGTGTAGCTCTTCTGGAAGCTCGTATTGGAGATCTGGAAGGGCAAATCGTAACGCTGAGGCAGATTGACAATCTTGAAAGGAGCCTGCTTCTCACGGAGCAAAGTATAGTTGAGGAATTTAGGGGTGTGGGAGGAGTGGAGTTAACGGGGAACAGGTTGGTAGCTGGGTGTCAGTGACACGTGGTAGCAGGGGGGGAGGGAAGAGGAAAAGGTTGCTAGTCCTGATCTTGCGCACACCAACAGATTTGCCCCTTGAGCGAAGATGTTGGGTGCAGCAGCTCAGGTGTAGCAGTACTGGAGGCTGCTCCCTCTAACAGCCGGGGGATCAGCCCACCAAGTAAGGGAGGGATAAAGAGGGCAAGTAAGCCTAGACAGGTTGTGGTGGTAGGGGACTCTATTATTAAGAGAGTAGACAGGGTAATCTGTCGCGCTGATCGCCTTAACCGGACAGTTTGCTGTCTGCCGGGTGCCCGTGTTAGGCATGTGGTTGACAGAGTTGATAGATTATTGGGAGGGGCTGGAGATGACCCAGCTGTCATGGTCCATATTGGTACCAATGACAAAGTAAGCGGAAGATGGAAGGACCTGAAGAATGATTTCAGGGAATTAGGAAGTAAACTGAAGAAGGTCCTCCAAGGTAGTATTTTCTGAGATCCTACCTGTGCCACGTGCTACAGTGGAAAGGCAGCGGGAGATTAGGGAGGTCAATGCGTGGCTTAAAGCTTGGTGCAGGAAGGAGGGCTTTGGGTTTTTAGAGCACTGGGCTCATTTTGCACTGGGGTACAATCTGTATAGTTGTGATAGATTGCACCTGAATGGAAGAGGGTCTGCTGTGCTAGGGGAGAGGATGGTTAAAAGGTTGGAGGAGACTTTAAACTAGTGGAAGGGGGGAGGGATACAGTATCTTACAAAATGGAGACAGAGCAGATAGCGCAAGGGTTTCAGTTCAGACTAAGGGGGTGGAGCCGGGGGATGGGTAATGTCAGAAAGTGGAGGCATGTAATGTAAAGTCGCATTCAGCATGTGTGGGTAGAGACAACATTAAATGTATGCTTGCTAATGCAAGGAGCCTTAATAACAAGATGGGGGAACTAGAGGTAATAGCATACACTAAGCAATACGACATTATAGGAATAACAGAAACATGGTGGGACGAAACGCATGACTGGGCTGTAAACTTAAACGGTTATACATTGTTTAGAAAGGATAGGAAACATAAGAAAGGGGGTGGAGTGTGTTTATATGTAAATCAGGATTTAAAGCCTAATATTACACAACTGGAAAGCGATGAGGGAAATGTGGAATCCTTATGGGTAAATATTTCGTTGGGGAATAAACAGGGAAGTCAATTATTGGTTGGCATATGCTATAAACCACCTAATATAGATAATGATGAGGAAGAACAACTGTTAGAGCAAATTAGGAAGGCTGCAGATCATGGTAGCACTTTAATTATTGGAGATTTTAATTACCCGGACATTAATTGGGATAGTGGGACTAGTAATTCAGCAAAGGGAATCCGGTTTCTGAACATTTTAAATGATACCTTCATGTCACAACTGGTAGAAACACCAACTAGAGAGGATAACTGTCTGGACCTGGTTATAACAAATAATGTGGATCTTTTCTCAAATATTAATGTAAAAGAACAGTTGGGAAATAGCGACCATAACATGGTGACTTTTGAAATAAACTCAAAAAAACACATTCATAAGGGGCATGCTAAAACATATAATTTTAAAAAGGCCAACTTTATTAAAATAAAGGAAGCTCTCAATGTCATTGACTGGCAGAAACTCTTTCACGGGAAAAACACTGAGGATAAGTGGAATATCTTTAAACTAACACTAGAAAACACACGTCACAATATATTCCACTGGTTAATAAATATAAAAGAAACAGACTGAAACCAATGTGGCTTAGTAGGAAGGTAACTAAGGAAATGAAAAATAAAAAGAAGGCATTTAAAGCTTTTAAATTTGATAAATCTGAGGCATCCTATAAAGCATATAGGGCAGCCAATAAAGCATGTAAAAATGCGATTAGATGGGCTAAACTAGAAAATGAAAAAGAAATAGCCAAAGAGAGCAAGACCAACCCTAAAAGATTCTTTAGGTACATAAATTCTAAAAAACCCAAGAGTGAAAATGTAGGTTCACTAAAATCTGAGTCAGGGTTATTGTTAACTGAAGATCAGGATAAGCAGAAATTTTAAATGATTATTTTTCTTCAGTATTTATCAAAGAGAAACCTATAACAGGAGACATGAAATTCATTAATAAAAACTTACTAATACAAAGTGACTGGTTGACTCAGGACAAGGTTTTACACAAATTAAACAATGTGAATGTTAATAAAGCCCCAGGGCCAGATGGAATTCACCCGCGAGTACTAAGAGAGCTATGTGTTGAAATATGTAAACCTCTGTTCTTAATCTTTCAAGATTCTTTTCTTTCAGGAATAGTACCAGAGGATTGGAGAAAAGCTGACGTGGTCCCTATATTTAAGAAAGGTTTAAAATTTGTGCCTGGGAATTATAGACCTGTGAGCTTAACATCTGTGGCTGGGAAAGTATTTGAGGGGTTACTAAGGGATAATATTCAGGAATTTATTGGGAGGTATAATGTAATTGGCAAAAATCAGCATGGTTTCATGAAACACAGATCATGTCAGACTAACCTAATTACGTTCTATGAGGAAGTAAGTAGAAGTATAGATCAGGGGGTCGCAGTGGATGTGATTTACTTAGATTTTGCCAAAGCTTTCGACACAGTTCCACACAAAAGGTTACTACTTAAATTAAGAAAAAATGGTCTAGATGAAAATACTTGTTCTTGGATAGAAAACTGGCTAAAAGATAGGGTACAGAGAGTGGTCATAAATGGTACATTTTCAAGATGGACACCAGTGGTAAGTGGTGTCCCTCAGGGGTCTGTTATAGGACCAATACTATTCAATTTATTTATAAATGACCTTGAGATAGGCATTGAAAGTCATGTATCAGTGTTTGCAGATGACACAAAGCTAGGAAAAGTAATACAATGTGAGCAGGATGTTACTTCGCTGCAGAGGGATTTAGATAAATTGGGGGACTGGGCACTTAAATGGCAGATGAAATTTAATCTAGATAAATGTAAAGTTATGCACTTTGGAGTGAAGAACACACAAGCAATTTATACCCTAAATGGTACGGAGTTAGGGAAATCCAAGCAGGAGAAGGATTTGGGAATAATCATAGACTTCAAACTAAGTAACAATGTGCAATGTCAAACAGCAGCCGCCAAGGCCAGCAAAGTACTGGCATGCATTAAAAGGGGAGTTCACTCACGGGATGAAAACATAATTTTGCCTCTGTATAAATCAATGGTCAGGCCGCACCTTGAATATGCCGTGCAATTTTGGGCACCTGTCTTAAAAAAATTATTATATCGTTAGAAAAAGTGCAGAGACGGGCAACTAAATTAATAAGGGGGATGGAAGGGTTAAGTTATGAGGAAAGACTAACAAGCTTAAACCTGTTTAGTTTAGAGAAAAGGCGCCTTAGAGGGGATCTGATAACCTTATATAAATATATACGGGGCCATTATCAACCATTGTCTGATAACCTATTCATTAACAGGACTATACATAGGACAAGGGGTCATCCATTTAGACTGGAAGAAAGAAAATTTAGCTTAAAGCATAGGAAGGGTTATTTTACGGTGAGAACAATAAAGCTGTGGAATTCTCTGCCTGTTGAGGTGGTTGGGTCAGAGTCTGTACAGACTTTTAAAAAACGACTGGATGACTTCCTGCAGACACAGAATATTAAGGGTTATATAATATTTAATATGTGGGTAAAAGCTTCTTGATCCAAGGAGAAATCTGACTGCCATTCTGGGGTCAAGAAGGAATTTTTTCCCAGTATGTTGCATATTGGCGAGCGCTTCAGACTGGGTTTTTTGCCTTCTTTTGGATCAACAGCAGTAGGTTATGTGGGAGAGGCTGAACACGATGGACGCATGTCTTTTTTCAGCCTATATAACTATGTAACTATGTAACTTATTTCCATAATAAATTTTTGTGCAACATTAGATCATCGCCAATTCGTTCCTTCCGTTTTAGGATCAATTTTGCTCTCCTTTAGGTTCATGTGTTTTATGGGTAATTATTGCTGATAGAGTCCAGTCTAACTTCGGTTCTTTACATATTCCACTTCATGGTCCCTTCAGACATTTATGGTATTGGCCAATTTCTTACCACGTGACCGTTGTTAGATTGGTTCTCAGCCCTGACGGGTTGTGTCAGTGGTTGCTATAGACACGCGGTGTATTAATGTTGGGCATTTACTATCATCACATTATGCATTACGTACCTTTTAGAATCTCTGACTACCAACATTTGGTTATTTTTATGCACGTTTGTCAGGTGTTGAAAATAATTCCATGTTTGACCCTTTGCATTTATGATTGTTATCTACGTTTTGTATTATTGTATTACCTTCCAATATTACATCCGCAACGCCACTATTCTATTTGCTTTTACAGTGAGTAACTCTCGCTGCTCTTCCGTTCGATACGTATAGTATTCGTTATGCTACTACATTACAGACAAATGTCCGGCGTCGGTCTGGCGCATTATCTCCTATCTGTTCCCATGGTGTGTTGGGATATTTATTTATCATTATTATCCTCTATAATCTTGCCACACTAGGGTCAGGTCTTATGACTATCATTCTTGTTGCTGTTTACTATAGTTGCTAGGCATATGAATTCCTCTAGCTCATTGGCATCCCTTATCATGTGACCTATTACGTTACCGGAAGGAATTCCCCGGCATGTTGCACTATGGACCTGCACGGACGCCGGCTAATGGCCAGCTGCATGCAATTAACTCATGATTATTTTGGTACATATTGGGGTGAGTCAGACGGGCACTTCAGCTCTAGACTAAGACCGGTGTGGGCGAAACGCGTTGAGTTATGCCCTAATTTTGTCACTTTTTCTCTTCTTTTTGATTGGTCTCTTGTATGGCTTTATATGTTGGGTTCCCCCTCAGCTTCCTCTAATATTGGGTATGTAGGTGGCTTGAACCACCGAGGTATAGGCAGTGACTACCCCCTACCTGTGTATGTCCTTTGGGCAACTGATGTCTGACGTGTTACCCTTCGCCTCTTGCAATTGTTTTTGACCAATTTCATTTAGATTTGCTTCACTTGTGGTTGGTTCGTGATAATTTTGGTCTTAATAAAGTTAACCCTTATCCTGGCCAATTCTTTTACTGCCCTGTCTATTCTGGACTCACTCTCTGCGTGATTATACAGTGAGGAGCAGCCTTACCTACCCCTGTGCAGGACTCCGAACAGCTGCCAGGACAAAGGTCAGAACTGGGTTGTTCTGTTTCTTAATGTACTGAAATGATCCATGAGGTTCTGTTAACAGCAACGTCTTTATTATTATGAGACATGAGATGTGAGCTGCGTTCCTGACTCTGAGCTAGCTCTCTTGCACACTAACACATCCTGGGGCCCCAGCTCACTTCCTGTTCCCCGACCCTTATGAATATGCATTACTTACTCAGCTCAGCACATCCTTTCTTTTCTACAAAAACAGACAAACAACAAAACACAAACATTGATAATAAACAATAGAAAAATTTCCTCAGAAACAAGATGTTTATGCATTTTGGCATGACAATCAACTTCGAACACATAACTATGTATAAAAGAAATGTCTGAGTTTAGTGAGTTTAGAGTTTACATTCTTCAATGAGTCTTTGTGGACTTCTGACAGCTATGCCACTGGATGTATGTTGCGCCCCTTGTGATAACTGTTGTAAAGCTCTTCCTGGATGCTATACTGGGGCAGGAATATCCTCTGAATTGTCAGTATCCTCAAAAAGGGCTCCTCAGGGGTATTTATCCAAAATGGTTCCCAATGAATTACATCTTGGTCCAGGGCCGTCTTTAAGGTGGGGCAAATGGGGCAGCTGCCCCAGGCCCAGCCATTGTTTAGGGGCCCAGTTAGGCAGCTGTCCCCAGTGGCAGAACTACCAGGGTCGCATTTGCATCCAGGCCCTGGCAATCCGCCACTGGAGGGGGGCCCTGGCAGTTGCATTTATAATTGGGACGGAGGAGTAGGAGAATTCAATTCCCCCTGACTCCTCCCTGATGCTGATGTGTCCCGTGAGTCAGTTACATAGCACCGGCGCCTGTGATGTCACAACCGGCAACGTGACCACCAGGGATCCAGCAGACAGATCGGCGCTTCCTGCCTGCCACAAGTTGAAAGCTGCCGCCCAGGACAGTGAGGTGTGGAGGAGGAGGCTGCGTGCTCCAGGGAAGAGAGCAGTGTGACAGAAGGCATGTGACTGGGAGGGACGGGACAGCAGCTCCGGGCAGTGGAAGGACCTGATGCCTTTAGAGTTGTTCCTCCTCCCGCCTTCATGTCCCTGGAGCCCTGCGGATTATAGTGCACACACAGGAACCACTATGCACAGCCTCCAGTGAGTGCCTGCTCTCAGCTTCAGGGCTGATGCTGGGCTCCGGAAGCTACAGGCTGTTCATAGCAGTGGGAACCTGGCATCCTGTCCCACGTCCTGCTGAGGGAGGAGCAGAGATCCAATCCGACCAGGCTGCCAGGTGAGAAACTATCTGCCCTCTGTCTGGACTGTCAGCTCTCACATCTTGGCTTCCCCCTTGCAGCTGCAGAGACCCCCACTCCCCCTGCTTACACACACACCCCCCCACTGTAAGCTGTAATATGTGAGGGGTCTCCTTGTGTCGAGGAGCAGACATTCCTGGACACAGGAGACCCCTCACATATTTTAACCCCTGCTCGAAGGGACAATCTTCATGTGCTTAATGTGCTGTGGCATCTCCCCTCCTCCTCACCATGCTTTCCACCCAGCAAGGAGAAGACAGGCAGTGCCCTGCCTTGCCTGGCATAAAATACAGTATTATGCAGGTCAGAAACGGGGCCCTAAACAAGTCACTGATTATAGGACCCCCTGCTCCCCCACCATCACCCCTCCCTCCATTTCCCTCCAGCCCCACTTAATTGACAAAATTTAATTGTGGCAATTTAAGTGTATATATGACATACCGTAGAAATGTGCATATGATGAATGCTTAATGTGTATATGTTGCATAAATGTGTATATATGACGGGAAAATGTGAATGAGGTATATATATAATATAACTGTGTATATGATGTATAAAATGTGTATGTGTATACAGGTTGTGCATACAATGGTACGTGTATATAGCATGTGTATATATGTGTGCACAGAGATAGTGTGTTATATATTTTTTACAGTACGTGTATTAAAGATGTGTATATGATGTGTAATTGTAAAAAAAAAAAAAAATGATTTTAGTTTTTTGAGACAAGCCCCTGTGTGTGTTTTTATTTATTTATTTTTTAGGATGTTGTGGAGAACAAAATTGCATGGAGGGGCCCAAGAAAATGTTTGCCCAGGGCCCAGTCAATATTAAAGACGGCCCTGTCTTGGTCATGTTGCATGTCAGAGAAAGCCTTTTCAGAATCCTCACCATTACTTAAACTATCCATGTCCAGTGACTGTGGTAGGTCCAGAGAGTGACATGGTATCTTCAATAAATGTTTCTGATTGCGTCTAAACACCACTCCATGTTTTGTTTTAACTTCAAAAGACCTGTCTGTGACTTGACACAGCACTACAGCTTCATTCGTCCCGTGCTGACCAGTCCAGAGCTTTACAGTGTCCCCAACCTGCAGCATTTTTACATTCTTTGCACTTTTGTCATAGTTCCTTTTCTGACATTCCCTAATTCCGTCCTTCTTTGCAATGTAGGAAGTATGCAACTTTCGGTTATTGTGATACTGTGTCAATTTCAATTGTGGTAACATACAGGGTTATTCAAAGAGATCCGAATTGCTGAAAATCAGCATTCGGTTACCTTTCTTGGCCATTTGGCTATCCAGAGAGCAGGCAGTTCGCCAAATGTTGGCGAATTGCCTGCACATACGGTGCCTGTTCGGTGCCTGTTCGAGGGTAGTGAAACCCCCATAGAGAAGCAATGCTTCATCTATTCAGAGAACAAAAAACAGCAGTGAAAAGTTCCCGAAATTCCCTGCCATTCGGTTGCTTCATTCGACAGGTTTATTCAGGCGAATCCCATAGGCTTCAAAGTTAAAAATATTCCCGTTTTATTCCAATATCTAATAAACCGTTTATTTATAGATTTTTTAGGAGCTTTTAAGCATTTTTCAGGATTTTTTTGCAAAAACATTTTTTCAGGTTATTTGTTTGTTTTTTAAATTTTTTTCTTTTTCTGTAACAGCCCTTCTTATTATCATTCATTGGGTCTCATATGTAAATTTCAGACATTTTCATTCAGTAGTTTGCTTGCAAATAGCATTTCGCTTTTCAAACATTCAAGCGTACTGGTTTTTTTTTCACTCCATTCGTCTGCGGTGTCGGGTTTTTCCGGTGGCTGCTCTGCACTCTGATCGGCTCCTGCTCGGGTTTCTCCGGCGTCCCGGCGGGGATAATCCAGATGTTTTTGCAGATTTCGGTGTGCATTCGCCCTGGTTTTGCGGTGAGTTTTCAGCGGGTTTGCAGCAACTTTTCCCTGTATTACGGCGGCCCTATGGTGCTTGCTGAATACACCGCAGGGTCGCCGAAATGGGATCGCCAAATTATACCGAATTGAAGAGAACAAAAAGTCACCGAACGTGCGGTGACTTTTCGATTCTCTTTGAATAACCCTGTTAATCTTTATCTGACAACCAGAGAACAATTCCGTGAGAGATTTGCCCCCCTCCAAAGGTGTGGCTTTATAATTAAGCAAAGCAACCTGTGGTGCCTCACCTGAATGACTTGCCTTGGTAAAGAGTCTCTTAATGATTTTAACTCCACACTCCGCTAATCCATTGCTTTGAGGATATTTTGGACTAGAGGTTCTGTGAGGAAATCCAAACTCTTCAGAAAATGCTTACAGTACCTGCAGGAAAACTGGGGACCATTGTCAGTTTTTAGGATCGTAGGTATGCCAAATTTTGAAAATATTGCTCGTAATTTCCGGCATACATGCTCTGAGGACGTATTCTTGAGTTTTAGCAACCTCAGGGTATGATGAGTAAGAGTCCAGCACTGCTAGGTAATCACATCCATCAAGTGAAAATATATCCACTACCCAGGGCCGGATTTGCACCTCAGGAGCCTGTAGGCACGGAAATGTAAAGCGCCCCTACCCCCCCAAACAAAACAAAAAAGAAACATGCCAAAATTACTATTTAATTTTTTATTTTGAGGCTAAGAAAACTAAAAAAAAATACAGTTTTAAAAAACTGAATCAGTTTTTCTCCGTGCTCAAATCAAAAGAAGAGGTAGAATCTGTTGCCTTAGTTACAGTTACAAGTATTTATAAAGTGCTAACAAATTCCTTAACGCTGTACAATGGGAGAAACAGAATAACAAATATACATATATGTTACACACATGGAACAGAAGGAGGGAGGACCTTGCTCGAGAGCTTACAATCTAAGTGGAGAGGGGTGACACATTAGGTGAGGGAGAATAGGGTATTTGAAGTAGTCGTTGCATGAGGACTGAATGGGAAAATGGAGCAAGAAATGTGCAGTGGGGGATCATGGAGTGAGTTGATAGGCTGCGATAGTAATGCGTTTACAGAGACTTCTTGAAGGACTGGAGAGACAGGCGAGTCTGATGTTGCGGGGGAGGGAGTTCCATAGAAAGGATGCAGCTCGGGAGAAGTCCTGAAGGCGAAAGTTGGGGGTGCGGGTATGAGGAACTGATAGCATCAGATCATTGGTAGAGCGAAGTGGTCGGGATGGGATGTAGTGTAGAGATTAACAGAGAGGTGAGGTGTGAGCGGTGCAGGAGGTGAGGTGTATGAGTCTGGCACAGGCGTTCATTACAGACTGCAGAGGCAGAATCTGGGATCTCTTAAGGCCAGAGAGAAAGAGGTTACAGTAGTCAAGGCAGGAGATAATAAGTGCTTGGATGAGCATTTTAGTAGAGTCTGGATTAGGGATCTGCGTTTTGATTCGGTCAGATTTTTTTTTTTTTCACGAATCGAGCCGATTCGGTGCCTCGGACTCGGACGATTTTCCGAATCGGATCGGATCTGAAATGTCCGATACAAAAGAATTTCCGATCTGAAACAAATTAATTTCGTTATTTCCTATGGACGTTCCATTCGTGATTTCGGTTCCATTTCGGTAATTTCAGACATTGTATTTTTCAGTTCCATTGCTGATTCCGTATTTTCTTATGAATATGCATTGCACAACTATATTTAATCACATTAAAATGGTATGAAAGGAACAAAAATGAACAAAACGATTTAAAAGACGCAAAACTAGCCCAAATGGTCTGACTTTAAAAATAAAAACCAGAAAAGGTTTTAAGATGGAAAATAAGATGAACAAAATTATCTGAAATGAAAAAAAAAATACCAGAACAAATAAAATGATTTAAAACAAAATAAATAAATAAATAAAATAAATAAATAAATAATGCACCATATGAATCCGCACACTGCGGGGAAGCGCCTCCTCTGCAGTATAATTAATGCAGCATATGAATCCACACACTGCTGGGAAGCGCCTCTCTGCGGTATAATTAATGCATATTCATAAGAAAAATAGGATCTTTATTTAACCCTTTCGCTGCGGATGACGTGGGGCATGTCCTGATTGACTCCCGCTATACGCGGAGGACATGCCCCACACGTCATCCACCAGCGGGAGCCCCGGTGGAGATACTTACCTCTCTGTCCGGGGTCCTGCGGCATTCTGGCTTCAGGGAAGCCAGGCGCCTAAGATAGCCCGGCCCCCAGCATAAATGACGTCATCGCGCTTGCGCGATGATGTAATTTCCAGGCGACCCCCGGCAAAGCCGGGAGATCGCCTGAAAGGGAGGGGGGATCCTTTTGGGAGTGTTTTAAAGCATAAACCAGGCACTGCTTTGAAGGGCAGGGTCTGCCCTTTAAAGCGGTGCCTGGTTTTTAACCCTATAATTGCCAGATAGTGATCGGCGCCGCTCGGCAGCCGATCGTAATCTGTCTCTGGTGGGGGCCGCCATCTTGGATGGCGGCTCCACCTCCGGGTTTCCCCTGGCTCCTGACGTGTTGTGCATAGCACGATGACATCAGATAGCCGGGGAACCCCTAGCTGCCCGGGGATTTCCCAATGAAATCCCCTGGTGGAGATACAGGGTTCATTTGAACCCCGATATCTCCGGAACCGTGGCAGCTAGGAAGTCATGCATGGTGTCATTTGAAAGGCCTGAACATGACCAGGACAAACATGACAAAGTAAAAAGAAATTTAAAAAAATTAAATAAATAAAAAATAATAAAAAAAAACCAATAAAAAAAAACATGCTTTTTTTGTGTGTTGCTTTTATTAATGCAGCAATATTGTTAACATTTCAATTACAAAGTGAACAATGATGCTGCACTAATGATTTTTTTCTATGGAGTGCGCTTGCAAAAGAATCACGTAATTCCCCCCAAAAAATGTAACGAGTCCCCATTTCTAATTTTTGTACAAGTGCACCCCATAGAAAATATAACCGCAAACGCTCATGTGAAAAAAAACACTTTACACACTGCAGATGATTGAAAATTCAAATTGTATTGCATTTTTGTTATAATATACAGGCAGGACATGACGTATACATCTAAAAATTATATTTTATGAATCTGCGGAGTCTGCCGGAAAGAACGATATATAATATGTCTGGGTCATGTAATAAAACGTGGCTTCTAAACGCGTTTAAATATGATGAGCAAAAGCAGTAAAAATGAGCTCAGCACACAGCGGTGAAATGGCTCAGCAGTGAAGGGGTTAATAAAAACGATAGAATCGGCAGAATTACCGTATCGACAGAAATATCGGATCATCTGAAATACCATTAGTTTAAGTCAAAATGAATAGACACTTTGAAACGAGGAGAACAGATGTTCCAAAAAAAAACCTAAAATTTCCGATATCACGAAAAAAAAAAAAAATCGATACGATAAATGAGCCGAAACGAAACGGAAAATGTCCGAAACGATCCGAAAGGAAAATTTTAAAAACCCGAACGAGCCGAACCGAAAAATAAATAAATAAAAATAAAAATATCGGTGCACATCCCTAGTCTGGTTTAAGAAAGGGACAGATGCGTGCAATGTTTTTTAGGTGGAAGTAGCAAGATTTGGTTAGAGACTGTATGTCAGGAGTAAAGGATAGATTGGGGTCCAAAAGGACCCTGAGGCAATGAGCCTGAGAGATAGAAGTAATGGTGGCACCATTCACCTGAAGAGAAATTCGCGCAGGAATGGATGTTTTAGAGGGAGGGAAGACGAGAAGTTCAATTTTCGAGAGGTTGAAATTTAGGAAATGGAAAGTCATCCAGTCAGAGACAGCCGATAGGCAGGCTCTAACACAGTCCAACACCGGAGTAGCTCAAGAGGGAAGTCGGATCAAGAGATGGCTTTTTTTTATAATGGGGGTGATCACAGCACGTTTGAATACAGAGGGGAAGAATCCAGTGGAGAGGGAGTGGTTAAAAATATGAGTCAAAGCAGGGACAGTAACTGGTAGGACAGGCCAAATAAGGTTTGAGGGGATGGGATCAAGTGGACAGGTGGTCAGGTAGGAGGACATAAGAAGTTCTGTTATATCCTCCTCCGAGACTGGAGAAACGGAAGACATACAGGGTTATTCAGATAGAAGTGAAAACCACGAGAATGGTAGGAGAAGTAAAAATTCTAGGTCAAAATAGTCGATTTAGAAAGTTAGATAAATGGGAGAATTTTTCTGGTTTGGCTAGTTTGACCTAGAATTTTCACTTCTCCAGTCATTCTCCTGAGGTTCACCTTTCTCTGAATAACCCTGAATGTAGAAGAGGGGGCCGGGAGTGAGGGAGTCAGTGGGGTAGAATGGTTAAAGGAGGCGGCCAGTGAATGCAGCAGCATTGTTTTATGTTTTATATGTAAAAGCATATATTGCCTCAGCTGTAAAAGATAGAAAAAAATGTTTTGCATTTACTTTTTTCATTTTTTTTATATTTACACATTACATGGTCATGTTTGGTATCACAGTAAAGACTACACTCTGACCTTTCTAATGACACCTCACTTAACCTTGTGCGGTGTACAATTCAGAGATGCAGGTTCCAAAGTCCCCCTGTCTCTCCTCACTGCAGCGCCACGGTCTAGGTTGTGTATTAAACAATGCTTTGCTTCACCAGATACACACTTGCTGGCAGTGTGGGAAATGATAAGGTGAGTTAGTGCAGCATCACTGTTCACGTTATAATTGTAAACTGGATAATAGTGCCGTGTTAGAAAAAAAAGAGAAAATATTATTTTAGTAGATATTTTATTTTTACATAAGTCTAACCTGGTTATGTTTGGCATCACTGGAAAGGCTATAAGCTGACCTTTCCAATGATACCTCATGTGTCCCTCCAGCCCTTAGGGCTCTAGAGATACAGTGGTCTAAATTATTGCAAATTGAAAAAAAAACACACAGAGCAAAGCGCCCCCTTGTGGCAGGCGCCTGTAAGCACATGCCTACTCTGCCTATTTATAAATCCGGCCCTGGACCCTTCCAGGTTAACAAATAATCGATTTCCAACAATTAATAATCTTTATTCGAAATTAAACACATATTACAAAAAAAATTGGTTAAAAACCCATTAATGTGTATCATTAAGTGCAAACTGGCAACAATTATATGATTAACCATTTAGGTCAGCCATTCCATCAGTCATTTAATGGACCAAGTGTCAATATCAATCCTAATAACATACTATATCAGCATGAGGGAACTGAACAATTGGACCCAAGGAAATGGTAGTTTTAAATTACTAAGTGAGGGGTTATCATCAGAGTGTTATTTAGACCAATGTGATATTACAATTCTGGTTTATCAACATAATTTAGTGGTCAACCCGGGTTTAAGAATTTATCCACAATACATTTTTTCTGAGATCCTACCTGTGCCACGTGCTACAGTGGAAAGGCAGCGGGAGATTAGGGAGGTCAATGCGTGGCTTAAAGTTTGGTGCAGGAAGGAGGGCTTTGGGTTTTTAGAGCACTGGGCTCATTTTGCACTGGGGTACAATCTGTATAGTTGTGATAGATTGCACCTGAATGGAAGAGGGTCTGCTGTGCTAGGGGAGAGGATGGTTAAAAGGTTGGAGGAGACTTTAAACTAGTGGAAGGGGGGGAGGGATACAGTATCTTACAAAATGGAGACAGAGCAGATAGCGGAAGGGTTTCAGTTCAGACTAAGGGGGGTGGAGCCGGGGGGATGGGTAATGTAAGAACAGTGGAGGCATATAATGTAAAGTCGCATTCAGCATGTGTGGGTAGAGACAACATTAAATGTATGCTTGCTAATGCAAGGAGCCTTAATAACAAGATGGGGGAACTAGAGGTAATAGCATACACTAAGCAATACGACATTATAGTAATAACAGAAACATGGTGGGACGAAACGCATGACTGGGCTGTAAACTTAAACGGTTATACATTGTTTAGAAAGGATAGGAAACATAAGAAAGGGGGTGGAGTGTGTTTATATGTAAATCAGGATTTAAAGCCTAATATTACACAACTGGAAAGCGATGAGGGAAATGTGGAATCCTTATGGGTAAATATTTCGTTGGCGAATAAACAGGGAAGTCAATTATTGGTTGGCATATGCTATAAACCATCTAATATAGATAATGATGAGGAAGAACAACTGTTAGAGCAAATTTGGAAGGCTGCACATCATGGTAGCACTTTAATTATTGGAGATTTTAATTACCCGGACATAAATTGGGATAGTGGGACTAGTAATTCAGCAAACGGAATCCGGTTCCTGAACATTTTAAATGATACCTTCATGTCACAACTGGTAGAAACACCAACTAGAGAGGATAACTGTCTGGATCTGGTTATAACAAATAATGTGGATCTTTTCTCAAATATTAATGTAAAAGAACAGTTGGGAAATAGCGACCATAACATGGTGACTTTTGAAATAAACTCAAAAAAACACATTCATAAGGGGCATGCTAAAATATATAATTTTAAAAAGGCCAACTTTATTAAAATAAAGGAAGCTCTCAATGTCATTGACTGGCAGAAACTCTTTCACGGGAAAAACACTGAGGATAAGTGGAATATCTTTAAACTAACACTAGAAAAGTACACGTCACAATATATTCCACTGGTTAATAAATATAAAAGAAACAGACTGAAACCAATGTGGCTTAGTAGGAAGGTAACTAAGGAAATGAAAAATAAAAAGAAGGCATTTAAAGCTTTTAAATTTGATAAATCTGAGGCATCCTATAAAGCATATAGGGCAGCCAATAAAGCATGTAAAAATGCGATTAGATGGGCTAAACTAGAAAATGAAAAAGAAATAGCCAAAGAGAGCAAGACCAACCCTAAAAGATTCTTTAGGTACATAAATTCTAAAAAACCCAAGAGTGAAAATGTAGGTTCACTAAAATCTGAGTCAGGGTTATTGTTAACTGAAGATCAGGATAAAGCAGAAATTTTAAATGATTATTTTTCTTCAGTATTTATCAAAGAGAAACCTATAACAGGAGACATGAAATTCATTAATAAAAACTTACTAATACAAAGTGACTGGTTGACTCAGGACAAGGTTTTACACAATTAAACAATGTGAATGTTAATAAAGCCCCAGGGCCAGATGGAATTCACCCGCGAGTACTAAGAGAGCTATGTGTTGAAATATGTAAACCTCTGTTCTTAATCTTTCAAGATTCTTTTCTTTCAGGAATAGTACCAGAGGATTGGAGAAAAGCTGACGTGGTCCCTATATTTAAGAAAGGTTTAAAATTTGTGCCTGGGAATTATAGACCTGTGAGCTTAACATCTGTGGCTGGGAAAGTATTTGAGGGGTTACTAAGGGATAATATTCAGGAATTTATTGGGAGGTATAATGTAATTGGCAAAAATCAGCATGGTTTCATGAAACACAGATCATGTCAGACTAACCTAATTACGTTCTATGAGGAAGTAAGTAGAAGTATAGATCAGGGGGTCGCAGTGGATGTGATTTACTTAGATTTTGCCAAAGCTTTCGACACAGTTCCACACAAAAGGTTACTACTTAAATTAAGAAAAAATGGTCTAGATGAAAATACTTGTTCTTGGATAGAAAACTGGCTAAAAGATAGGGTACAGAGAGTGGTCATAAATGGTACATTTTCAAGATGGACACCAGTGGTAAGTGGTGTCCCTCAGGGGTCTGTTATAGGACCAATACTATTCAATTTATTTATAAATGACCTTGAGATAGGCATTGAAAGTCATGTATCAGTGTTTGCAGATGACACAAAGCTAGGAAAAGTAATACAATGTGAGCAGGATGTTACTTCGCTGCAGAGGGATTTAGATAGATTGGGGGACTGGGCACTTAAATGGCAGATGAGATTTAATCTAGATAAATGTAAAGTTATGCACTTTGGAGTGAAGAACACACAAGCAATTTATACCCTAAATGGTACGGAGTTAGGGAAATCCAAGCAGGAGAAGGATTTGGGAATAATCATAGACTTCAAACTAAGTAACAATGTGCAATGTCAAACAGCAGCCGCCAAGGCCAGCAAAGTACTGGCATGCATTAAAAGGGGAGTTCACTCACGGGATGAAAACATAATTTTGCCTCTGTATAAATCAATGGTCAAGCCGCACCTTGAATATGCCGTGCAATTTTGGGCACCTGTCTTAAAAAAAGATATTATATCGTTAGAAAAAGTGCAGAGACAGGCAACTAAATTAATAAGGGGGATGGAAGGGTTAAGTTATGAGGAAAGACTAACAAGCTTAAACCTGTTTAGTTTAGAGAAAAGGCGCCTTAGAGGGGATCTGATAACCTTATATAAATATATACGGGGCCATTATCAACCATTGTCTGATAACCTATTCATTAACAGGACTATACATAGGACAAGGGGTCATCCATTTAGACTGGAAGAAAGAAAATTTAGCTTAAAGCATAGGAAGGGTTATTTTACGGTGAGAACAATAAAGCTGTGGAATTCTCTGCCTGTTGAGGTGGTTGGGTCAGAGTCTGTACAGACTTTTAAAAAACGACTGGATGACTTCCTGCAGACACAGAATATTAAGGGTTATAATATTTAATATGTGGGTAAAAGCTTCTTGATCCAAGGAGAAATCTGACTGCCATTCTGGGGTCAAGAAGGAATTTTTTCCCAGTATGTTGCATATTGGCAAGCATTCAGACTGGGTTTTTTGCCTTCTTTTGGATCAACAGCAGTAGGTTATGTGGGAGAGGCTGAACCTGATGGACGCATGTCTTTTTTCAGCCTATGTAACTATGTAACTATGTAACATTACGGATCAATTTCATTCCTCAGAATTCAAGCAGATTTATACATACCACTCCAATAATTGATCTAGCAATTGTACTTAGGGGTCATCATGGTACTACATATATATATGATTTGGTGTGTCGAAGAGGAGGTATTTATACCAAAGGTATTAAGATATATCTTACCACCATACACTTAAATTGTTCTCCTTCCTCAAATAGGAGAGAGGAGAAAAGGCAGAGGATTTTGGGGCACCACTATTCAGTTTGACCTACCGGGTCACCAATTCACAACTCGATTGCCAATCAATTAAAAGGTACATAACCACCAATTTTGGTCAAAATTCATAAAGGTCACTTGAGAAACCCATCACAATTGGCCATTTGTTAAGACAAAAAGGACAACAGTTAAAAAGTAAGGACACCCAACGCGTTTCGCCGTCAATCAATATGGCTTCATCAGGAGTGGTCCTACAGTAGGGTGGTCACTGTTTATATAGTCTCAAAGGAAGTTACCAAGCGTGTCCAGGCGTCTCGTAATTGCTAACTGGATTTCCGGTGTTCCGTTGTGTAGTGTCATTTCCTGTGTGCCATCGCACTTCTGGTCATGGGAGAGACACTATCGCATAATGTATTGTACCGATATCAATTAATTATATGCTGGAAACAGCTATTAAACCACCATGGAAGCTGGGCCATGGTTTCCCGTCTTTATATCTCCAGTTAAGTTTCCTCCATTCCTCTGTCACCTTAGATGTTTCATAACCGGATGTTATTAAATTGGACTTCCGGTGTCCCATTGATTCGCATCATTTCCAGCCAAGAAAAAGATCTAGTCAAATGCAGGGCTCTTACATGCATTTTAGATATGGGACTCATGGGTTTAGAACTCAAACAGATTTAACATAAAGTTATATAAGAGTATACATTCCTTTTCCTTTACGATGCACCCAAGGGGATCCCGTACTTGACAGTCAGGTGTTGCTAGGCAACCAACTGGCGTCTATGCCGGGAATAAGAATCCACTTCCAATCATAATAAGAGGCGATGGAGGCAGCAATTATTAGGTAGATCAAAGCCATATCATTAATAATGTTGCTAACCACACGCCATCCCGAACATTAAACAAGGGTGCACAAAGCTACAAAGAATACTCTCACTAATTGTTAATAGTTTATATGAAGACAATAAACCCATATCATAACCGAGTTAAGCCAAATAAGGATCGTGGGTTTAGGAGGATCTATTAGGGTAATTACAAATTGTAGGAGACTAGTTGTAACTCAAAATACGGTTACATTTTTCCCTCCCAATTT
Source organism: Leptobrachium leishanense (assembly GCA_009667805.1). Lineage (NCBI taxonomy): Eukaryota > Metazoa > Chordata > Amphibia > Anura > Megophryidae > Leptobrachium > Leptobrachium leishanense. The sequence goes on along the minus strand of CM019070.1, from coordinate 100,476,271 downwards.
TCCATGGAAGGTGACTCACCATAATCATCAAAAAGGTTATTGTGTAATACAGAAGACATAAATTTAGTATGGCAGATTATGAATTATATGAAAGGGGAGAAAGTGAAGCCCTCATTCAGGCCTCTCGGGTATCTTGTTCCCAATCGATATATCCAATAGGCCTCTCTTTGACGTAACTTTTTATCCAGGTTGCCTCCACGTTGTCCCATACAGACCTGTTCAATTACCATAAATTTCAAATCCTCAGCACTATTCTGGTGCTGATGGCGGAGGTGCCTTGTCATCGGGGTGTCTCGTGGGTACCTCACCGAGCGTACATGTTCCAGGATCTGTACCTTCAAAGGACGTATTGTCTTTCCAATATACTTACGTCCGCAACTGCAGATAAGTAAATACACAACGCCTGCTGTTTTACAGTTAAAGAACTCATTTACTGCAAAGGATTCGGTGTTATCGGCATTTGAAAACTTTTTTGAGTCTTTCAATATATATTTACAACCCTTACAATTACCACATTTATAGGTACCTTGGAGTTGTTGAGCAAGCCAGTTATGATTCAAGGGGTTTGCTGTAGAAAAATGGCTATGTGTAACCTGATCACCAATATTGGAACAACATCGTGATGTTATAGAGGCATATTTAGGTAATACTTTACAAAGATGGGGATCTTGAGTAAGTAAAGGCCAAAACCATTCACAAATTTGGCGAATCTGTTGCCAACTTGTGTCAAAATTGCCTATCATTCAAATACATTTCTCATCAACAATATTTTTCTCTTTAAGTGTAATGTCTCGATCAATCATCAAAGCATTTTGATAGGTTTTTCCAGACATCGAATGGGGTACCCTTTTTGTTTGAACATTTCTCTCAAATCATTAGCCTTCACTTTAAACTCATCCAAGGAGGAGCAAGTTCTACATAGCCGAAGGTATTGTCCCTGAGGTATCCCACGTTTTAGTGGGAGAGGGTGGAAACTCTTCCAATTTAGAAGGCTATTAGTAGCCATTTCCTTTCTATACAGTGTGGTGGCTAATTGTCCATCTGGAAGTTTGGAAATGGAAAAATCAAGGAATTTAAGTGTATGTTCTTGAATTTCAAAAGTAAACTTGAGATTTAACTGATTTACATTTGTTTTCATGCACCTGTGAATGATGTATGATAATGAATGTATATGATTAAAGGGTATACCACATTTTCTTTTTTTATTTCTTTATTTTTGCTAAAATGTCACATCTTCATCATCACAAGAAAATCTGACCAAGTGACTGAGTATGGAACGAATCATGGACATTTTGTTTCAAGGTCACAGGTAATATGCAACCAGCGCATAGAGACAGCTTGTTCAGAAGTCCCTGTTTCGGGAACTCTGATTACATTCAATGATTATGCGTCTCAAGCTGGGATGTTGCCAAAAGGCCAAACCTTGACCTCGCACTGGATAAGGACCACGGTATTAGATTATGAGATATTTTTTTCTTTATTCCCCTAGAGAAATGTGAGAAAGGATTGGATTTGGGAAACTGAGAATGTATTTCTTGAATGTGTGTGAATGCAGGTGTGTATGCGTTTTGTGGAGTGAAGCTGAACATAAGAAAATACACAGATAAATAAACTTTTAGATTCAAGTTATTATATTTTTCTTGTTCGGTGAAGTACATTTTGGGAAATGGGAGTAAATAGTTATTTAATGTCTAGATTAGGCATTTGGCCCAGGCTCCAAGTGTGGTTTGCTGGAAGAGTGAATCTAGATAGATAAGTGTATTTTATGCTCATAAAGGGCCTCCATGGGGAATCCCTTTTTTACATCGTAAAGGTATTGAGGCATTTCATGAGTCATTACTAGGCTTTTTTCTTCCCCTCTGAGCATCTAGAATGACCTAAAAGGTATAAAGCGATGACACTGAGGCCCCATGTATAATTAGTTTAATTGCCTACTTTTGGTTTATCCTTTAGAGTGATCACAATTGTATATGTGATCAAAGAGCCGGCTGAAAGAATTGATAGATATTTTTAATTTCTTGTCTGAATATAAATATCCTGTGATTCAAATACGTACTGTAGTTAATATGTATTGAAATGTGGTTTCCCCACTTTTTTCCCCCTCCCTTTTTATGGCATACGATCCAGGACTTAGGAATGTTGATTTGAATCCAGACCATATCCTGGTAAAGTGAAGATCCTTTGTTATCGTTATAAGGACAGAAAAAGGGCGCAAAAGTTAGAAGGCAGAAAAAACGTCTTTAGGCTATAAGTGCTTGTGGGATTGGTCAACTCTGATGTTGTAATATATCTGTATACTGATTGGCTGTTATATCACATTCCTGTTTGGGGCAGAAATGAAACCATGTCTATGTGGAACGCTCTAATTGGTTGTTTGAAATCAAATAAATATATCTGTCTGGACAAAGAATAGCCAGACATGACATGAAAGCTGTACATTGTGTGTAGCTGATTTTAAGGTCTCCCCTATGGCGTGCGCGCGTCTTTCTTCATTTTCTTATTTGAGAAGGAACTTGCAAAGGTTTTTGGAATTCCAATTATGGTAATTATAAATAGGAAAACTGTTTGGATTTGTTTAATTTTATTTTTTAACAGCATTGTGTGTGGGTGTGAGCGTATTACAGAGCTCCACATCGATAAAACTCACCATAATGTGTGTTGTGGATGAGCGTATCACAGAGCCCCACAGCAATAAAACAGTAATGTTCAGTGTTTATTAGCAGATCAGAGCTTCACAGCAATAAAAGAGTTATGTTTGGTGTGTATGAGAAAATCACAGAGCTCGCACTCATACACATCACAAATTACTGCAAGTTTTATTGCTATACAGTATACCTGGGGGTGGGTATATATAGCTAGGAGTGTACAATATATGTAAATGTATAGCTATGTGTGTAAATGTATGTATTAGATTTTAAACAGGTTGCTGTGAGTATAAACCAGCGCATTTGTTTTTGGGAGTCCTAATTATTCCATATCAAACCGAACCAAATTTGCCTTTGCACACATCTAGTGCTTCACAAATTATATACTTATATATCATAATATATTAGAACAGAAAAAAGAATCAAGTAACCAAGCGCTCTCACCGTACTCCTGTGTTCAATCTGAGGCCTCTCCAAGGCAATGGTGATGCAGTTGAGGAAGATGAATGAAAGGACTACGTAGTCAAAGAGCTTGTGTGCAATTATTGTTTGACACATGATTCGGAACCTATATGGAACAAATCTGTTAGTTGGGGAAACAATAGTGTAAAAAGACACATTAATAAGCAATAAACAAAAAGAGCAATGTTCAAATCTAACCAAAGCTGTTTTAAACATAACAGCTCAATAAATTATAATAGCTCTGGTAAATTTACACCAACTGGAATACTGCCCAAATTGTTTAAAGTGTGCCAGCATTCTGTTACAGAGATGTTTGATATGTGTTTTTGTTGTAGCATAATTAACCAGTAAAGTTTTATATTTTACAACTTCCAATGGAGTATTGTAGCTTCTAATCTGGATGCTCTTCTCATGGAGGCGGCCATTGTTTTTGCTTCCTCAACTTCATGGGAGGGATTAAATATCCAACATGTGTGATTGACAGCTCATCCATGGATGGCTCAGAGGGAGGGGGTGTTCAGATAGTAAGGATGCTTGTAATATTTATTTTGAAAGGCTCAAGATTTTATTTGTCTATTCCACTGTTGAGCTGCAGTGCAAACAGACACAGATATATGTATATAATAATGAATATTATATATGCATGTACACATATACATCGTATGTATACATAATAGTTGTGTGTATATACCCCTTCTCATTTCCCCAAAAAACTTTGGGCCACATTACACTCTTAATGCTAATGTTAACGCTCACGTAATATTAACGTTAGCTGCGGTGTCTACCGCATATTACAATCCAAACGAAAACGGGTTAAATAACCCTTTTGCGTTTGGTACCATGCACTTTTCAGAGTGAGGATACTGTACTTTGCGCTCCCTATGCTTAACATGGGGAGCAAAAAGTGTTAATCAGCGTTAGGATTACAAAGTCCTAATGCTGATTAATGTCCGGCTCTGGTTAGCGGAAAGTTAACCAGAGCCAGGACTTGGTGTTAACGGATTCTGCTTCTGCAGAATCTGTTAACCCCAGCCTAAAAAAATAAAAAAAAGCATTCTATACTCACCTCCTATCCTGCGGCGAGGACCGTGGCTCCAACCGCCTCCTCCTTCTGGCGGGAGCAGGGAAAGACTGGGGGAAAAAGTCCCAGTCTCTCCCTGGGTATCACTACGCCGACTGGTCGGCTCTCGCGAGGCGAGATCCGGCTGGTCATGTGACCGGCAGGGGGAAACTCAATGGAGTACTATGAACTCCATAGAGTGGATGCTCGCGGCTGTGGTCAGCGCTGCCGCGAGCATCGCGGGGCCATAGCACGGGCTAACAATGCAGGCAGCTTTTTAAGCATTGTAATTCTACGCTAAAACGGGGGTGGTAGGGGGAAAACTGCGGGCACAGTTTTTTCTCCCTACCGCCCCCGTTTTAGCGAGGATACTGTAATGTAGCCCTATATTTATTTAGCTGACACTTGCTGGGGGAATCACAGTCCTGTATGAATTCGTCCATTTCTCACCGCTGTCACCACAAAACAACTCATACACGACCTGGTAATCTCCCGACTCGACTATTGCAATAATCTCTTATCTGGCCTCCCTCTGTCCCTTTCTCACCGCTGTCACCACAAAACAACTCATACATGCCCTGGTAATCTCCCGACTCGACTATTGCAATAATCTCTTATCTGGCCTCCCTCTGTCCCGCCTCTCCTCCTACAATCCATCCTGAACGCCTCCGCCAGGCTAATTCACCTCACTCGCCGCTCTGTCTCTGCCGCTCCCCTCTGCGAGTCCCTTCACTGGCTCCCCATCCACTGCAGAATTAAGTTCAAAATCCTTATCCTTACCTACAAAACCCTCACTAACTCAGCTCCCCACTACCTGTCCTCACTAATCACCAAATACACCCCAGCCCACTCCCTAAGGTCAAACAGTGACCTGCGCCTAGCTTCTCCCCGCATCACCTCTTCCCATGATAGACTGCAGGATTTCTAACGCGCAGCCCCCACTCTCTGGAACGCTCTCCCTCGTACTGTCAGACTTTCCCCTAACTTCTCTTCCTTCAAACACTCCCTTAAAACGTTCCTATATAGGGAAGCCTACCACCCAACTCACTGACGCAACCATCAATCACTCTCACCTTACAGTCCTCTCCTCCTGTTTCCAACCCCAACCCTCCCAGATTGTGAGTTCCTACTGGAATAGGGCCCTCATCTCCTCCTGTACTGTTTGTCAAATGTTGTTCAATGTATTGTAACCCTGTTTATACTGTGCCTATTGTACAGCGCTGCGGAATATGCTGGCGCTTTATAAATAAAGAATAATAATAATAAAATGGGTTAACATTTGAATCTTACCAAGCACCCACATTTTCTTATCTGTACAGAAGATCTGTGAGGTACAGTTACAAGTATTTATAAAGTGCCAACAAGTTCTGTAGTATGTGAGAGACAGAATACTAAATATACATACATGTTACCCACACAGAACAGTAGGAGAGAGGTTACAATCTGAGAGGAGAGGAGTGACACACTAGGTGAGCATGAATAGCAGAGTATATGAGCTGAATGGGAGCATTATATGTACAGTGGGAGATTATTTGTTGTGGGGGAGGGAGTTCCATAGAAAGATGGCAGCCCAGAAGAAGTCCTGAAGATGAGAGTTGGGGGTGCGGGTACAAGAAACTGATAGCATCAGACCATTGGCAGAGCGATGCTGTCGGGCGGGATATACCTGCTAATAAGGGAGGAGATGTAGGCAGGGGCCCGGTTATGAAGAGCTTTGTAGGTGAGCAGCAGCAGTATTTTGAAATGGATTCTTAAGGAAACAAGGGGCCAGTGTAAAGATTGACAAAGGGGTGAGGGATTTGAGGTGAATGAGTATGGCTCAGGCGTTCATTACAGACTGCAGAGGGAGAATCTGGGATTTTTTTAATAAAGCCAGAGAGGAGGTTACAGTAGCCAAGGTTGGAGATAATAAAAGCTTGGATGTGCATTTTAGTAGAATCCAGATTAAGAAACATTGCGTGCAATTGTTTTTAGGTGGAAGTAGAAAGATTTGGTTAGTGACTGAATGTGAGTAAAGGATAGATCAGCGTCCAAGAGGACCCCTAGGCAACGAGCCTAAGAAGAAGAAGTAATGGTGGCACCATTCACCTGAAGGGAAATTGGCGCAAGAATGGAAGTTTTAGAGGGAGGGAAGATGAGAAGATCAGTTTTTGAGAGGTTGAGCTTTAGGAAACGGGAAGCCATCCAGTCATTTTCAAATGCTTTCTATGAATGTTTAAACAGCAGATGTCAGATCTGAGGGGGGGGGGTTGTGCTCCTGCTGTGAGATTCATAAAACCCTCCCCAGGCAAACCCATCATGCGACATGCTGGGGTACTGGTAATAACCAGGAAGGCAAGGGAGATTTCTTTCAATCCATTTTTGATAAACCTGTCCATCAGTTTGGATAAAGCAATCCATAGGCAGATATGGGAGTACTTTCAAATGAACCAAAGTTGTTTTGGGCAAGATTGGTTAAAAGAAACCTATATATGAGGTGAACCTGGCAGAGGTTTTGGGGGGGCGGGAGATTTGGGAAGGGCCAGCCCAAGCCACTGTGCTCTCTGGAGCGACGGGTGAAATGCTGCCCCCCCGAAAAAAAAAACACATAGCATGTAAAAGCATATTACAGAGCTCCACAGCAATAAAACACACAGTAATGTGCAGTGTGTATGAGCATATCACATAGCTTCACAGCAATAAAATTCACAGTAATGTGCGATGTGAATGAGCGCATCACTGAGCTCCACAGCATTAATACTCAGGTTAATACACACTGTACATTACTGTGAGTTTTATTGTTGTGCAGCTCTGTGATACACTCATACACATTGCACATTACTATATCGGAGCTCCACAGCAATAAAACTCACAGTAATGTGCAGTGTGTATGAGCGTATCAGAGCTGCACAGCATTAAAAATCTCAGTAATGTGTGTTGTGTATGAGCGTATCACAGAGCTCTATCCATCCATCCATGCACACACATATACGCAAACCAACATACAGTCTCACACACGCACACATACAGTTTCACACTCACAGTCTCTCACACTCACATCCACATAGAGCTTGTGAAGCCTTCTAAGTGCAAGCCTTCCAAGTGAGGCACTTAGAGTTATTCTGGTGAGTGATTTTGATTTTTGTTTCAAACAGATCTTTTCTATTCATCTTAAGGTTTCTAAGTTAGGTCTGGTGAGTAAATTAGGTAAGGCTGGTGACTCAATTGTCTTACTGATTAGCACAAAGTTGATAATCAAGTGGGTGCTATTTGCTAAGAGGTTAAGCTTGTCCATGTCTTGCTGGGGGAGGTGTTCTTAGGTGACTATATAAAGATTGATGATATTAGCTTGTCTAATAGAGCTTGTGAACCCTTCTAAAGGCAATCCTTCCAAGTGAGGCACTTAGATATATTCTGGAGATACTCTGGAGGTAGTCTGAGTTTAGACAGGAGGTAGAAAACCTACAAAAAGGTAAGATTTGCTGGTTTTAAATCCATTCGTTCATTTTATAATGGCAGGCTTGGTCCAGTGTAAGAGCTGTCATGCATTTGTTTTTAGATCCAATTTTTGGAGGTTTGGAGTGTGCCTTATATGTAGGCAGTTCTCTTTATTGAAGCAGGAAATTGCCTGTTTGAAGTCTGAGATTTGTAAATTATCTGTTAGACAAACTCAGGCTATGACTGTTACAAAGCCACTGCCACAGAGGCCTCCTAGGAGCGGCAGATAGATTTAGAGTTGTGGATAGAAGGCATGTCCCACAGTCTGTGGCTCTTCTTAATTCTTTTGAGGCACTTTCAGATTGTAGTGGTAAGACGGAAGTAGGCTCAGACACCAAAGTTGAGGAACCACCATCCCCTATGCCTAAGGAATGCAAGACTGCAACCAAGGACAAAAAGGAAAAGGTGGGACTTGATAGAAGTCAATTGTTGCTGGGTGATTCTATCATAAGAGATGTTGAGCTGGAGAGTATTGGTTTGGGGAGATGTCTTCCTGGGGCTACTGCTCGTAGAGACAGGAGACGTATTCTCAATATTGTCAAACAAGCAAAGCAGGAAGGGGAAGTGGACGTTCTAGTCCATCTAGGGACAAATGACTTGGCTAGCAATGAGGTTTCTGAGATTAAGGAAGATTTTTGTGTTCTTGGAGGTGAAATACAGCAGATTGCATCCACTGTGTCATTCTCTGAAGTTCTGCCTGTGCATAACATTCAGGATAGGCAGATGCGCACTAGGGAATTTAATTTGTGGCTTCGGAAATGGTGTCGGGACAAAAGATTTGGCTTTGTGTCCCATGATAGCTCTAATTGGAGCAGAAAGGAACTGTATAAAAAAGATGGTTTGCATCTTAGTCATAGGGGAACATATGTTCTCAGTGAGAAGTTCAAAGGTTTCACAAAGGAATATTTAAACTAGGAGGGGGGGGAGAAAAGGGTAAAAAACAATCTTCCCGATTGTCCCCCAAAACTAAATCTGAGGGTGCAAGCAACATGCGGGGTAAAAAATGACATGCTCAGAGTCGTGTCTATAAATGCTCGCAGTTTAGTCAATAAAATCAATGAACTGGAGGCAATGATTGTCAGCTGAAAAAGTAGATTTAGTGGCGGTTACTGAGGCATGGTTCAGTGAGAAAAATAACTGGGGCATAACAATACCGGGGTACTCTTTATATAGAAAAGACAGAAGGTAGGAAAGGAGGAGGAGTGGCCCTGTATCTGAAAAACAACATAAAAACGAACCAAATAAAAGTGAGCGAGGTGAATATAGAGTCAGTTTGGGTTACGCTAGCATTTGACAATCATACAGTAGCTCGTGTAGGTGTGATCTATTGACCCCCTGGACAAGTAGAAGAGCTAGATAATCTGCTGTGTGTGAGGAAATAGCCAAAATGACAATGAAGGGAGAAGTTATGATCATGGGGGACATTAATCTTCCTGATGTGAACTGGAAAACCAAAATAGCTGGGTGCACCAGGAGTACAAATATTCTAAACTCCCTACTGGGATTATCTCTAACACAAGTAGTTGAGGAGCCGACCCGTAAAGAGGCCATATTGGATTTAATACTCACAAATGGAGGTTTGGTATCAGACGTTGTTGTAGGTGAAAATTTGGGATCTAGTGATCACCAGTCAGTGTGGTTTAATATAAGAACAGGGATGGAGCTGCACCACACAAAAACAAAACTTTTAGACTTTAAAAAAACAGATTTTTCTAAAATGAAATTTTGTGTGAATGAGTCATTATCAGACTGGAGGAGTTTAAAGGGAGTCCAGGAGAAATGGGATTATTTAAAGGAGGCATTATTGTAGGCCACAGGCAATTGCATTTGGCTTGTTAGCAAAAACAAAAAAGGGAAGAAACCACTGTGGTACTCTACAGAAGTGGCCAAAATAGTGAAGAACAAAAAGATAGCATTCAATAATTATAAAAAAACTCAGAGTGAAGAAGATAGGCAAACCTATAAGATTAGGCAGAAAGAGGCAAATCAATTTATAAGAGCTTTCAAAGCACATGCAGAAGAGAAAATAGCTCAGTCAGTAAAAAATGGGGACAAAACATTTTTTAGATACATAAACGAGAAAATAAAAATAAAAACAAGGATTAGTTAGGTTAAAAACAAAGGAAGGAAGGTATGTAGAAGAGGATAAAAGTCTCGCTGACTGACTCAATTAATATTTTTGTTCAGTCTTTGCAGAAGAAAAGGAAGGAAAGGGACCTCAGTTAGGAGGAAACACTAAAGAGACATTTACATATGAGTTTACAGAGGAGGAGGTTCTACAGCAGCTGTCTAAAGTAAAGACAAATAAGTCAATGGGGCCTGATGGGATCCACCCTAAGTTATTAAAAGAGCTCAGTGGTGTAATAGCAAAACCATTAACAGATTTATTTAACCAATCCTTGTTAACGGGAGTCGTCCCAGAAGACTGGAAATTAGCAAATGTGCCCATTTACAAGAAGGGTAGTAGGGAGGAATTGGGGAACTATAGGCCAGTTAGTCTTACGTCAGTAGTGGGGAAATTAATGGAAACCATGTTAAAGGAAAGGATTGTTGAACATCTAAAAAAGATTACAGGATCAGAAACAACATGGGTTTACCTCAGGGAGATCATGCCAAACTAATCATATTGACTTTTTTGATTGGGTAACAAAAATAATAGACAAAGGTGGTGTAGTAGACATTGCTTATTTAGATTTCAGTAAGGCTTTTGATACTGTTCCGCATAGAAGGCTTATCAATATATTGCAATCTTTGAGTTTGGATTCCAATATTGTTGAATGGATTAGGTAGTGGCTGAGTGACAGGCAACAGAGGGTTGTGGTAAATGGAGTTTATTCGGTACCAGTGGGGTACCTCAGGGGTCAGTACTTGGACCCATTCTCTTTAATATTTTTATTAGTGATATTGCAGAAGGTATTAATGGTAAAGTATGTCTTTTTGCTGATGACAGAAAGATTTGCAACAGGGTTGATGTTCCTGGAGGGATCAGCCAAATGACAAATGATTTAGGTAAACTAAAAAAATGGCCGGAGCTGTGGCAATTGAGTTTTAATGTGGATAAGTGCAAGATAATGCACCTGGGCGTAAAAACCCAAGGGCTGAATATAGAATATTTAATACAGTCCTAACCTCAACATCGGAGGAAAGGGATTTAGGGGTTATTATCGCAGAGGATCTAAGGGTAAGTAGTCAATGTAATGGAGCAGTAGGAAATGCAAGCAGAATGCTTGGTTGTGTAGGGAGAGGTATTAGCAGTAGGAAAAGGGAAGTGCTCATGCCACTGTACAAAGCACTGGTGAGACCTCACTTGGAGTACTGTGTGCAGTACTGGAGACCGTATCTCCAGAAGGATATAGACATCTTAGAGAGAGTTCAGAGAAGGGCTACTAAAATGGTGTACGGCTTGAAGGAGAAAAGTTACCAGGAAAGGCTTAATGATCTTAACATGTATGCCTTGGAAAAAAGACGAGACAGAGGAGATATGATAGAAATATTTAAATACGTAAAAGGGAATTCACAAGGTAGAGGAAGGGAGTATATTTAAAAGGAAACAAAGTAGCAAAACAAGAGGACATAGTCTTAGATTACAGGGGCAGAGGGTTAAAAGTAACATCAGGAAGCATTATTTTACTGAGAGGGTGGTGGATACATGGAACAGCCTTCCAGTTGAAGTGGTAGAGGCCAAAACAGTAATTGAATTTAAGCAGGCATGGGATAGGCATAAGGCTATCCTAAACAAAAGATAAATCCAGGTAAAGTATCCATTTAATTGGGCAGACTAGATGGGCCGAAAGGTTCTTATCTGCCGACACTTTCTATGTTTCTATACAGTCTCTCACACACACACTCACATCCACATACAGTCGCAGGGAGGGGGCATAGAGAGAGGGGGAGAGATGTGAGTGCAGGAGAGATGGGGAGAGAGGGAAGGACCCAGAGGAGCAATAGGATGGAGATTGGGGAGAGAAAGGGGGTTGATGGGCGTGAGAGAGGGATAGATGAATTAAAAAAATACTTACCAGCGGGCTCTGTTTGCAAACTGACCCCTCCATGCTGCCCAGCGCCTGCTGGAGCAATGCATGCTGGGAGATATTCTAGACTGGTTTATTGCATATTGCAGAAAACCAGTCTAGAACTACATCCCCCAGCATACAATGCTCCAGTGATGCCAGCAGGTGGTGCCCAGTGAGTTAGTCCGGAGGTTCAGCGCTGAGCGGTCACTGCGTCGGCCTCCAAGAGATGCCGGTGCATCTCAGAGGCAAAAATATGCCGCTACACCAAAATCTGCCACTTGGAGCGGTTGCTCCAAACCTCTCCACGGTCCGGCCGGCCCTGGATTTGGGATAGGTCAGTTACTGTCTGTTAGGCGACCCATGAGAATTGTTTAAAGGTCCTCTCTAGGTGGTATATTCACCCGAGACGATTGGCTCGGCTTCTCCCACAGAGTGCTTCAGAGGGTGTGGGGGGAGGGCACTTATCTCCACTCGTGGTGGGACTGTGGTATAGTCAGGCCTTTGTGGGAGTTTAGCTTTCGTGATTTTAGCAGGTACCTTGGTATCCTGCTGGAGCCAGACCCCTGGACAGCTCTTAATAACAGACTATATTCCTATCTGGACTTACCGAGACGCACTAATAACCTGATCTCTAGGATCCCCGTGCATATGTGCCTTGTCTGTACATGAAAGGGTCCTCCATGTCCGCGCGCTTTAATTAGAATCAAAGATCTGGTATCTGTTTACCATTGAACGCCTGACTGCGGTTTTGCATGACTATATGGAGCACTTCGAAGGTGTGTGACTCCCTTGGATGGGGATGTTCGCCCTGCCTGCTCTCACTTTCTCTGGGTGTATGGGGTTGGGCGATCCTGCTCTCTCGCTCTTCTCTTTTCCTTCTAGTACTGCTTTTTATTTCTCTTTCCTTCTCCCTCCTGTTCACCATCTATCCCTCTCTCCTTTTACCTCCTCACACCATCCCTTCTTCCTCTGTCTTCCTTTGGAGATGCCTTTTTCGGCTGTTGCTGCCCCTGATAGCTGCCTGCTTCCGGATGCGCTATGCATTGAGATGCGCTCTCGTGGGGTGGAGTGTCTCTTTCGGGTCGCCTTCCCCATCCTTATTCTGTCCTTCCCGTGCACATGGTTCTACTGTTGCATTATATTGTAAATGTGCATGACATTTTTCTTTTTGCTGCATCTACTCATTGTACTCTGTTCTTTGTCCGCCCTCTATATGGATCTTCTGGATTGTGTATTGTCAATAAAAGCTATATATAAAAAAAAAAAAACATATATATTGTAACGTGGGTGATCCCTGTCCCTGTTCAGACTGCTCCCCTCGCCATCAATATCCCGCAGGAGTACTGCTTCTGGCCCAAAACACAGTGAAACACAGGAGATTCTTGCAGGTTGAAAACCAAACGGAGACAGAGTTTATTTACATTTTACAACTGGTTAAAACACACACACAGCGGAAGGTACAGAAACAATGGAAACACGCCCAGCATTGAAACAACAAAGGGTTAGAAGTGGCAAAGTGATCCGGTTTAAGCTCATTGCTGGGGGTAGGGAGGGTGATGGAAGCATGTGAAAAAAAGGAATCCATTACTTACAGGGGAGGGATGATATACAAGACAGGATGGTAATACAGAGGTTACGCTATACAGAGAGAAGATACAGAGTGTATACAACAGGAGACTCTACAATACATACATAAGGGAATATTAATATAACACAGACATCAAAGAATAGGGCACAGAAAACAAAAACATCCTGAATCTAAAATTGTAGATACAGGGTGACTTTAACAAAGGAAAGTGTAAGAAAACAATATGAAACTTCACCTTTCATATATTTCTAGGCTCATGTACTTCAAGTCCAAAGTGATGCACATCACTATATATATATATACAGTTGTGTTCAAAATTATTCAACCCCCAATGCTGTAAAGAGTTTTAGGGAATTTAGTGTACATTTGTAATTGTATTCAGAATGAAATCCTACAAGGACTTTTTAAAGAACCATATGCAACTAAAATGACATCAATTGGTTTTGTAATACAGTAGTTAATGTTTCTTTTGTGAATTCTTCATTGACACAATTATTCAACCCCTTAAATCAGGTATTGAAAACACCTGTGGATGTCACGGAAAAGCAATATGCATAATAAGCACCAATTAGGCAGCTTTAAAATGACTGTGATACTCAGCTCCTTCTAGACATTTACTGGTGTGGTTACAAATATGGTGAAGTCAAGAGAATGGTCCAGAAAGACTCGAGAAGAGGTGATTACTCTTCACAGGAAGGGCAATGGCTATAAGAAGATTGCAAAGATGTTAAACATACCAAGAGAGACCATAGGAAGTATCATTCGCAAATTCAAGGCAAAGGGCACTGTTGAAACGCTACCTGGTCGTGGCAGAAAGAAGATGCTGACTTCGACTGCTGTGTGTTACCTGAAGCGTAGAGAGGAGAAAAGTCCCTGTGTGACTGCTGAGGAACTGAGAAAAGATTTGTCAGATGTGGGTACTGAAGTTTCAGCTCAGACAATACGGCGCACACTGTGTAATGAAGGCCTCCATGCCAGAACTCCCAGGCGCACCCCCTTTGCTGTCTCCAAATCATAAGAAGAGTCGACTGCAGTATGCCAAAAGTCATGTGGACAAACCACAGAAGTTTTGGGATAGTGTTCTGTGGACTGATGAAACAAAATTAGAACTGTTTGGGCCCATGGATCAACGCTATGTTTGGAGGAGGAAGAACAAGGCCTATGAAGAAAAGAACACCTTGCCTACTGTGAAGCATGGCGGGGGGTCAATCATGCTTTGGGGCTGTTTTGCTTCTGCAGGTACAGGGAAGCTTCAGCGTGTGCAAGGTACCATGAATTCTCTTCAGTACCAGGAGATATTGGATGACAATGTGATGCAGTCCGTCACAAACCTGAGGCTTGGGAGACGTTGGACCTTTCAACAGGACAATGATCCCAAGCATACCTCCAAGTCCACTAGAGCATGGTTGCAGATTAAAGGCTGCAACATTTTGGAGTGGCCATCGCAGTCACCTGACTTAAATCCGATTGAGAACCTCTCGTGGGACTTAAAGAAAGCAGTTGCAGTGCGCAAGCCTAAGAATGTGACTGAACTGGAGGCTTTTGCCCATGACGAATGGGCGAAGATACCCGTAGATCGCTGCAAGACACTTGTGTCAAGTTATGCTTCACGTTTAAAAGCTGTTATAACTGTAAAAGGATGTTGTACGAAGTACTAAGATTGAATGTCACTTGGGGGTTGAATAAAGCTGATAATGATGTGAGCACAGAAAAGACATTTGTGGCTATTTCATTATAAATGTTATGTTATATTTGTCTGACCTACACGTGCCTCTTTGATTTAATTGTAAGCAAGATGACTGAATGATCAAAATCAATGTCAAACTGGCCAAAACACTCAATTTCAGTGGGGGTTGAATAATTTTGAACACAACTGTATATAGCAACAAATATGGGAGCCCTCACAGACTTAAAACAACAAACTTTTATTCTAGATACATTAAAAAGAATCACTTAACGTTTAACACTGTTTATTATTGTTGGTTTGGTTTAACATTGCCAAGAATATTTTTTATTCACAGCCACTGTTTAGGTGTTTCAATTTTTTTGCATCACATATACACACTACAGCCACTTGTTTCTACACATTGGCATTTGCTCATATCACATTTCATCATTACCCCATATCAACAGCTCTTGTATGAATATGCTGCCTTCTTATCCCGATATTTATTAAGTTCAATATGCAGATAACAAACATACACATTGTTTTGTTTCCTTTTTCCAGTTTTGCTTCTGTCCGCCCATTGGTTAGTAGCCGGGAAAGTCACTATGGCAACAAGTTAAACCTTCAGAAGAGCCGTAGTGGCCAAGTCAATTAAGACGCGTAGAGCCATTCCCGACACGTCACTTCCGGTTCCGAGTTGACGCGGTCGTTGGCAGCGCGATACACGGTTGGTATGTCACTTTATCTCATTCAGTATAAAAGTGTGGTTGATACCTTATTGCTCTTATCCTTTATGAAGGCTCTTGTATGAGCCGAAACGTTAAAAAGTATTCTTTTTAAAGTATCTCCAATAAAAGTTTGTTGTTTTATTTTAAGTCCGTGAGTGCTCCCATATTTGTTGCTATACCATTTAATTTTTTGGGACATCGCACCTCGGCATTTCCTGGATATTTCCAAAGCGCCAAGCTAAACCACTTGGGACTTATATATATATATATATACATTGCTACGGTTAAAGTCTGAAATGTTGATATTAAGATTACCCGGGTAAAACGAAGATTACCCAAAATCAGCGAGAAAAGCTGCAAAATAATGAAAAATTCGGACTTTACCTGGGTAATTTTAGGACTAACCAACTGTCCGTGGTTATCACTGAATCGCAGTCTTGATGAGCTGAAAATTTTGCACTTTACCCAGATGATCTGCAGACTTCAAACCTCGTTTGAATAAAAAATTATTTCGTTATCAGTCAGATAATAGTTTGAAGACTATCCACAGCTTCCCTTTGGTAATCTGCAAAGTACCCAACCCCCCTTGGGTAATAGTTAAATTCACTATTATCTATGGATATTATCAACGAAGTTGACAAAAGACAACTGTATTAAGGATATAATGAATATACAGAGTAACAGGATATGTTTCTCTTATTAATGTTAGAGAGTAACATGATCTTTATGTGTCATATGTATTATATAGGGTTGCAACGATTCCACTGGTGTATGTGCATCTGCTGGGGTGTATGGATGTAACTGCCTGTATTTGTATGTGCTATGTGTGTAAATGTGCATCAGTTGGTGTGTATGTGCGTCTGCCAGTGTGGGGGTGTCTGCATATCTGCCAGTGTGCATGAGTATGTGCACATCTGCTAGCAAGTGTGGGCATATCTGCCAGTGTGTGTATGTAGGTCTGCCAGTGTGTGTATGTAGCAGCTGGATTGTGTGTGTTTGTGTTTTTCTGCTGGTTTGTGTGTTTTTCTATCTGCCATTGTGTGTGTACCTGTGAGTGTGTGTATCTGTCACTGTGTGGTTCTACTGGCATGCATGCATCTGCCAGTGTGTGGGGGTGTGTGTGCATTTCTCGGTGCTTGGGTGTGTATCTGCCAGTGTGTTTATATCTGCCAATTAGTGTATGTGTGTATATATGGCGTGTGTGCGTATGTATCTGCCAGCAGTGTTGGCTCTAGACTTTGCAAAACCTTAGGCAAAAATTGAAAAAGAGGGCCCCATTGACACTCATAAAAAATAAATAATTATAATAACAGCCCTCAAGATTTGGGGCAGACTGACACTTCAGGCCTGCGGGTTGGTAGGGGCCTGGTTCAGTGGATCGCAGTCTTCTTAAGCCTCAGCCCCTGTATCGGACTCTCAGGGCTAAATGACATTCCTGATGTTAAAACGGGGGCGCTAAGGGGGGCGGAGCTGAGCCGACAAAGATGGCGGACGTGTATTAGCCGAGCTCCCGTCCTTACCGCCGCCGATCCTCTCCTAACAGCACCTCACTCGCCTGCCACACCAGCTAGAAAGGGGTAGGAACCTTCCCCCATCATGCTACCGGCCACCAAAAAAAAACAAAACAGAGCGATGCACCCATTTTCGCCGCCAGACACCGGGCGGATGAACAGGCCCAAGATGGCGCCCGTAGCAGCTCTGAGGGAGCAGACCGAGATGGCGCCCAGACCCACTCGCCCCAGCTCCCAGAGCATGATGTCCCTGCAGCGGCTCCTGCCCTAGCCACCAGGGATGATATACAGGGTCTGCGGGCCTTTATTACACACGAACTTAATAAATCCACCATTTCCTTAGAAATCCAAGCGGTTGGAGAATGCACTGCCAGTCTGGAAGAACAGGCCAAGAAACATATTACGTTCTCTAACGATTTGACGGGACGCTCTGAGGCCATGGAGCACCGTCTCCAATACCTAAAAGAATCCTTAGAAGATCTTACGAATCGGTCCAGAAGGAATAATGTACGTCTCCGTGGCTTACCAGAAACAGTTGCTAATTCTGAATTAGATATTTTTCATGGCATAATCAAATGACTGGTCCCTGATATACCGGATTCTCATCTCATATTGGACCGTATTCATAGAGCGCTGGGTCCCCGTCGTGATAACTCGTCCACTCCACGAGACGTGGTGGCGCGTTTTCATTATTACACTTCCAAGGATGCGGTTCTTAAAGCTATGCGGAATCAAGATGTGGAATATGAAGGCGCTCCCTTATCATTTTTTCAGGACTTATCTGGCTCCACTCTTGCTCGGAGGAGAGAGTGGAAAGAGATTACGACCATTTTACGTAACAATGACATCCGATACGCATGGGGGTTTCCATTTAAGATTTTGATATTTCACAACAACCATACTTCGGCCTATACATCCCTCCATCAGGCGAAGAACCTTTTGAGATCCTTGGATTTACAGGTGCCTCCATCGATTGCTGCCCTTGCCCCTCCACGACCTTTGCCGAGGCTCATTCAAGATTGGGAGACTTCAGGAGACTGACCACTTTTTGATTGCAATGGTCCGTAATGGCATTAAGTGTCTGGTTACCTACAACGCCCACTGACATGATGGGCCCGTTTTAACTCGCGGCAAGCGAGTGTATGGAAATTCGATGTAACGTATTCCTCTATTTGCGGGGGGTTATGCCCCACTTTCATAATTGTTCAAATTGTTAAGGATATGTTTATTTTTTCTCTCTCCATTCCCTTTTGGGTCTGGAATTAGAAGAGGTTTTTTCCTTCTTCTACAGTTTATTTGTGTTGCCGGCGGCGGAGGGGGGTAGCCGGTTTTGGTATCACCCTTACACCGACTGATTGTCGTTGGTTTTTCCAATGGTCTTCTACCTCTCCCTCCCCTATATCCACCTCCCCTTCGGTATTCCCGTTCGGCTGGTATTCCCTCTACCCTTCTCCCTCGTGACTGCCCATCACGAGATCTCTCCATCTTATTTTCCCGCTTATCTTCTTTCCTTTTCCTTTTCAATTCTTTCTTCTTCTCTTATTCCCTCGGGATCCTCCCTCCGGCTGCCCCTCGGGCCTCTTGCCCTCCGGGGGAGGGGTGGCCGGACAGGGGATCTTTCCTTCGCACTCTTCTCCTCTCTGATTAAGGTCTAAGGTTAATGTATACTCTATTAATGTAAAAGGTCTTAATTCACCACGTAAGAGACGACTTCTATTCAGGGAGCTCCGACGGAAGTCGGTAGAAATCGCATTTCTTCAAGAAACTAGAATACCTAAACTAGCCGCTTTTCGCCTCTCAGACCCGACATACTCCAGGATATATATGTCATGCTCTACCCCTAAACGTAATGGTGTTGCTATTCTCTTACGCAATTCATGCCCGATGGTGGTTGAGGAGGTACATGCAGATGGGCTGGGGAGGTGTGTGATAGTTCGAGGTACCATATCCTCTCAGCCATACTCTCTCGTAGCGCTTTATGGCCCTAACTGCCCAGACGCTAGCTTTTGGGACGACACGAGGGATTTTATTAACTTACATGCTAGAGGTAAGATCATTATGGGGGGAGATTTTAATGCTACCTTATGCCCCCCAGTGGATAGGTCAGATCCCCGGGGAGATAGATTGACGCAGCCCTCTTCCTCCCAGGATAATCAGTATCACGGCTTTGTGCATGAGTTGGGACTCAGACATATGGAGAGTTCAACACCCTTCGACTCAAAACTATACTTTTTACTCTCATGTTCATGACTCGTATTCCCGCATAGATTGTTTCCTGACCTCCCCTGACTGCATACCGACCGTCTAGTCCTCCGACATAGGTTCGATTACATGGTCTGACCATGCGGATGTGTCTCTGAAACTGACCCCTTTCTCCCCCTCTCCCGGAAGACGGTGGCACCTCGATCCATTTTTATTAAATAAACCAGGAGTTTCGGACACGATTAAAGAAACCACCTCAGAATACTTTCAATTGAACGACACTCCTGACATCTCCCCTCAGATTCTCTGGGCGGCATACAAGCCGGTGATAAGGGGCAAACTTTTAAGCTTGGCAGCATATCATAAAAAACTTAAATTAGCGGACATCACTTCTTTACAAACCCAACTCAGGCAACATGAACTCCAACATAAATCTTCCCCTAGCCCTGAAACCTTTACCGCACTTTCTCGAGTTAGGTCAGACTTAAATTGTTTGTGGAGGATGCAGGACGAGCTATGCTATGGTCTAAGCAGCGCTATTACGATAGGTCCAATAAAATGGACTTCCCGTTGGCCCGGCTAATTAATCCTCGCTCACAATTTCGCCCAATCACAGTTATACGGGACAGGGATGGCCCATCACACACGACCCCGCGAGCCATCAGAGATGCGTTCACTAACTACTATACGGCCCTATATGACCATTCCCCTGACCACACCCATACAAATAAGGTACTGATGCAGGAAATTGAATCATACTTGAACCAGGCATCCTTACCTCTGTTGCCGGAATATAGAATGGAGACACTGGTTGACATGATCACTGAGGAGGAGATAGGTAAAGTCTTGGGATACATGAAGCCTCATAAGGCCCCAGGTCCGGGTGGCTTTACATATCACTTTTAAAAATCCTTTGCGGCAGAGCTTATCCCTAGGTTACTCCTTACTTTTAATGACATGTTGGCAGGGGGTACACCTCCAACAGAATCTTTAATGGCCTCTATAGTGTTAATACCCAAACCCGGTCGGGACCCTCAGCTAGTGGAAAATTATCGCCCTATATCTTTAATAAACACAGATTTAAAACTGTTCACTAAAATTCTGTCTTTACGACTGGATCGGTTATTGGGGGATTTGATCCATCCTGATCAGGTAGGGTTTATACCAAATAGGCAGGCATTTGAAAACACCAGGAAAACAGCAGATCTCATATGTATGCTTCTACTCACAAAATACCTTCCCTATTTTTCTCCCTGGATGCAGAGAAAGCATTTGATAGAGCAGAATGGCCCTTTTTGTTCTCTCTTCTCAAACATCTTGGTTTTCCTCCAGCATACGTGGCGGCGGTACAAGCCTTATACTCATCCCCATCCGCTCAGGTGGTGATTCCTGGTACAGACATGATCCCTTTAATGTTCGCAATGGTACTCGCCAGGGCTGCCCCTTATCACCGGATTTGTTTGCCCTTTTTATGGAACCTCTTGCAGCACATTAGACTTGACCCTTCCATACGGGGCATTTTGATCCAGGGAAGTGAATATAAATTATCAGCTTATGCAGACGATGTCTTGTTATCGATCTCACAGCCCCTATCATCTCTCCCTAAAGTTCTGCAGAAATTGTCTGATTTTGCTCGGTTATCTGGATATAAAATAAATATGGACAAGTCAGAAGCTATTCCGATTCACATAGCGGAGGGAGACACTTCTTTAATTCGCTCCTATTTTCCTGTAGTAGTTTCACTGACTTCGATTAAATATCTAGGCATTCACTTATCGACTGATCCCGGACAATTGTATGATGTGAATTATGCTCCTTTGTTGTCCCAAATTAAAAGGGATTTAGAAAATTGGGATAAATATGCAATATCGTGGATGGGTAGAATATATTGTATAAAAATGACTGTCCTGCCTCGGCTATTGTATTTTTTTCAGGCACTCCCGATAGCTATCCCTCCAGAGGATCTCCATCACCTTTGGCGGGCGATTGACAAATTCATATGGAGGGGCAAGCGGCACCGAATAGCAAGAGCAACGCTCTACCGACCTAAAGATGCAGGGGGCCTGGGTCTTCCTTGCCTCCTATCTTATTATTACGCGGCCCAATTGGCCCAAATTGTTGCTTGGCACACACCGCCCGGACGACACCGTTGGGTAGACTTGGAACGTGCCCTTATGTTTCCGGATGACCCCAGCCTTTGGATCTGGCTCTCAAAAACCCACAGGACTTTATACGCACCAACTGTCCAGCTATAGTGAACTCCATCCGGCTCTGGGATAAATTGGCTGCAAAATGTGACTTTGCGTCTTTTCCATCACCTTTATCTCCGATCATACGGAACAAAGCTTTTCTCCCAGCCTATTCGGTGAAAGCGGGAAGAGGATGGATGGACTCTAATATCTCCCGTTTCTACCAACTGTATCCTGGAGGCTCTTTCCTGGCCCATACGGAGTTCTCGATGTCTGGCACAACAGCCCTTGCTCATATCCTACCATATATGCAACTAAAGGCTTTTGCCTCTCAGCCACATGTGAAAGCGGCGGCCTTATCACCTCTTACACCGTTTGAACGACTATGCAAAGCAAGCTCATTCCCAAAAGGTCTGATTTCGACTCTATATAGCTCTTTAACTTCTTTGTTAGACTGGAGAGAATTGACATATATTAATGCCTGGGAGAAGGATCTGGGGGAACAACTGGATAGGGAGGAATGGCTGGATATCTGGGACTCCATGAGAATCGTTTCGGTGTGCACCTCCCACCAGGAACAACTGGTCAAGACCATATTCCGATGGTATGTAACTCCAGTACAACTCTCACGTATGTCCCCTCCAACTCCGGATACCTGTTGGAAGGGATGCGGCGAACGGGCTCCTATATACACCTGTGGTGGACATGCCCTCAAATACAACATAGTCCAGACCCCAGACTCTTTCTACAGTCCTCGCGAGACATATTCCTATGGACCCCTGGGCCTTCTTACTCTCTCGACCCAACCTGGATCTTTCCCGACAGGAACACAAACTCATGGGAAAAATCACTTTGGCGGCCCGCAGATTATTGGCCTTGGAATGGAACTGCCCTCAGGTCCCCTCATCGCACCGGATTTCTGCCTTAATACAAGACGTACAAATTATGGATAAGCTGACGGCACTGGCCAGAGACTCTCTCCCCGCCTATTACAACACATGGGCCCCATGGATAGACCATATGGGTCACGCAGTGGTGACATGAGTCGGAAGTCTCAGTGGTCTCCCTTCTCAATTTTTTGGCATTGCCGTTTTTTTTTGCGTATAATGAACAGACTTTAGTTTTATTTGCTTTTTACATGACCTCCATGTTCTTTTCTACTTTCATCTCTTCTATTTTCTTTTTCTCGCTCTATTTCACTTCTTGGGGATCTTGGCAATCCCCTCTCTCTCTCCCCCCCCCTTTCTTCTTTTTGAATATTCGGAAAATGTATATATTTGGAGAGTATTGCATCTTTCTACGTTGTGTTCCGCATTCTCTTTGACTGTATTGCCTTACTTTCTCCAATAAAACTATATTTACAAAAAAAAAAAAACGGATGCACTAAGGAGAAAAAACTGTGACTGAGGTTTTCTCCCTACCACCCCCGTTTTAACATGGGATTACATTGCAGGCGCTTACAAAGCTGCCTGCATTGTTACCGCGCGCTACGCCCCGGGATGCCTGCGGCAGCACTGAGCGCCGCTGTGAGCATCCACTCGATGGAGTCCATAGGACTCCATTGAGCCAGACGCCGACGGTCACATGACCTGCCGGATCTCGCCTCGCGAGATCCGGTCGGTCGGCATAGTGATACGCAGGGGGAGACTGAGGAACTTGTTCCCCTAGTCTCTCCCTGCTCCCGCCAGACGGAGGAGGCGGTTGGAGCCACGGTCCTCGCTGCGGGACAGGTGGTGAGTATCTAATTTGTTTTTTTATTTTTTCGGCTGGTGTAAATGGATTCTGCAGAAGCGGAATCCGTTAACACCAAGTCCTGGCCGTGGTTAACTTTCTGTTAACTGCGGCCGGACATTAATCAGCGCTAGTAGATTGGAATACTAACGCTAATTAACATTTTGCGCTCCCCATGTTAAGTATAGGGAGCACAAAGTACAGTAACCTCGTGCTGAAAAGTGCAAGGTACCAAACGCAAACGGGTTACTTAACCCGTTAGCATTTGGATTGTAATGTGCGGTAGCCACCGCGGCTAACGTTAATGCTCACGCAGGTGAGCGTTAACGTTAGCACCTATATTGTAATTTGGCCCTCAGAGTCCAAATCAGGAGCTGTCTGATCAGCGTAGCAGCATGCCTCCTACACTCTTACCACGATTCTGGGAACGGCACTCTGCATTGGCACTATCCCCTACTGCATGACTTGTGAGATTCACGTTGGTGGGTCACATGACCCACCCATGTTATGCGTCGCAGAGTACTCCATGCAGAAAAGGAGGAAAAGACACATCAACAGCTGAGCCAGCCTGGACCAGACCATGGAAGGAGGACAGCGCAGCCGAGGCCCAATCTGCCGCCCGAGACATACATTGGTGAGTGACTACTATGGAGGGGGGGGGTGTAAAAAATAATGAAAATGGGGGTGTAAAAAGATAAAGGGGGAAAAGAATGTGAAGAAGGTGGCTGTGTAAAAAGAATGAAGGGGGACTGTGTAAAAAGAATGAAGGGGGACTGTATGAAAACAATGAAGGGGCTGTGTAAAAACTATGAAATGGGAAAAGAATGAATGGGCTGTGCAAAAAAGAGTGAAGGGGAAAACAATGAAGGGGACTGTGTAAAAAGAATGAAGGGACTGCATAAAAAAACTGAAGGGGCTGTGTAAAAAGAATGAAGGGGGACTGCATAAACACAGTGAAGGGGCTGTGTAAAAACAATGAAGTGGCTGTGCAAAAAGAATGAGGGGGCTGTGTAAAATTAATGAAAGGGGGCTGTTTAAAAATAATGAAGTGGGAAAAGAATGAAGGGGGCTGTATAAAAAGAATGAGGGGGCTGTGTAAAAAGAATGAGGGGCTGTGTAAAAAGAATGAAGGAGGGGCTGTGTAAACAGAATGAGGGATGCCATGGGGGGTGTAATGAAGAATGGGATGGGCCGGGAGGGGGTGTAAAAAAGGCTGTGGCGCTACGTGATCCACTTATGCAGTGCACGTTTCTGTGGATTTTATTGCTCAACCAATTAGAGCGGCTGTGATCCCGTTTACTTGACATGCGTGGCTGTTCTTTGTAAAAATGCTTGAATTTAAACATTTCATAATTTTCTTTATCTCAATAGATACATTTGAAATGGTATACAAAATATACAAGTAGGCACTTGGTATCCAGTTTTAATATAAAGAGAGGAAAAGGCGTAGCTCTAAGAGGAAAAGGTGGAGCTTAAAGAGGAAGGGTGGGAATTAACCAGGAAGAGGTGTGCCCTTGACAGGAAGGGGTGCGTCAAATTTAAATTAGGGGCTGCACAAGTTTAGTCAGGCCTAGGGCAGCACAAAACCTAAATACACCACTGACTCATACACACCACACATTACTGTGCTTTTTATTACTGTGGAGCTCTGTGATACACTCATACACACCGCTCATTACTGCAAATTGTATTGCTGTGGATACTGTGATATGCTCATACACAATGTGGATGTGATTTACTTGGATTTTGCCAAAGCTTTCGACACCATTCCACACAAGAAGTTACTATTTAAATTAAGAAAAATTGGTGTAGATGACAAGAACACTGGATAAAGGTTAGGGTACAACGAGGGGTCATAAATGGTAAATTTTAAAGATCGACACCCATGGTAAGTGGTGTCCCTCAGGGGTCTGTTATAGGACCAATTCTATTCAATTTATTTATAAATGACCTTGAGATAGGCATCGAAAGTCATGTATCAGTTTGCAGATGACCCAAAACTAGGAAAAGTAATACAATATGAGCAGGATGTCACTTCGCTGCAGAGGGATTTAGATAGATTGGGGGACTGGGCACTTAAATGGCAGATGAAATTTAATGTAGATAAATAGACATGTGCATTAGTTTTAGTACAAAACGATTTAGTCCGAATTTTGGGATAATTTAGTTTTCGTATGACTCAAGAGATACGAAACTGCTCAGTACAAAAAATGAAAGAAACTAAAATAAAATGCACTACATTTTAGTTTCAGTCCTGTTTGTGATATTACATTGATGAGTGAAGGAGACCAGCAATGAAGAGCGCAACATCGCAAAGCTACAGAAAAGGTTTGTATACGTAATCCTTCCCGACCCCTACCCGAAAATCTGACAGTGATAGAGCTCAAGAATACTCACTCGCAGCACAGCCAGCACAGGAGAAGAAACCTTTACTTAACCCTTGCATGTTTATGAGGCAGACAATATGATAAAAGCAGCTGGAGAGGGAAAACATTCAAATAAATCACACTGAAAGCTAATGACAGAGGAGGGCTGGATAGTAAAAACCTCTTTATAACAATCAGCGCTGGGAGAAAAGAGGGACTTTATAAAACGTGTGTTATCTCCCCTCCCGGTCTGCATAATAGGGGCTTAGGTATGATACATTTTATATTATCCAGCAGCACTATCCCACTTTCCTCACCTATAATACAGGGTGAGCCAGTCAAACCTGCATTTTTGAAATGACTGTAAAAAATAAATGGATGGATATTTCAAAATTTTATTGTTACTATCTTAATGTACATTAAAAAGCATTTAAGAAACAACATTCACTGTTTAAAAATAACTCCAGTAAGATGGTGTCCTTCCCGATTGTATGGGTGATGGTGTAAATCTAACCTCAAGATTCTTCGGACGCTCGTGTTTGCCTTGCCAAGCGCAGCACTCTGTCGACGCGCCGATCTCCGAGGGCTTCTTTCCACAGCAACTCTCACGCGGTCAATATTCGCGGGAGTTCGCACTGATCTTGCACTGCCACCCCTTCTGCTTCTCGTTTCACCAATTGCTTCAAAGTTTGTCACCCACAATTTGATTGAATTAACAGACGGCACTGGCTTATTTCGATTAATTTGAAAATTCTTCCGGAAACGACGCTGAGCGGCTGCATAACTACCACTTTGGTAAAACGCTTTCACAGCGAATGAACGTTGTTGTTTAGACCACTGCTCCTTGACGACTGAAATGCTTAGTTGTGGGGGACACAATGGGAACCTTGCTAACTCGCTCTGCCCACTTTCACGGCTCTCCCGCCCTTTTCAAAAATGCAGGTTTGACTGGCTCACCCTGTACATGTTTTATATAAAGTCCCTCTCCTCTCCCAGTGCTGCTTGTTATAAAGGTTTTTTTATGTCTGATACATTTAGTATCCAGCTCTCATAGTTACTCTGTCATTATGAGCCTTCAGTGTAATTTATTTGAATGTTTTCCCTGCATTTAAAGTGCTTTATTTTATTATAAAAATAAATTTGCACCAGTCATCTCTTCTCTGAGCTTTCAGACTGATTTACGTTAATATTTTCCCTCTCCCCTTCTTTTATATTCCTGTGTCTCCCCCACAGAGATACAAAGTTTAAGTAAAAGATCCCTCTCCTGTGCTGGATAAGCATTGCATTCCGAAATTCTGCACCCTCCACATGCCAATGCAGTAGGATTTTCTATACAGAGAGGGGCATTAATCCATGCAGGAGGATGTTCTTTACATTATACAGAGAGGTGTATTAATGCAGGAGGATGTTGTATGCATTATACAGAGAAAGGTATAAATTGAGGAGGATGTTCTATACAGAGAGGGACCACTACAATAGTAATTGTATCCACTGGTTTTCGGATGAATGAAATTAGTTTTCATACTAAAGAACTGAAAATGTATTTCTTTAGTAACTAAATAAATTGCATTTTAGGACTAATCCATTAGTTCAAAACGAAATTTTGTGCTGTGCACATGTCTATAGATAAATGCAAAGTTATGCACTTTGGAGTGCAGAACACACAAGCAACTTATACCCTAAATGGTACTGAGTTAGGGAAATCGAAACAGGACAAGGATTTGGGAATAATCATAGGCTTCAAACTAAATAACAATGCCCAATGTCAAACAGCAGTCGCCAAGGCCAGTAAGGTATTGGCATGCATTAAAAGGGGAATTCACTCTCGGGATGAAAACATAAATTTTGCCGCTTTATAAAATCAACTAGGTGTTAAGCCTGCTCGAAGGGCAGTCTATTGTTGTAGAGGATCTGTCCCTGTAATGGCGCCATCGAGCTAAAGCCTTGTGAGACCTGAGCAGGGCCCCAACGTAGAACAGGCCACCATTGCCGTTGTTCATCCTCAGGATCCTCGCAAACCGCTTTTTTTGCTATTAGCTTACAGGGTAATCCAGACGTGGACCCCTTGCTCGAGGTGCCTAGAGGGGTGTCAGCTATACCCTCCTGATGAGGCCTAACAAGGCTGAAATGATCGTCGGGGGTTGCCGCATCTCTCTGCAGGGACAACGTCCTTGGCATTTAGTACTGGCCACCCTTTCTGGGTGATTGCAGTTTGATTTGCATATGGAGCAGTTGTCCCTGTAATGGGCCATAGAGCTAAAGCCTTGTGAGACCTGAGCGGGCTCCACCGTAGAACAGGCCACTAGCGCCGTTGTTCGTCCTCAGGACCCTCACAAACCTCTCTTTTTTGATCACTATTAATAGGACTATACACAGGACACGAGGTCACCTATTTAGACTGGACGAAAGTAAATTCGGCCTAAAACATAGGAAGGTTTTTTTTACGATGAGAAGAATAAAGCTGTGGAATTCTCTGCCTGTTGAGGTGGTTGGGTCAGAGACTGTACAGACTTTTAAACGACACTGAATGACATCCTGCTAAAACATAATATTAAGGGTTATAATATTTATTATGTGGGTATAAGCTTCTTGATCAAAGGAGAAATCTGACATTCTGGGGTCAAGAAGGAATTTTTTCCCAGTATGTTGCATATTGTCGAGCGATTCAGACTGGGTTTTTAACCTTTTGGATCAACAGCAGTGGGTGATATGTGAAAGACTGACGCCGATGGTCGCATGTCTTTTTCAGCCCTTTTCAGCCTTTTCAACCTACATAACTATGTAACAATGTAGGTGGCGCAACTGGGGGGCGAGTAATTCTTAAGGCCTGGTTAGTAGCTTGGGACTTTAAATTTTGATTATTTGGTTAATTATTATTAACTGTATAGACCATGGCCTGTATTACAACCATTGTGTAAGCTTAACCAGAGCTATTGTAAACCCAAAACTGAATACCCCCATATGACTAGGGTTAGGGCTAGGGTTGAGGGCTAAGGTGATTTTGATTGGGGAAATCTGATTAGGGTGTGTTTTATTTTGGAAAGATGGGGGTATTCAGGGTGATTTTGGGGCAAATACAGATGTATTTATATATGCTGATATGTAGTGTAGTGGTGTGCTGTGAGACACTGCGGTATTTCAACAGTGAACAATGGCGCACTATCTTGCAGCACATACTGCAAGACTGTGCGGCGCTGCCACAGTTAAGAATCGCGCGAATGCACGTTTCTAGTGGTTCACTAATTTTCCGGCCTTGATTTGCATACAGTGACGTATGCGATTTGGAATTCCATGACGGATGGCACGCATGCGCAGTGTATAGTGATTCAGGAAACAGCTGATCCGCGACACAGGAAGTGACGCGGGTTCGCTGATTTTCCCAGTTAGCTAACCTGTCCGAATACTAGAGATCATGTCACATGACACGCTGGAGCCAGGAGAGGAGAAGCCAGAAGTAAATTATAGTGTTTACTCTCTGCACTGCAACTGCACATGATTAGTGCAACCTCGGCTTTCACCAGCGACGAGCTACGTTGCTGAGCACTTGATGTGCTGACAGCACATCGGTCGCAACGTCACGATGGAAGTAGCACAAGCCATGCCCACCAAGGACAAGATGCCCAGTCCGTATAACAAATTAAAGCCTCGCATTCTCACCTCCTCTCTGCAGTCACCTGTCACTGAAGGGGCTTCAGTGAGTTCGAGACATAATGGCCTGCATAATGTAAATTCAAAATGAACACACAAAAAAAGATTGAAACGACATTACAATAATATTTAAACTATAAATCAAACAGATGTTCTGTCACATAGACCAGGCACACTCTGATATAACATTATGGTGCGCTTCCCCGCAGTGTGTGGATTCATATGCTGCACTGAAACCTATGGGTTAAAAAGCCCGTTTCTTTAAAAAAAAATTAGGAAACCTAAAATTTCACCCAAAAAATGCTTAAAAAATAAATAAGTAAAGAAACTTTCATTCTATTGGTAGTAATCTACTTCTCATTCTTAAATAACCATTAAAAAATGAGAACTCATAAAAACCTTTTCAGATGGTAGGATATTTTGTTTTCGGAAATGCTCCGAAAATACGAAAATGGTGATTTTCATCCGAATTTGGAACGACACAAATTGCACATCTCTATCAAATATTACTATTATAACGCATTTACCTGTTCTGAGGAGAGAAGAGCAATATAGACCAATCTTCACGTAATTCAAACCAATCAGGTCTATATGCCTCTATCGTTTTTCGGACTCGGAAACATAGACTCTGCAGGGAAGAGAGTTAGTTATGCATGATAATTGATTTGCAAAAAGGCTGCTTACTTTTTATATTTTTGTAACAGACTGTCACAGTTCTGCCATTTTTTTAAATTGCATTACTCTATTTGTACATGTCCCTCCTTATAAAATGATGCTCAGTTATAAAATGGTTAAATTGTAGCTTAATTTCCGTTCAATTCATTGCTTTCTTTTTCAGAAATATTTAACAAATTTCAGTATTATACAGTTATAATTCTAAAATAATAATATACTCCTATTGGCTTTACTTAACCATTCCATTTTTCTAAGCATATTTGCTAAAATAACAAAACAAAGTGGATTACTTGTATATAGGATTGCTAAGTGTTAGCTACTCTTTAATTTTTGCTAATGTATACTAGAGCTTTAACCACTTCACTGCGGAGCTTTTCCACCCCCATGTGCTGCTGAGCTGATTTTGACCATTTTGTGCTCATCATGGTTAAACACTATTTGAAGTCATGTTTTATTATACAGAGCAGACAAATTATAAATCATTTTTTCACTGGACTCAGTAGATTCAAAATATACCGGGCCAAATTACATACTTGGTGCTAACATTATCGCTCAACTGCGTGAGCGTTAACGTTAGCCCAAGTAGTTACTGCAAATTACAATCCAAACGCTAACGGGTAAAGTAACTCGTTTGCATTTGGTACCTTGCACTTTTCAGCGCGAGGTTACTGTACTTTGCGCTCTCTATACTTAACATGGGGAACGCAAAGTGTTAATCAGCGTTAGGATTACAAAGTCCTAACGCTGATTAACGTCCAGCCGCAGTTAACAGTTAACACCAGCCAAAAAAACAAAAAAAGATTTGTATACTCACCTCCTGTCCCGCGGCGAGGACCGCGGCTCTGTCCGCCTCCTCAGTCCGGCGGGAGCAGGGAAAGACTGGGGGGAAAAGTCCCCCCAGTCTCCCCCTGCGTATCACTATGCTGGCCGGCCGAATCTCACGAGGCGAGATCCGGCAGGTCATGTGACCGTTGAGTCCTATGGACTCCATTGAGAGGATGCTCGCGGCGGCGCTCAGTTTTTAGCGTATGCATTTTTATTAATTATGCATGCATTGTAATCTAATATTTTTCCACATTTTATCTTTCAAACCTTTATGGTTGTATGGGTTATCTTTTTCTAAATTACATCAGAAGTAGAAAACCTGTTACTGTATTTTTAAAGAAATATCAAATTTTAAAAAACATTGAAAAAGAACCCCCCCCAAATTTTTCTATTTTTTTTGGTGCATCACATTGCATATTATTTCATAAAAAATAACACTACACAGTATCTCACCGAAGTGAATACACCCTCACATTTTTGTAAATAATTATCAGGGTTAT